>JAJGQD010000008.1:2080858-2491643 GCA_020882685.1 Aphelinus atriplicis
TTTTCCAATCACGATCACGTGAGTCTTACGCGAAGTGTATGGCCGCGCGCGTATTTACATAACTATGACGATGATCTCGCGGGAGATTTCTCGAAAACACTTTGCGCGAGATAAGGAGCGCGGATCGATATCTGCAGTATACATTGTCATATCCAAAAAGTTTCTTCACCCGGGTGCAAACATTACCTAATGAGCCCGCGTGGACGTTCGAGCGAGAGGCCGCGAATGAACTTGCGCATCGCTCGAGGTTTAATGCTCGCGAAATTGGCGAAACCCGCGTGTACTATGCAGTGGGCCGCTATATATATACGCGGCGAGCGTATGTACACACGGGCAACATCTTTGTGAGCGCGCGGGGTATGTACGAGGGCACAATATCCCCTTATGATATTGTTCGCCCGGGCGCGCACATATAGTTCGTCAATGTTTTGTGGCGGGCCAAGTGGCGCGAGGATCGTTGGGGGCTTCGCATTCACGCGGTGAAATCTGCGCGTCACGTGTGGTCGGCACCGAAGTTTCGCAGTATCGGTCGAGCTCTAAGCACCGGTATGACGTCCCCTGTATATATACGTATACGTAAGCGCCCGCGCGCGCGTTTGTTCAAATGGTATTTATGTATTCCGCGAAAATTCAAAGGTATCCACGTGTACGCGATGTATATATGTATACACCCCCGCAAAGTCCCTCGTGAACTGCTCCATCCAGCCGCGGGATAATGAATTCCCTTTGGCCTCGCCATATTTGTTTGCGCTTGCTCGTCCGGCAATACTCGTTGTTCTCATTGGTTTTCGATGAGAGAACGTATATCAACGATCCCGACGTGTACGCGCTCCTTCCGAATTTATGTATGCACACCAGAAGAAGTTTGAAATTCAGAATGGGCGAAAATTGTCAGGGTCCGTCGAGTGGCTTCTACGGGACTGTGGATCTAGAGAAGGATGGATCTGGGACCGAGCGTAAATGTATGAATGTCACGGGATGCCACGGTGGAATTGACACACGTGACATCAAAGCGGCCTGTATACTTACACCGGAATGAAGATAAAAACCGCTGCCAACTGGATTAGCAGTATGATTTGAATCGCCATCTGTCATTCATTATACGAATCTTCGTATTGAACAACATTGTACATTTTATAAAATTTAATGTAGCCCACCTATTGTTATCGATTCTGTGTTCAACGCCATCAAAAGTTATGATAGACTGATGACTCGTGTGCAAAATTTGAAGATGATCGGACCATTCGTTTTATAATTGACAAAAATCTCATACGTGAGTATACGTATTTCTGGGATCTGAAGTTTCGAAACGTACGCTGAGAAAAATATTGGACTGATTCAACATGCATTATGTAGATTTCCCGTATAAAAGAGTTATTATAACAATCGTAGATGCGAAAGATACTCCAGCTTTGTAGGATGTAGATATTCCATATCAATTTCTGCATTTTCTAGCTTGGCTACTGATTATTTTGAAATAACATTATTTCAAATTGTCTAGTAGCCTTTTACATTACTCCATTTTTGTAGCACATTTGTTAGTTATAGCATACAACGAAAGCTATTTTTTAATATTTTTCTACATACTGTTTTCTCACTATCTAGTAATGAAACGGAGCTCGTGCAGGTATTTTGCTTTCTCAAAGAAAAAGCTTTGTAATGGGGCAAAAATCGACCCACCGAATCAGACCTCGGGACCTCGATTTTCGTAATCTATAGATTATACATAATCCGTATACGGGTCGAAAAACATTGAAATCCAAAAGTGTCTGTATGTATGTGTGTGCGTCCCGTTTTTTTTCGTCCACGATAACTCTCGAAAGAATGGTCCGATCTTGCTGAAATTTCGCACACAGGTTAGTCGCGGCAAAATCTCGGCTGAGTTCAATTTTCAGCGAAATCCGTTGTTTATTTCTCTAGCAACCGTTGCTAAGGTGTAAAATTTTTCGTTTCATTTGTCTAGGATAACTTTCAAAGGAATCGTCCGATCTTGCTGAAATTTCGCACACCGGTTTGTTGTGGCAAGATCTATCACGGGTTCAATTTTCAGCAAAATCCGTTGGTTATTTCCTTAGCAACCGTTTCTAACGTGTTTTCTCACAAATCCTTATGAGTGCTCATTGGGGCAAACCGGAAAATCACACTCGATGGCCAAGGACACTGAATTGTTCTATTTTCTTCATAGCAACCGTTGTTTACTTCCCTAGCAACCGTTATGAAGGTTGGAAATTAATAATTTAAGACCTATTTCCATCATTTTCGACGGCAAAGAACAAAATCTTCCCAATTAGCTCCTTAGCAACCGTTGTTCACCGCCCTAGCAACCGTTGCTAAGGAGAAAAAAATTCATGTAAGTTTCCTTCCAGTATTTTCAACGTGCTATAAAGAAAATTGGGAAAATTTGGTGTCATTTGCCGTCGAAAATGATCAATATAGATTTTGAATTGATCATTTCCAACCTTAGTCGTCGAAAACGATCAGAATGAGTCTTCAAGTGTGCTAAATACGGACTTAAGAGCAGGGCGGATCGATTTTGACCGCCATTAAACAGTATGACAGTCACAAGATGAATTGATCGAAAAATTAAGCAGGTCCAAATGTCTCGCATCGTGTAGAACCTAGAACCGTTTGCTTTGTTGCATTTGATCAAATAATAAGAGAGCCCGGGCAGACGTCAACAGTCGCGACAAAGTTTGGTCAATCGAAAAAGAACGACACTTTACACAGTCACAAAGATACAACTTGAACTGATTAAATAATTTTTTTGTAATTTTTGAAAAATAAATGATAGTATCTATAGCGCTAGTGGAAAGGTGAAAATACAGGTATGGGACGCGTTTGTGGATGATGTTGAAACCTCTTTGAGAAAGCATACTGCTAAGGCACTTGGCAGCGGTTTTTTTTTTCAATTCTATATAAACCTCACTTCGCCCAGATCATAGAGCTTACCCTTGGGTCGAAAAACACTTATACAAATGAGGTGCACATGAAACTTCATGTAATGAGGAAGGAAATAATGGTTTTTGGCTGTTCACCTGGCCCAATACACTTTTCGTTTGAGCAGTTTCACAAAGAATCGACCAAATATCGATGACTCCTACGAGGATGAAAGTACATTTTGGAATTTCCCGTGGGAGAAAAACATTTGATGGTTTACTGTTTTAGGAAATGTGTTCAAAAGAGTAGTGGGAAAGAACTAGCTTGTACACGTTCTCGCTGTTACCTAATTTTTTTCTCAATTGCTCTTCGAACCGATTTCTCCAAAAAAACTATAAACCATCGAATGAGCCTTTCTTCGCCTCGAGATTCGCACAAGCCTTCCTCCGTTGGAGCCATCGATACACGAAGACGGAGTTTTCCCCGCTTCTCCGCGCTGTTCCAACTCAACTCGTGACTCCAACTCAAATCTATTTCAACATTCGAAACAATGTTATCCAAGCCTATTATTTGTCTCAGCAGTGTACATTACGAATCCGAAGATCCAAAGGTCCGACTGGCAAGTTGGACCTCCGCCCTGTCATTCGCCCTGCTCTCTGTCATTGTCCCCCGAGATCACAGAGGAGGCGCGACTGGCCGAGCTCAAGTTGGCGAATTGTCCCTTCCGCCCAGGAAGAAATAACGGCGTTGTAAAACGAGCCGGAGGCATTCGGGAGCGAAGCGCGAGGGGCAAAAACGCCGCCAATGAAGACAGCAAACTCACCAACTACAAAGTCGCAGTCAAAAACTAATCCGACGGCCGACTCGCGCGCGCGCGCCGGAAATTCACTCGGCACTGCCGGGCGGCTCGTCCGCATTCCGTGGACCGCGGCCCAACTCGGCAGAGAGAGAGACACACACACACACACACACACACACACACACACACACACACACACACACACACACACTAGTCGTCATTCCGGGCAAAGCACTTGCGCAAATGCCATTAGGGCACAATCAAACTGAATTCGCCCCCTCCCTCCCTCCCCCGTGTAATTAGCCCGGCCGGATAAAGTTGGCCGGTGCCCTAAATGACACGCATACACATACACACACACACACACACACACACACACACACACACACACACACACACACACACACACACACACACACACACACACACACACACACACACACACACACACACACACACACACACACACACAGAGTCTCTCTCTGGCCGAGCTCGCGCGGCATAAATTTCGCATCAAACTTCCGCTGTCCCGACTCCCGTTGTGGGTCGTCTTTGTGTGTATACATATACACCAGGGCTAACTTTTTCCCAGCTAACCTGCGCCCGTTTCGGTAATTCCGTAGCTGTCACTCGGCTCGTGGCCCTGGAGGCGCGTCGCGTCCAATCGATATACGTATTACGCAACGAGGGCGCGACCACTTGTTTTTCCGAGAGAAAGAGAGATAGAAAAATCAAGCCCAAGAGTCAGGAGGGCCGTTTTACTCGGTCGAGGCGCGGTTTTTCTTTTCGCGGTAAATACTTCGCGCGCGCTCCGGTTGTTTCGGGATGGATCGGGAGGAAAAACAGCCGCGCTGAAGAGTATAATAACTCGCTATCGCTCCCGAGAGCCGCGGTCTGTGGTGAGTGACGCCTTGATGAAAATTTTCATTAATTCACGCGGAGGGGCCGGAGAGGGCGGGGTGATTCAGTCTGTTCAACTTTTAAATAAGATCATAAAATCCAGACACTTTCTCCGGGATGGCAAAATTTAATTCAAAAGTTTAATTCACGTGTATGAATGTCAAATTGACTCTCCGGGATTCCCCAACTCCCGGGGATCTCCTGGCCGAGCGTAATGGAATTATATCGCCTTGAACAATCTCGAATTAATTATGAGCTCCGAGTGGGAAAACGCCTCGGCGAGGCATCATTATTTCTCAATTAAATTGAAAATTGATTACTCCTCCCTTTTGCGATACTGTGCCCGCTCTCCACGCGAGACCTCGAGTGGCACTTGGAAAACTTGGTTTTCTCTTTTCGAATTCATCAATCGCCGCGACCGCGATGCAGTGCTTATATAGCGTATTATATAAAAAAAAACCGCTGCCAAGTGCCTCAGCAATATGCTTTCTCAAAGTATTGCAAATGTACCTCAACTTGCATTAATCACCACTCTTTGAGAAAGCAAAATGAACCTCTAACTCATTTCCTCCACTCCATAGTAACGGTTGCTATGGGAAATATCCGAGCTTCGATGTTCTTACTTCTTAGTCATCAACAATTTCTGTGTGCAAAATTTCAGGACGATCGGACCATTCCTTCGAAAGTTATTGTACGACAAAAAAAAGTCAGTCTGAAGCTGAATTTTGTATCTCCATAGCAACGGTTGCTAGGAGAATAAACAATGGTTGTTCCAAAATGAATGTCTTATCGATTCTCATCGATCGTCGTCGAAAGAATTGGAGACCCATCGTGCATTGATGATGATTTTTGGAGCTTTTATCAAAAACACGTTAGCAACGGTTGCTGGAGAAATAAACAACGGAGTAGGCTGAAAATTGAACTCGGCCGAGATTCTGCGGCGACTAACCGGTGTGCAAAATTTCAGGGCGATCGGACAATTCCTTCGAAAGTTATCGTACGACAAAAAAAAAGTGCACGTACGTACGTACGTTACGTACGTACGTACGTACATACATACAGACATTTTCGGATTTCCAAGTTTTTCGACCCGTAGATTACGAAAATCGAGGTCCCGAGGTCCGATTCGGTGGGTCGATTTTTACCCCATTACAAAGCTTTCTCTTTGAGAAAGCAAAAACGACAATTGGATACCGTCACCGCTCTGGACGGGTTAGAAATCAGCTCGACGGCATCGGCACACGCGTAATACGACTCATGCATTTTTCGGGGGTATTTTTCGGCCAAGTTTTAATTCAGCAATCCGACGGATGTCCGACGCGAAACTTCCATTTTTTTTCTTCCCAAAAGAAAAATCAGCCGAGTTCGAAAGTGCGCTCGCGCGAGTTTCGGAGTCAGGCGAGAGAAGAGAAGAATCGGGAGGGGACGAAAAAGAACAAGATCGGAAGGACGAAGATATCGCGCATCTTGTTAAAAGTTAAACAGGGCCGGGGCGCAAGGAGTGGGCGGAATTAATATATAATTGTGAGGGGGGGCAGGGGGCGCGACAGAGCCGGTACCGGGCGATTTAGCGCCGGAGCGAGTCCATATTCGGACGTGAATCACGAGCCTCCCGTAAGAGGCTCTCCTCTCGGGTAATGCAGCCCCGAGGTATATAATGTCGGGGAGCTCGCGGGGCGATCGTTTGGGGGCGAGGGTAGCTGAGTAACGGCGCGCGAGACCCTTCGCGCACTCTTTCCTCGCGTGTAATCGCGAGCCGGCTAAATTGCAGGCCTCGATTTGCTCTATATACGATATGTATATATATGTGTGTGTGTGTGCATTTGCCACCCGGCTGACAAATTATTGCGCGCTGAATTTGCCCCGCCGGGTGTGCCGCTTCATGTAAATGCGAGAGGGACGGGGCGAGAATTGTGCCACGGTGTCCCGCGGCTAATGAAGGGGGCTGAAATGCTGCATTTCGTTGCCGGCGCGGCCGGCGCCTTTTTGATACTTCTCGAAAACTTCTCGAGAACGTGATTAAGGCATTTGGGTTGCGCAATTGTTATATATACGTCGTTACGCTTATTTACCTGTCTGTCACCGTAAATTTTACCCGAATAACTTGCTCTTCCCTTGGTAAAAGCCAAATTCGAGTAAAACTTGACCGCGAGAGGTTTTTTCCAACTTCGCTGACTTTCGAAGTCGCATTGTATATTGTTACACAGGCTCGACAATCCATTGCTAGAAATAATTAGTACCAATTCGAGCGTTGGTATGTGTTTCTCCTCGATTATCAGAATGGCATCTACTCGTGGAATTGAAGAATGGAAAAAATTACTTTGCGAGTGAGCTTTCCTCACAGGACACAAAAAAATTAAACATCTCTTGCTTATTCCAGAACAAGCAACTGTACTTCAACTGCAGGACTCATTCGTTCATCCACTCGAATATTGTCAGGATGAGATTTCGCGTCTCAGAGGACACTCTGCTGAAAAAAGTCAAACTCTTGCAATCATGCGCAAACAGTAATCTGCCAGCATCACGGACGTGAGTTGCTCCTCGTGGCTCGTCGTCAATTCCGACTGATTAATACTCAGGAGAATCTGGGCTATATCCACTGCGGTGTTACGTTCCAAGTAGCATCGGACGTGAAAACGGCGTTGATTCGAGCTGCTTGTTGATTGGCGCCTGTACAAAGCAAGTTGGCAAGACAAAGATAGGGGAGGCGGGTCGTCAGCCCTGTAGACGTTGTACACACACACACACACACACACATACACATATAATCGAGTCAGCTGCAGGGCTGGTCGACTGCGCGGACTTCTTATCTGGTGCGCGGTCGCGTCAAGAGCGCAAAGCGCGCCCCTAATCCCGGCTCAAAGGAGCCTCGTGTCTCCCTCGCGCGCGCGGCTATCTCGAAGCCCGGCAATACGTTATGCATGCGCCCCTTAGCCCCCTCCCGTCGCAATACTCGCAACTCGCGGTTCCTCCGTCTGACGGCTTATCCCACCTCGGTGTATAAACTGCTTATTATTACCTGGCTCATCGCACTCTTCCCCCCCCCCACGAGCCGCCACTGCTCCTTCCCCGTTTGTACATACCCGACTTGGCTGCAAGTTTCACTCGTATAACGTCCGATTTGATACGACTTTTCTTCGTAATCACAGGCTCTCTCCAAGTGCCGACACAATTTGCTAATGGCAAATGGATGATGCTCGCCCGCCCGCGCGGCAATGAAATTTATGTTGATTGCATCGCTGCTCGCGCACCAATGAGTGTAAGTTATACTCGTTAACTAATGCTCCGCGGGCTTGTCGTTCGCCGAGCGACGCTTCAAAGTATACTTACATTCGCGGACTCACGTACGTCGACGATTATGAATTGGCCAATTTCACGTGCGGTGCATCCGAACTCTGGTTAACGAGTCTATATCTGTGCCGCGAGTATATACACTTGGTCGGTGCTGTTGGAGCGTTATTTGTTAAACGCTATGTGAGGTGTTTGAATTTGGCTCGCTTAGACCTAGCCGGGTTTTCAACGTTTGAGTGATTTAATAAAAAATGTATGGAACCATTAGAAACCAGACAGTTTCTAATCCCTAAGTTATTTCAAAGTCTCGAAAAGATTCAGCCAAATTTATAGAGCAGTGATTTACCCGAAGTCAGATCCTTAAGTTATATTATACCCGCGACACGTCTTACCACCTTCAGCGTTTTTAAATTATCATTACTAGTTTTTCAAACGCGCGAATTTTCCACTGACCCGCCAGGGCTAACCCAAATGCGATCGCCTCGGCGTACTTTATATTTGATATGAATCACAGAAATATCTGGTATACAGAGCGCTTGAAAGTGTTTCCTCAGAATCGGATATTCAGATCGAGAGCTCTTTCGAAAAGTTGAATTACGTGTGTGGCCGTGTATTATGCGAAATTCTAAACTGAATTTCCAGGGAGATTGTTAATCTGGCCGGTGCCTTTAAATCAACATGCAAGCCACAATTCTTTCTGAGGGGGGGGGGAAAGTGTTATAAATTCACCCCCAAGTGGTTTTTAATAGAATTAAAAGTACTTTTGATAGGTGGTATTCCATGACAGGCAAGCTATATTCCCGTAATATTCTTACACCTCGACATGTTCCTGATTGTAATCAAAACTTTCATGGACCCGCGCACGCTCTACACATGTATCACGCAATGTAACTGCAAAAGTTTTGTACCTATATAGGCCTATACAGCTCATAAATCACTAGCTACCGTCAAGTGGAAGTTGCTCACAAGACTGATTCTCAAATTATTTTCAAATCCACTCGTAATCAGCTCGTACGGAAAAAGCTCTCGATGTTCATTAAAAACTTCACGAGTTGGACATCGAATTTAATAAACTTTGATTGTATAATTAATAAATCTATGCATCATTGATCTTTCCTCGGTGGGTCGAAGAATACCAGTATACGTATGTGTGACGTAATGTTCAACAACACCATTCGTAAGTCGCGCAGTCACCCGACTTATCGGATTTTCACAATAAAGTCGATAATTAACAGGTTCCCTTCTCACCGGCCGCAATTGCAGGTGGAATTCGGAAAACCCGGCCCGTGCAATTACATATTTTTTCCCTGCGACGGAAAGGATAGGGAGCGAGAAAGAGGGGGAACTGCAATTTCGTGCTCCATAACGATGTATTGATCCGGTCGCGAACTCTTGAGGGCAACAGAGAGTCTCGGTGGCGGTGGCGGCCGACAGATTAAAAAAATCACCGCCTACTCGTGGATTTAATTTTCACTCGGGTGGGGCAACGAGACTGTCGGGCGGGGGGCGTTATACACGTAGGAGCCCGCCGCCTCTCCGGAGCTCGAAAAAGCAATAGTTATTTAGGTGAAATCGATTGTCCCTATCCGAGGGATTATCTTTCTGCGAGGATAACCCGCGCGAACACTCGTTGGCCGATGAACGCGTTCGCATATCGATTTCCCTATATCCGTGCGGCGCCGCCGCCGTCGAGCGGCCGCAGGGCGCTGGCCTCCATACTCCGCAATTGACAAGATTATCCAGCCGTTCCTCGCGACTGCTGCGAATAAACTTCATTCAAAATTGAACTCTCGGTTTGATTGGACGCTTCCGATGCAGATTTGCCCTACGTTTGAATAAAAAATGATTACTCGGGAGCGCCGAAGTTCAATTAAGTGACCCACTGATCCAGTGACCTTCATTTTCGTCTTGGACAAATTAGGCATGGATCCGCGTATTCATGGCGAATCGTGATGTATCAAATTACGCGAAATTCGCGGGCCCCGGGAAGTCCGCCATTGAATTTGGTGGGGGGGGGGGGAGATTACAAGTACGCGAAAGACAGGAAAAAATTTTGCCGGATTCTACAACGAATGAAAGTAGTGCTAATGAACCCCACTGGCTCGGGGTAAAAAGGATGAAAGAGGGCACCGTTGATCAGAAGGAAGCATCGATTGAAACGAGTGCCGGCGTAATTTTGAATGCGATGATAATCCAGTCTGTCTCTTTGAGCCAAGTGACTGGACGAATATAAATCTCGTTTGTCGTGATCAAGAGTATAATTTTCAATCTCTCGGTTCGCTCGCCGACGCCAGACTACTCGTCAACTGCGCCTTGGGTAGTAGCAATGTAATGCCACCCTGTAAAGATTTTACAAAGGGATTTTATTTGCGAGGATTCAGTGGATCAGCAGATTTTCGGGGGAACAAATTTTAAGGGCAAATCGAATTGTTAATTGGAAAAAAACATCGATGTTTGTATCAAAACTACAATATGATTACAGCTATGATGTTCAGTGGTATTACAAAGCTTCAAATCAATTAAGAGTTTATTGTTAATAATTTCTTTCACGTCACACATGTACATACATACATATGAGGGTAGGAATGTCCAGTGCATCACTCAAGAACTGACCTTCTCCTTACATGTCTAGAGTAAAACATCATGTATTAATGTTGATAGAAGGTAACTCGGATCCGTGACGGTGCAATTCGAAAGAGTCGTCAATATTTAAAAACTTGTGACCTAGATTTCAACTCTTTTCCAAATTTGAAAATTTATTCTTTTTATTTATTGTATATTTCTTATGCAAAAAAGCGTTTTTTAGAGACGGAAAACAATATGAGGCGTGGATTAAATAGGACCGCCAAATTTTACCCCAGAGCACCATCTAGCAATGATATATAATATTCTTAACTATAATAACCTACAATTGCAGTCCTTGAATAAATTAATTCACTCATCATCTCACTGCTGAATGGGGTATCTGCGAGTGATACATGCATCACTTAAAGGATTATATCTTATTTTCCCGAGAGCCTTTTAACTGGAGATACTTTGTAGGTACTCTTTTGGTGAATTTTCAACGAGTGAACATTTTTTCAAGCTAATTCAAGTGCTTCACGTTTTGGTGGAAGTGAAAAATGCTTTGAGAATAGCCATTTTCCAGCATATACAAGTAAAACGATTACTTTTTCCATTGATTTAGAGATAGATACGAGTACAGAATATGCAAAACTTTCTATTTTTACTCTCAACAAGTTAACTGTTAATATTTCAAAACGAACACAATCGGTAGGATGTCTGAATGTATATAGGTACGATGAGAATCGCGGATCGCAGACCCATCCTCTATACTATAAACGTAGCTGGCCGTTTTACCTACCCACAACGCACATTAATAGAGAAACTCTGTGCGCATCAACTGTCAAAGCAAAGAAAAGTCAAGTTGGGTCGACAGGAAAATGATAACGATCCGTTTGTCTCTTCGTAGAGCGCAACACAATATATACCCGCGGTATAAATTGCTTATACCCCACACAACCCGAGTGGCGATCTATTCAAATGATATAAAGAACAATCGGGTGTAGCGGCGGGGCAAAAAAAATCAAGATGGGAATTCCATTAATCAGATAACGACAGAGTCGCTAAAAGGAGGAGGAGAGCTGTAGGGGATGGTAAAAAAGAAGGAGAAGCCACTCGAGGGGAGGAGGGGGAGCTTTCGAGTCCGGGCAATAATTCGTCATCACGGCGAAGAGGACGGGGAAAATACATCGACGCGGTCGGGGCGTAGGACATTATCATAGGAGCACTTGTGTGCGCGGGCGGGATTATCGCCGGCTCTCCTCCTCCTCCTCCTCGAGCATCATCATCCATCAATTGAGGATCGCGCTTTGCATACAAGCACCGCGACACTCTGTTGCCACGGAATATCGAGCAGTCTTCTCCCCCACCCGCACCCCAACCCCGGCCCTTGCCTCTAGCGCTCGTTCCTCTCTTTCCCCGCGTCCTTTCACCCCTCGTGCGAGCGAGCGCCCGCGCGGTTATACCCCTGACTTTGCTTTGCAAAACACCGCAAACTTGCCGAGGCTTCTTGCACTTCTCCAGACTATTGTTATTTATAGAAAGCTATGCGCCTTTCCGCGGGGGTGGATTTTACCACTGGGGAAATACGGTAGTTCGCGTGGAAAAAATGTTCTTCTATAAAACACGTGCGTCCATGGATATATTATTGCAAAAAGGATTGAAATTGTGAGGTAATTTTTTGGTTCTATGAAAATAATTTGAAACCCCTTGGAAACAGCTACGAATATTGTATTATCCGTCCTTATTGTTCGCCTACTGCGGCAAGCTCAAACGACTAGGTCAATACACTCGTCTGGCACGATTCGTCCTTTATCTACTGGCTCGTTTGCTGAGCCTTTCATTCGTACTTGATATACGCATACTGTTCATTCTTTCTCAGTTCGGACGGGCTTAGGAGATTATTGCCCTTCTTCAGTCGATCAACATGAGATCAAGGTACACTGCTTTTTATCTTTTATAGATCAAGGAGTGTCAATATTTTTTTTTATAAGATCTGAAGTGATACTTGACGAATTGATATCGAATTTAGATGACTTAAAAAAATCAGCCTACCGTGGAACAGCTTAGTCGTGAATTTTTTAGCTTCTAGTTATCAAATATCAAATTCCAACCTTTTCCGACAGTTTCGAAATCCCAAATTATCTCGGAATCTCCTTCGCGTCGAATTTTTGAAACGGTAATTTTGACCCGCGTTCGAACCCCCCAGAATGTGGGTCAGTCGAGTGAACTACCTTCCGCATTTTAATATTTGAGGTAATTTAGATATTATATTACGCAATAGCTTATACATGGTAGGAAAATGTACTTTAGAGTTTCAAATTGACTATATCGTTTAGTTATCTGACAAAAGAAAACGCAGAGTCAAATTTTTTGGGGCTTCACGGAGGCACTAATTTTTGTAGGATAAAATTTGAATAAATAAAGCAAACATGAAAATGGATATAAATCAAATTTAATCTTTTTAGGAATATTATGTAGAAAATTGGCTGCCACGAAGACTATTATGTAGGCCGATGGAAATACTATATAGCTCTTCAAACTTAAAAATTGACGGTTTACTCCATTTAGATCGATAGAATAGAGTCCTGATCTGAATTCGATAACCATACTTTTTATATGTTTGTATATTCAAGTCATTTGAATATTTGATATTTACTTGAGATTTGTAGTAATACTCACGTAGTGAAGAAAATTGAGTCTTTCATAGCATCATCAGCGTCTCACCTGTAAAACAATAATTTTTTCAATTAGAAACGAGATCCACCTAAATTGTCAATTCGTACTCTCAGTTGATATTTCGCATGAATGTATTAGATATACTACGGATTGATAAAGCCACCGACTTTCACGGAGATAAGTAATCTTTTAATTTTAAGACTAGATCATTTTCTACCGATACCCGGAAAAAAGTCGAATTATGCTGCATAGCTGTTGGTGAGTACCGTCGATACAATCTCGCGTAAGCCTCCGTCGTAGAATACAATATCTTATCCTATATAGATCTGTTTATCATGTTTTCTCATACTACGTACGACGAGCTCGTCTAAACCGGAGAAACGGTCTCGAGTACACGCCTAATCTGAACCGTGATTATTGAATAATCAAAGGGCCGAAGAGTCTATCTCGTCGCGAATTCACGAGTGGACTTGAGTGATTTGCCGGTTACAATGGCATTTTTATTAGCGAATGAATAATGCCGCGCGCACCCGAAGCGAGAGGATAAATGAGCGCAATCGAGAAAGGATAACCAGCGGATTAATAGCCCAGGTAAATGTCCGGCTCTCTCTCCTCGAATATATATGTTCGCACACGAGTGCGACGCCTGTATACAGTTGTTCAGCGGCGCGCGAATATTTTTCTCGTTAGCCACGGCAGTGTGGTACGCGCGAGGGGAAGGCAAACGTTGACGGCCGACACCTTCGTGCTCGGGGGCAATGGGAGACAGGAGCAGTCAAGGGAGAGAGAGAGAGAAAGCAAGCGAGCAATTAGCGATCAATCATATATACGCGTGTACGCGATCGCGGGTTGTTTTTTTTTTCATACGTGCAGTACACTGTACGGCCACGCTCGGCCGCGTGCATGAGCCATCAGCTCAGTATGTGCACGGTATATAGCGTCGCCCTTGGCTGATTTCGCACCTGTCGTTTCTGGGTCGCTCGAGGTCGCGCCAGCGCCGACAAGCCAGCCGATACGCTTCGATTCATCAAGTCTCGCCTTATTCCCTCTCCCCCATCTTTATTCTTTCCCGTCACGGTGTATCTCGGCGCGATTGAGGCTGCGTTATCGATAGCCCAGTATGTACTTCTCATGCGAAATTGGATACATCGAATTCATCGCCTTTGAACTTGTTTTCTACGTTATTTGTGTTGTTTTGGTACCAACGAAAGCGAAAACCGCTCGTGGCTCTTCGAAATCAACATAATTTAATTTTTTTTCAATAATTTCCTGTTTTTATAGTTAGTACGCTAATGATGAATTAAATGGACATAACATAAGATTAAATTGACAGAACATTTTTTTCTATAACTGATGAATTCATCAGATAAGACGGATGAAAATACATAAGTTTGGTTGATATATTTCTTTTGTCAATGTCGTTTCAGCGGAGTTATTAACGTTCTTAGGTAAAGAAAACGTAACTTGCAAAACAAATGACAAGAACGAAACTTCTGTATTTTTGTTCGTTCTTTCTTATGATTCCATTAGATTTACCAAGAAAGGCATTCCATTAACGTGAAATATAAGCCTCGACCAAAGTGTATGTATATGTACATTAAAAGGTGTCCGCATGTACGTCCTATATATTCTACTAGTACTAACGTGTGTACAAATTAGAAATACTCAACTTCACTTGTGACTGAATTTAACTCATGATACACCAGCGTTTGCCCACGGCAATATCTACTTGTAATCAGTTTTAAACAAATTTCATGAGCTGTCAATTTGATTCCAATGTCCAAACAGACAAAGTCATTATCACTGTTCGATTGCTGGCTTAATTGGTGAGAGGAATGATCTGTTAGCGCGATCTAAACAACGATCTGAACCTGTTTTTGGAGTACTTTGAGGATAATCGTAAAGATAAGCAAAGATTTATGGACATAAAATAAGTAACTCAGATTCACGCCGAAAATGCAAAAAATGTTATTTGTAATAGAAAAACTTGAAAATGTGTTAAACGGCACATCGGCTTGCGGTCAAACTCGTCCTCTGGATCCAGGCGAACCGACGCTCTTACATCGACTCGTTCGACATTCGAAAATCCAATTTTTCAGCTGTACAACGAGTCGTCCGAACTCGCAAGTCCACGTCTCGCCGCGGTTGAGTAATTCGTCACGCGTGTCCGCGCGGACTCGGAATATATCAAGGAATAAAGCGCAGCGGGTTTTCCAGGGTACGTGGAATCGCGGGTCGACAGGGCGAAGTATGCATGTATGTATACCGGGCGATATCGCGCCCATCGAGTCGCGGGGGCCATTCGTTAGAGGTGCTAAAACTCGAGTCCTCGCTTACGTGCGGCCAGAGGGTCTCTTTGGCCGGCGCGTGCGTATATATACGTATATAAAGGTGCTTCAATTACATGCCGAGAGGAAGCGAGCGGGAGAAGGACAGGACGCGGCAGGGACACGTTGAGTCGTTTGCATAAAGACACCTCCATTTGTAGCCAAGCACTCCAGCGGCCTCTCAATGGTTTTCACTCTCGAGCCACCTCCCGCTCTTTCCCCGTCGCCCGTGTACCTCCCCTTGCCACCCCCCCCAGGTTTCTTTCGCCCCCGCAGTCCGCCTGGACCGTTCCTTTGTTCCTCGCGCGGCGGGTCCGACGTTCCCGGCATCGAGTGTTCCGCGCGCGAATACCTGCGGGATTGCTGCCGGAATGAAGGAATTCAACGTCCAGCTTGTGTATATATAATTCAACCGCGCGCAAGCGTACGCCTGGAGCGCGCGTTCATTTGCCACTCGCGGCCCCCGGAATCGCACTGTTGATTTTCAGCCGCGGAGCTTCTCGTCTGTTTCGGGACTGCAGCGGTATATGGTACGCGCGCGCGCACGAGTAATGAGAAATCATCCCCGTTGAATTTCTCTCGGATGATGTGGGGCAGCGTACTCTCCTGAGAGCTCGCGGTGGAAAAACCTCCGTATGTTGAAGTGAAAAAATCACCGTACGGATGAATCATTGAGCAGGTTTACCGTATGATAAAAGTGAGCGATTCGGTACCAGAAATTCACTGCGAATTTAATGTAAATATTGATGTGATCAAAACTCATGGAACCAAAAATTGAAATTCAATTTGATTATACGTGAAACACGAACTACAGTTCCATACGATGATTCTTCCACCTTCGTACAGTGATTTTTCATTTTTTTTTTCACCGTACGGAGATTATGAAGAGCCGAGGTATATACGTGTCTATCTGAAATTGATAATTGTCATCGAGTCGCATAATCGGGGACGCGCGATTAGACTCGGCTGAAAATTTGTCGGAAGCGTGACTTGCGGCTCGGTACACTGATTGGTATCGTGTACACAATACGTAACGACTACCGTAATCGATCGGCGCGACGCAACACCCATGCAGAGGAGTCATATCTGAAACCCATCCGCGAGAGCACGTGGCGGAATTGCGCGAGATTGAAACATACGCGAAAGCACTCGTCGCAAGCCCAACTGGGCTGTCGAGCGGGAAATTTAATTCGTCATAGTTTACAAGCAGCCGGGACAGTATCTCCTGATTCGAAGAACAGCTCGGCGCGCAGTGTTGCAAAGTATAGTCGCGTCGCGCGACACGGCAAACTTCTTTAGACGCACGCGTTCCTATATACACAGAGCCACCGCTGATCTGATTACGAGCTCTCGCGCGTTATGCGCCGGCTGCTGATCTATCAAGTGCAATCGCGTTCCCCGGACGCAAGCGCGCCCCTAAAGTTTTGTTACTTTATACATATATATATATATATGCGCGCGCGGAAACCGAATCTGCGGATCGTTAATTCCGTGCCTCCGTCGCTGTGTATATATAGATACATGTATTCTAAACGAGTATGTATAAATGTAAAACAATAACGAAACTGAAAGGATAGCTGCGCGGGTAAAGTGTCTCTGGAGGATTCGCCGCGCTGATGGTATACGCGCTGCGGTGTCGGCGAATATAGACGCGTCCATTGTCCGAGTCGCTCCTGCGCAGCGCTGCGCGTAAATTACATGTATATATACGAGAACTCAACGAGCTGATAAGACGAGAGGAGCTCGAGCGATAAGGCGACACTGTGCGCAGCGAGCGCTTCGGAAATGTTTGAGTGTGGGTTGCGCGCGCGGTAGTATTGTTATATGGCCGAGCGAGCCGGGGCGGGATGTAATTCATCCCGGGAATGCAAGCGAATTCTTGCCTGTGGTGCGCGCGGTGTCGGCAACTGCAGCTGCGCTTGATTGCCCCGTGTGTCCGTGTATATGTATACGCGCCGCGACGCATATACAGCCAACGCACAATTGAATAACGCGCGCCCGCGTGAGTTATCGTCCTTCTTAAACAGCTTTTCTTATATTAATGGCTCGCAATCTCGGCGGGCGCTTTTCGTTTTACACGAGTTTGACACGCGCTAACCGCGCTGGATCAACAGCTGGTATACAGCTCGAATTGTGGAATTGTTTGGATAATCCTTTTCTCACGATTCGTTATACCCCCCGCGCGGGATTGCCGCATCGATTCTGCGCCGTTTACTCCTCAGCCTCGCCCCGCAGGCGCTGGAGGCAGAGAATATTTTCATCGGCAAACACGCCAGAGCCCTCGAACAGCCCGAGGGACTGACATTGTTTTGCTTGGTGAACTGATCAACCGAAAATACCATGTCTTTCGATACTCGAGCGAGTCAAACTATATGTTTTTTCTTTCACGTACAGGCATGGATCATCTCCAGGAACCACTAATCTAGTGTTCATTTTCATTCGAGAGCGCGAAAGGAGTTTTATTGTTCGCCCCTTAGGGTATGACGAAGATGATGATTAAATGGAATGGTGCTGGTGGTGTTTAACTATACTTAATGTACAAGCAGAAATAAAATGGAAGCACTATTTGATTTCCAATTCGATAATGTTGGCTATACTGCTGCGAACTATACGATGTAACTTTTATTTTGTAGCCCGAAGAGGTGGAACAGACAAGTCGCTAATAGCGTGTTTAATTTATAATATATTGGCAAGCGGTAGTTCATCCGCCAGTATTCATATACTTTAATTTTCTTCCTGTCGCTGAGCACCTCCAACCGTGAGCACCTCCAACCCTTTGTTCCGATCTTGCGCAAGATATGTATATAAAGCGTCTCCATGTAGCGCAAATTCCGAGTGACGTGTCGATGTTCAAAGATATATATTCCGTCGCGTTTGACGAAGGATCGTGACGCGTTCGAGTTAGCGTTGCGTGAGTGCAACGAATTAACAATCGTCGCTCTAAAAATAAACGCCTCATTACCGAGTGCAATCTCGGCCCGCGGAGCTCGCGCAAGAATGTTCTTAACGAAGAAAAAAATCCATTAAAAGTAGTCGGGACTTGGATTTTATCCTCAATCGGATTGTCCTACAAAAACACGCTCGGAACGGCCCGCAGCGATATGACGTTTTGCCCCGAGATTTCAATTATAATCCCTTAGCAAACGATTGCGCGTCGGTCTGATAATATCCAATTATAACGAAGCGATTGCTCGCAATATATCGGCTTACACATTATTCCACAAGTATTCACGTACGCGCGTACAACGTGTAAAATTTCGAGAAGAAAACAGCCGCGCGGATTAATTACCACTCCACACAAAGCCCTCGAACGTCGCTGAGAAATCTCAGCACGATATATATAAACGCGTGGCAGGGGGCGCGAGAGCGCGGAAATAAACTGAATCGAACGCGTATGTACACAGGAGGTCGTGCGCAGGCAGCTGCTGATTAAGGTAATGCACGCGCGGGTATATGGCGGGGCGCTCAATTGGACGTGAGGGCTGCGCGCGCGACCCCGAAGAAAGGGCCAAATCATGCTCGATCTCAAGATTTACTGCCAGCCCCTCGTCGACTCGATTCGCTCGAGCTTTCCAACGCCCCCCGATGGATTTTCGTCGACGGGATGCTCGCGCCAAATGCACCTCGCTCGACGGCCGCGCTTGATTTTTTTGCAGGAGGGAGTCGAAGAAAAAAAGTCTCATTCACGATCGAGAAAACGGCCCCGGGTGATTACTCCTTTCAAATCCCGATCGCGAAGAGTCACGCGCCGTGGGTATGAAGTTGTAACGTGTCTGTTAATCTTTCTATCGCATTTGCGAGACTGCAGTACTCTTGTACCCAGAGTAATCCCAGCCAAAATACGTCTTATCAAGAATTTCCGCTATTTTCAAGCAAGATATTGTTTGCTATAAATCTAGAACAGTAAAAATGGAGAGATTGCATTACTGAAAAAAAAAAATAGTAATTTTTCAGTTGAATATTCATCATTTTTATCAGTTATGCTATTCTACTATTTCTTAGATGGTACATATAATACTTTTATTCTATAATCAAGAACATAATATATTTTGTTTGCGGAATTCCGTAGATCAATAATTAAGTTTACTCAAGATTGAGTTAGTTTACTCAAAACTCCATAAAGGTAAATAATATAACCCTCCGGCAATTTGGAACTTGATTCTATCGTACAATAATATAAGGTTATCAGTATAATAGAATATTTTGACGAGCTGTAGTAAAATATCACAGATGGGCTGACTTTTAATGATATTTGAACTGCTTGGATGAGTGAATGAAATAAAACACATATAATGAATATTTTTATATCATTAAAATCGTATATCTCGTATATCTCTTATTACTCGTATATTTCTGCTCAACAGTTCTCAACGCGGTATAGAAATTATACTCATTATTAGTCCCTATTGGTCGTTTAATAAAGTTCACTTGAATCAATATAGTTCTTTATAGACTCGATCAAGTTTGTTTGATAGTGCAGTTATTCATATTTATCGTGACCACCCAAATGTTAATTTTATAAAGTTACATAGAACCATTTTTATAAATGGATTTCATATAAGTTTATATACTGCTAATGCACGCTTTAACTTTTTTCACATCGATACTCATGAAAATAATATAGTTTATGAATAAAATATATATTCTCGTAAACGTTGCACTCTTTTATCTTGAAGCAACATGGCATCCACGCGCAAACTTTATAAGAGCACCGTTAATGGTGTTAGCAAGGGATATTTTTTAATTTTTTTCAAAATTCACGGAGTGTATCCCGTTGGATGGACTTATAATTGAATAAGTTGCGGAATATACTGTGCAGTGTGAAATATATTTCTAGTAAGAAATCTGCATGCTTTTTTAAATTCCATATTCAAATGGTCAGTGCAAAAATAATTAGATCGTATTTTTTCATTTTTCGATTCAATCGAAATTCGAGCTAATGCAAGGGGAAGCAATTCGTTGAAGGTCATTTACATTTAAAGCATACCTGTACGTGTCGTAAACGCTAAATCTTTTAATGTTCATACGGAAAAATGTATAAAAAAATGCGTCGAACAAAAAAAAATGACCTAATTATTTTTCGAGCCTCCAACAGTACGCACGCATGAAAATTACAATGAATGCAAATTTCCTATCATCTGTTTTTCAATGCGCTAACCTCTGGTGCTCATTATCTTCTATTATACTTCGTTCATAATTATCATACGTCCGATCGACACTCATACCACTGGCTAATATTACCAAGGATATACCGCATATACACGAAACCCTTCGATTCTTCTGTGACACAGGTTGTCGGTTGCTTTGTAATGACAACATTTCAATAGCAATAAGAACAATCAAACCGAGCTCTATGAACATACATTTCACGGTTTACGTATTCGATTTGTGTTTCTAACTTCTACGCCTCGTCGATTCACCTCCGCAACTACGCGCACGAAATTGCGGAAACAAGGACAGCCTGCGGTGAAAAATTTTTGAGATTCTATGAGCTCCAAATAGATTGGCACAAAGAACTTGCGGAGAGTCGCGCAGCGAAACTCGGAACGAAGGAGAGAGAGAGAGAGAGAGAGAGAGAGAGGGAGAGAGAGAGAGAGCTAGGAATCGAATTTTTGCCACTGCACACACACATAGTGCGGTGCCCAATGAAGATCGCTCCGATCGTGCGGGAAGGAAAGTTGGCAGGAATTCATCCCGCACGGCAGAATGGAAACGAATGGGAGATCGAGAAGGAAAATTGCGAATTATCAACCGCTCGGCTGCCCTATTCATAAATTTTTCATGCTTGTGCATACACGCGTACGTGCATGTACATATATATGTGTATACACCCAGCACGAAAATGAAATCCATCTCAACCTGCTTCCTTCCTTCCTTCCTCGCGTATTTGGCAGAGCATTGTCCCTCTCTCGCACTTAGCTGAAAAATGGCATTTCGAGGGGCTCCCTCTTCCCCGTCGCTCTATATATATACTGCCACTGCGCTGCGCACTTGCACGCACGCCCCGAGTTTCGAGAGCGAATATTCTTGCGCATGTATAATTTCATTCAAGAGCCCACCGCGCGCCGAGTTGGCTGAGCATTCGGCTAGTTGTGTATATCTCATTGTTTCTCAATGAACTTCTGAATGAGCCTCGAGTGGCCCGAGCTGCCGAGGACGTTTTATCCCTCGGTACATAGATATAGCCGCGGGTCGTCCACAGGTCGCTTGGATGTATTGCACTTACAAAGCCGTTTTTCGATCAACCTGATTTCTCGTGAGATTTTCCAAAGGGATGAACCACTCGGCCGTTTCGAGTTGGGATAAAACGGATCCGATCGAATCACAGACATCTCGTTTCAATGAAACATGTTGACGGGAATTAATAATCGCGAGAAAAATAATCACGTGATAATTGATAATGTATATAGTCAACCTCGCATTGTCCATAACAATTATGGGTTTATTTTCATTTGTCCTTATATCAAAAACGATGGCCCCGAAAAAATGAAGCCAACTAACCCGTAATGTGATTGGTTTAGACCTCAACACGGGACGTGAGTAAGATGTAAATATAGATATGGATTAAGAGTGCAGGTGAGAGAAAAGCACTGGGCAAGGCTGGCAATTGTGGAAATAATAGGGTTGCAGGCACGTACATACCCCGGTGGTGATAGCCTTAGGGAGAAAAAACGATAAAACAAGAATATATTAGAGCAGAGAAGATAGACCTTTTGTGGTTATAGAGTAGTCGTTCTGTAACAAATTGGGGAAGCTACGGATAATGAGTTTTGAGGTTCTAATAACTTTTAGAAGCTGAATAGAATATGATTGTAGGTTTTGAAAATGCGCATAATTAAATAAATTGGCCAGTACGTGAGATGAATAGGAATGCTATCGTCAAGAAAAGTAAAAAGGAAAAAATTGGAATATAATTTTAAAACGCATGAATATGGATCGCGCGTAGCGCGTCTAAATGTAGTTAGTATACTTTACTTGTAATGTAACATTCTTTTCGAAAGGAATAATAACGACTAAAAAAGACATTGATATAATTTGATTAATTTGATGCATTCTTTTCGGGAGAAATTTCACTATAATTATTGGTAAAATTGATTGGCTCTTTTATAGCCAAACAGGTTTTACTCTTTATGGTTTTGAATCCGTAATTATGTGAAGCGATGGGATTTTTAAGAGCACTTATGTATTCAGTTTGAAAGATTATTTTTCAATTAGCGCATTAAAAGTTTTCATTACCATATTGAATATTTCCAAGTATAAAAAACAATGAAAAGTTAATTAAAATTGTATTACAGTCGAAAAGTTAATAGGGAAATACTTTAGATTCTTTGGAATAATTTGAAAAATCCTGTAGTGGAACGCTGAATATTTGTCGAACAACTCTATATTACAATCAACAATTTTTCAGAACAAATGAAATTCTTCAGTTTGAGCCGTAAATTACGGAAGTGAACTAGATTCCAAATTGGTAAAATTTTTCTGGTAAACAAACTCTTTCGATTATTCAATGAAAATCGAACGTCAAATAGATTTTAAATCAAATCGAAACTGCACCCATATGTATTTTCCCCGCAGTACATCTCTCGGAAGATTTGTCAATATCATTTTTCGATACTCGTTAAAACTCGCAAGCCCCAGGTGCAGCGTCACTATCGACGGCAGTTCGACCGATTACAACTCTCGAGAGGAGGGACGTCTAGAAACGTCATTATATCCGCGTATACGATCCGCGTATACAACATAAAAACGCACACGAAAGTATACGATCATAATTTATCGCTCGCTCGTTGCTGGGGAAATTATAAAGACTCCCTGCGCGCGCGGGCGCCAAGTAATGGCAACGCTGAGCTGGTTAATGCTCGAAATCCCGTGTAATTCGTGCCGATGCAAATTCGTCCGCGCTCGGAATTTAAAAATCCAAAAATTCCCCTGCGCCGCGAGAACACGTGCGAGTGTGTGTGTAGCTGCTGGCGAAAGCACGACGCACATACACGAGCCGTCGGGCAAACGGGCGAGCTTTATCGACTTTACGTTCATAAACGACGGTATGCCGTATATATACGGGGGCGCGCAGCGACGAGAATCGCGTTGCCATGCGGCATTAGCGATATTGTATTGTCGGGCCTTATTAGCTTTCGCGCGCCGGTCCTTTGTCAACTCTTCGTGAATGCGCGAGCGAGCGCCGGCTTTTCCAAACTGGCACGGGGCAGTTTTTAAATCCCGGCCCGATGTGCCGTGCGCGGAATCGATAATTTTACGCGCCCCCGCTCTCGCGCGACTCCCAAGGAATGCTGAGTTCGTTTGCTCGTTGATTCATGAGCTTTGGATTATTCGATCCCTATGTGGGTTATTCGCTCGCCGGGATACCTCGATCGGCCCTCGGATCCCCTCCGTCAGTTATTCCCTTTTGTTTCGTCGACGAAGTATTGCCGAGTATTGCCGCGTGAAAAAACGTCAAGAGTGGGAAATCGTTGATCTTGAGGAATATTATATGAAGGTTAGGCTAACTGGAAAAATTGAACAGGGCGGAATAAAATTTCCGAAGTTCAGGTACACCGTTTTCCACTCACTCTTTCGATAATTATTTAAACATAATTTTTCATGACGTTCATTTAATCTTCGATGATTATCGCGTAATTCTAATTCAACCTCCAAATAAGTCATTCGCCATTCATTATTCATCAGAAGGTATATAATTGCCGCCTCTCTATTGATCATCCCGCGGAGGACTCGAACGCAAAGCCTCCGTACTTTGATGTTTCCCCAATTTTTCACCCCCCGCGAAATGTTATAAAATCAATCTCCGCAGTGTGGTGTAATCAATCCCGAGTAAACATTGCGTCGCTCTGTGCGGCAGAACGATTCGTTATACGACCGCTGTCGGAGTGTATACGAGCGAGAAGAGAAAAAAAAGAATAAAAAAAAACACGAGAGCTCGAGCTAATGAAACAGAGACGACCCGGTAGTTCGTGTGAAATGCATTTGGCGGGAAAAATTAATAAAGTCGCGGCGTGGTGGGGAGGGGGAAGGCAGGCAGGCAGTTGGAATTTGATCGGCGTGATTGCGCGACCTGCGCTGCAGTGTGACGTTAGCGGAGAGGCTGCGCGAGCTAAACAGAGCAATTGGAGCGAAACCCCGCAGCGACATACAGCTCGGGAAGAGAGAGAGAGAGAGAGAGAGAGAGAGAGAGAGAGAGAGAGAGAGAGAGAGAGAGAGAGAGAGGAAGAGAGAGAGGGATTGGAGCAGGGCTGCATTCCCTACCATGATTTTTCATCGCGAGCCGCAGTGCGGCGGATGCCTAGGCGCTCGCATACGGCGCACTTATACAGCGCAAAAGAAATCTCCCGATATGGTTATTGCTCGGGCGAGCGGCTCCTTATGAAAAGCTCGTGCGTCTGGAGCTGCTGCAGCTGCCGCTGCTCCTGTCCTACTCTTATCTCGCGCGTGTGACGCTATCAGCGCCCCGCCCGCGGCGCCATTTATTTTTGCGCCCCCTCGAGCCACGAATAAGCCCGGATTTGCCGAGCGGCTTTTTCCCCCGCGGCTATATAGCCTTCAGCGGGCTATGTGTGCGGAATAAAGTGTGGCTCTGTGTGTGAGTGTGTGTGTGTGTGTGTGTGTGTGTGTGTGTGTGTGTGTGTGTGCGTGTGTGTGTGTGGGTCGCCCAATGAGCCCCCTTCCCTCGGCCGACTCGCGATGGTCTACCTAGATATATGCACACATGTGTTCAGCTTCAGGGCTAACCGTTCGATGCCCTTCGCGAGATTTACCCCGTCGGGCCTGATAGAATGCGCATTCAATTGTTACAGCCACTATTCGAGTTTCATTGTGTGTGTGTGTGTGTGTGTGTGTGTGTGTGTGTACCATGAGGAAATTCGCGACGACTATCTAGAACAATACAACGTTCGATTTTAGAAGTCGATCCGGCCCTTCCGAGATCAATAGGGTTTGAAAACTCTTGGATGAAAGCCGACCTAAGTGTTTTAAGGAGGTAAATACCGGGTATGAGCAGACCGATCGCTGAATGAACGTAAAATGATATCGCATAAACGCTCTCTCGTATTGTGCATTCAATTCCGAGTGTATTATGAATGAATCGCGGAAAAGGTGATGATAAACGAATGATATGAGAAGTTGGAGGAATTAAAGGAAATAATTGAAATCAAGTGGGGAAATCCAGCTTTTAAATGTGTATGTTAATTTGTGAAACTTGCTCTGTGCTGTTGAAGTTTAATTCGGGCTATTTATCATATAAAGATGATTATTTCCTACTAGAGTTACTGACACATTAATTTGAATAGCCGCAGTTCCATAAGTCTTTCGATCTCTAATTCACTTACTTCACGCCACTTGATTTGTAATTGAGCGTTTTCAACTCCCTCGGGTTCCTCCTTTCGTGTTCTTCGTCACACACTTTTGTTACGCGAAAAATGATTCACGTTGTCAATTTTTGCATTCAACATGATTTTTATGCGCATATAGCAAAATCTACTCGTGATTATTTTATTGGAACCTTACATCGTGGATGATCAAGTAATGCGTGCTGTAGTGAGAGGAAAGGCATATATTTATTGTATATTTGCACTTTTGAAAAGCTAACCTTTCTTTGCGCAGCTATTCGTTTCACTAGACGCAATCATATCTACTTTTAAAAGAGCCTCAAAGGGGCACAGGGAAGAAAAAAAACAGCAATGAAAGTTTTCTGGCTTCGCAACCGAAGGAATCTCCTTCTTTTTTAATAATCCTCTTCTTTGGGTAAACATTGGACTCGGTACGTTTTTCTTTCGCAAGAGAGCAAGAAAATCATTCCAGAAGAAACAACTTCTATATACGAAGATCTCACCCACTTTGTTGAATGAACAATGGCTTTATCTACTTTAACTTTACTCACGTTGGAAATATAATCTTCATGCCACTGCTATCTATGGAACAGTATCGAGACAGAACTAATTTAACTCTTAATTTCCTTGGAGGACTTGTAGAAAATTTTTGAATGAAAAAATTTAGTTTGAGCTTGATAGTCTCCTAATGTAATGAAGAGAGATTAGATTACGCCCAGCTCTATGAATGTTTAAACTAACTTGATATACATTTTCTCGTGAATCGTAGACTTTCCCCCATTTCATTTGTTCTTCTATCCGCATTACTTCATCGAAAAATGAATTAAAATCTCATCACGATTAGTTCGAACATTTCCGAGGACGATATGATAAGAAGTTCGAAGCGTTTTATCGCATAAATTTTAATATATGTAAATGTAACGTTCATTCATTTGCTCGTTGATGATGCGACTCTCTCTAATCACAGGCAGAGTTAATTTATACGGCATAGATGAATATGATTGTAGCTTTTGGAAATACCGGAGTCTTTTTCTGCGTTTGTCGAATGATTAATTATTGCGGCGCTCTTCACTCTACTACTCTGGGAGCTGCACGACGAAGTTTCGATGCACCATAATTTTCGCGTCTCTAGCAGCCGAATTAACGTTGGGATATATAACAAAAGCTTGCTACACCGTATACGTATAAAATTGTAGAGGATATATATATATATATATATATATATATATATATATATATATTCACGCTAGACTCGGGTCGACTGGGACATATAGTCATTTGTAAGTTGGACAGACTCACTATCCGAGCTGCTCGCGCGGCCAGATGACTCGCGTATATATATGCGCGCAGCGAGAGGCCGCGAGAGCCAGGAGTGGTACAGGACGCGAGGCCTGACCCAGAGAGACTCGACGGGTGCAGCAGCAGCAGCGGCGGCGGTGGCGAGAGAGTCGAGCACCAGAGAGCATCCGAGCCGAGCGGGGCGCGATCCCCTCCATCGGCGCGCGATTTCGGACCGTTGAACGACCGCAGTGACGTCAGGGCAGTCCCCTTTCTCTCTCTCTCTCTCTCTCTCTCTCTCTCTCTCTCTCTCTCTCTCTCGGTGGCGCTCGCCCCACCGTGAGCGAGCAAGCGGCGCGACGCCCACTTCCTGCACGCGCAAAAACGCTCCCTCTCGGCTCGGCGAGCTCTGGGATCCGGCTCGAGGCGGCCGATATTCACTAGCCTGACCTATTTGGGCCGGCCCCGCTCACTCGCACACTCGCGTACGCCCAGCGCTCTTCGATTAACCCTCCGGCGGCGACGCGCCGCTGCTTAGCGCTCCTTGATCACCCGTGCGAGCCGCCCCACCCCCTCCCCGATGGCCCGCGCACTATTTCCCAGCCGCCGTCCTCGAGGAGCGATCGGCAGCTCCCGGCCGAGGGCCAGGCAGCGACGACAACAAGTGCCCCCACACGCAGAGGATCGCGATATCAACAAGAGACTCGGTGTGTGTGCGTGCGGGTGTCCCGATACACCGCCGGGCACAGGAACGCCTCTCGGCCGCGGCCAGCTGAGCCCCGCGAGCCTCCGACAGCTGCACGCCCGCCTCGGCGGGGGATGAACTCAGCGCAGCTGGGGGGCGCGGGGGCGTCGTTCGGTGGATTTCGAAAAACGCGTCTCTCGGGGGATCGATCGTCGCGTGCACCATGGGTTGCAGCTCGCGGGCACGCGCTGGCATGGGTCAGATCCATACCCGAGCGTCGTCGGGTGGGCTGGGAGCGAGCTTGGGCGGGCGAGCGGGATAAAATAGTGTGTGCGAGCGACTCACGGCGTGACAGTGGAGGGTCGCGCGGGCTGGGCGCAGGGCTGGATGAGCTGCTCGGGCTCTCTCTCCGGGCATGCTCGCTCGGAGCCGCCTGTATCGACACTGGCGCGATCCACAGGACGGCGGCGGCGGCGGCGGCGGCTGCGACTTGTCGATCGAGTGCGGCACTAGCCAAGGCGGTGGTCCTCCGGCTTGTGCGCGCCTGCGCGACCAGCCCCCGGCCTCGTTCCGCTCGGAGACGCCCTCGCCAGCCCCTGCCTCGGCCCTGCGCCCCGTGCGCCACTCGAGCTCCACACGCCGGAGCTTCCTTACGGCACGCGACTGCTCCCACCACCGCCCCCCACCCACCGCCAACCCTAATCGGAGCCTCCCGCGATTGAGATATCGCCCCAAACAAAGCTCCGCTAGAGAGAGAGACGAGAGACAGAGAGAGAGAGAGAGAGAGAGAGAGAGAGACGACCCGTGACTCGGCATCGCGATTCACAAAACTACGCGGCGCACACTTTCCTTTCTCGTTGCTGCACACGCTCGTCTCTCTCTCTCTCTCTCTCACTCTCTCTCTCTCTCTCTCTCTCTCTCTCTCTCGCGTGCGTGCATCGTTGCGCGTTGCACACGATCGCACACGACTCTTTGCCACAGCTCAACGTCGCCGCGACCAATTCCGCAGCTGTTTGGCGATCCTTCGTAAATCACGCGACGGGAAAGGCCGCGTGTATCGATTGGACGAGCGCTGCACGAGCTGGCGATCTTGAAATACATTCGAGCGCTGTGCGAGTGCGTGCGCGTGCCACGATGACTCGGGCTCGAGCGGTAAAATTATGTGGACGCCCGAGCGGGAGACAACTCACCTGCAGTCGTTTTCGATGGGATCGAAGCCAGCTCGGCTCGCGAGCTTGTATACATCGTGCGTGTACGCGAGCTCGATTCGGCTCCGACAAAGACGACCCCCCGCGCTCGTGATTTAGAAACATTGGATGTGTATACCGCGCGACGCTCGCGGGTATGGGAGGCACGTCACTCGGAGAGTAATGGAAAACGGCAATGGACGTGGAAAGAGCGCCGTCGAGCCGAGTAATTGGATACAGAGCTGCTGGGCCGCGTAGCGTCTACCCCGAGCGGAGCTACAAGCTCGTGGCTTCGGTTTTTCGCTCGCGCGAGTAGTGCGAGCCGAGTTTGGTCAGACGCTGGCGGCGGCGGCGGCGCATAATTGCAGCGTGGCGTGCGGGCCGCGCGTAAGTATCGGCGATCACGCACGTCCGAATTTCACGGGGAAAGTAGGCTGCCGGGGGAGAAAAAAAGGGCAAGCGAGCAGGAGCCGGGGCTAGAGAGAGAGAGGGGCCCTTGAGGGTGACCCGAGCGCTCCGGGGCGCGGTGGGTGGGGGGCCCTTGAAATCAATAGCCAGACGCGGCTGGCGGGCGAGCGCCGCCCCGCGCGCGAGCCTCCCTGCCCCCGCTGGGACCGGCCGAGCGCAGGGCTGTTGGCGCCCCCCGACAGACCTGCCCCTAACCTCGTGCGCGCGCGCCCACTTGCCGACCGCGCGACCCAACTCTCGCTCGACCTCTCGCCGAATCGTGACATTCCGCGTCATCTCGATTCGCGTCCACCTCTCGCGCATTTTGACATTCGTATTCGTACGATACGCTCGAAGGTTAAGCGTCAGCTCGTGCATGCAGTTTGGTCCCTCGAGTTCGATGTCTGAAGAGAATCACACCGGTCGGGCTTAAATCGATTACTCGCGCTTTGGTATATAGGGAACGTTTCGTCGATTGGATCGAGGCCGATTAACGACGCGCTCGATATTTTACTGAAAGTGAATCAGGCTTCTCTACAGTGTTTTTCTCCACATTTTCGTGAGCCCGTCAGATGACATACATAAATTTTCGATCCGTCAGCAAGTGCATTTGAATAATGACGAAATATTGAACTGATATAATTACGAGCATCTCTAAAAACTCCTGGAATAATATACTTCGATGATGGTGTGATTTTACGAGTGAAATTATAATGAATATTTTTAGAGAGATAACTCCGCTTTCTAGAAAGGCACACGTCAAATTGTGGGAATATGATCTCGTACAGAAAGTTTTTTACGGCATCAAAGACATAGTAATGACAAAATTTAAAACTAACGCTTTTTTGTTATATCTGGTACAATATATACAAATAGTATATTGTACTTGAATCCAAGTTTCCTGACATCATACCGGAAAATTCAAGCCAAATTAAACTTTTGCGATTCTTGCAAAATCAAAGAAATATTTCAGAGAATTTCAAGAGTAAAAAATTCTTTGGGTGCACCCAATAGGCGTGTGATATTTATCGTTTGCTTCGATAGTTCGATGTTTACGGATATTCATTTAGCATAATGAACTCAATGTTCATATTTTATCGTAGCATCAATGAAAATATAGAATTCTCCAGCTCGTATGAAGAAAGTAAATCTCATTCGAAAAAGTGTTCGTATTAAAATCTCAACATTTATTCCTTCAAAGAAATTTCTGTTTTAGAATCTTTTCAATTCATGGTATTGCGCGTCGCCGAAAACGCACATGAATAAAGAAGATGAATCCTCCAACGCATTGCGGAGCGCATTGAAGTTGAAACAGGAAAAATCCAAAAGAGCATTCTCAGAGTGCCATTAACTTTTACCCTTCCTCATACCTCTCTTTATCTTGTGCGTATGTTTCTCCCTGCTCCTATCGTCAATTTTACATTTTTACGAATGAAATTTGTGTCACCCGAAATACGAATCAGAGATAACGGCTCTGCATTCGTTTCAGACTTTTACGCTTCCGCCTTTTTTATGAGCTCTGTATCGGCATTTTATATTTTACATTTATTTGATTGCGTCAAATGAAGTGGCTTGCTCTGAAAAAATTTCGTGTTGAAAATCATGTGACGAAAATCAGTCCTTCGAAGCATTGAACTTACCTTTTTTAGCTCGAGTGTGTTGAAAAAATTATAGAAAGAATGTCGAGTAATTGCCAAACTCGAATGATATTCAAATAAAAATTATCAGGAAGCGCGTCAGCGCCACTGACGACAAGTTTATCAAATACCGATAAGACTGGATTTACGCATTCCGATCAAATTCAAATTCAAATAATATTTCTAGAACAAAAGTAAAAAACAAGTATAGGAAATAACAATATTTAGAAGAAAAATTAATAAACAAAAGAAAATTAATAACGATTGAATTCATACAGAAGGGTCTCTGGTCAATTCTGTATCTAAGTCTATGCAATCGTATTTTCGAAAGGTCGGGTTCATATTATTGATTAAGTGAAAATATATGGTTATGAGATAAAATTAATAATTTCAGGGGAAAAAATTGTGCAATATTTGATATACAAAAGAAAAATATGAGAAGTATAAAATTAAATAGATAAAAGTTTAGATTTTGATTATATGTTATATTTTATATGATATATTCGTTTACTCATCATCAAAATAGAAAAATACCTCACAAATTTAAATTATATTCAAAATTAGCAAACAAAATGAAATACTCAACAAATTGATTCCACTGAAATTTTGAAATTATAAAGTTTATTAATATTTCTTCAAGACCACAAACTGCAATATCTTATCAGTAAAACGACGTACATAACAAATATTGCTTTATGAAATTTTCAAAATTTCAGTCAATATTTTTTATGAATCAAACAGAAAATGACATTCAGTTTTATTAAGTTCTCTAATGAAAATCTTAAGTTTATCTAGTCTATGCAAATATGAAAAAATCAAAAACAATACTCAATGAAACACCTGAGCTCAGCATGTAAATTGAACGAAAATTCCAAATTAAATTTCAAACCCATAATTATTTAAATAGTCAATAATACTTTACAATTACATCATTAACAATACATAAATGCTCTTACTCCAATTATAAAATGATTTTATCTTGATGGTTGACCAATGTGTGTACAAATAGGAAACTTTCATCGCTACTTGATGTTCTTTTTTTACAATTTCAACTCCAGTCGCTCATGTATGCTTTCAAAGCCTTTTTAATGTCTATGCAAAAATTATATTATATAGGACATTTCCATCTGCTGTTTCTCATCTTACAGATCAACATAACTATCAACTTGATAATTCTTCTGTTATTACTGAATATCGTGTCTGTCGTCTCGTTGAACAGATACAAAATCAAATCCCATCACTGAACAGACATAGGTACTTAATGGTACATATACAAAGCTCGCTGAATTCGTCGATCGAGACATTTATTCTCACCATTACATCAGATTTTTTTTCATACTTTATAATTATTTTATATACTCTCGATTAATCTTGTATTTTCCATTATAAGACAAACATAAATAAATTAAAAAGTACATTGGAAAGCGTTGATTGGTAATGCATCAACCTCAATGGAATAGCACGCCGTTTTTACGTGAACAGTTGAAGATATTCATTAGTGGATCATCGATTGATCGCAACTACAATTTAACCGAACCCTATCCCTCCCGTCCGAAGCAAGTATATGTATACATACACCCCCTCCCTCTCTTTATTTATTGATTCGCAATTTCTTTCTTGTTTCTCATTTCTCCTTTCCTCTTTTTCGTTCACATATATACCCTCTCTCTCTCTCTCTCTTTCTTGCAAACATTGTAACCGCAGAGCGAAAGTAGCCTCATTCATTTCGAAAAAAGCCTTCGTGTAGTTTACGAAGAAGTCCTGTGGCTAAAGAAAAATACAAAAAAGAGAAGAAAGAAAATGTTGAAACGCAAAAATGAAAGAAGAAAAAATCGAGACTACTTCGCGCTCTCCTCACGCTTTCTCTCCTGTCTCTCTCGTTCTCCCATTCTCTTTCTTTCTTTATCTAGAGGACTTTGCTGCCATCCCTTTCAATGCCACTCTTCACGATACGCGCGAGATAGACACAAGTGGCTTTCGACAAGCGTAAAAATGCTGCTGCCCGGTTGTCTGCTACTATTTCTTGGTAACACACGTATAACGCTGTGAATGTATGTCAGTGCTTTATCGGCCGTGGATCTTGTCGATTGTTCACCTTATCACTTTGGTTCATGCACCGCTCAAAAGAACTCTTTCTCTTCTACGCGAAGCCATTTATCGATTCATTCATGACAAGAGTTTGTTCGTAAAACGTTTGAATCTCAGCAGCTGTCATTATTTCAATTCTAAGTATGATTGCCTCAAACAGAATCTGCAGATATGGGAACTAAAAGTACTGTTCTCTATCTCGATTAGCTATTAATGAGAAATTCAATCTTATCATACACTGCTTTTATTTTACAGATCAAAAGATATTCAAAAATTAGTATAGTTTTCAAGTATATATTTGATTTTTATTTTTGACAAAATTGTGAAAATTATTCAATAAAACCATTTTCATTTCTTCGATCAAATTTCCCTAAAATTCCACTTCAATGACAAAACGAAAAATGAAGAATAAAACTTTTTATTATGAATCAAAACAGTTATGAACTATATCTTTTTCTCATGTAAAGTTTTTCGCTTCGCGATACGCAGCGCAAAAATTTAGTTCTAAGCCAGGATACAAGTCTCTGGTGTAGATGGACGGGGTGTGGCTCAGAACCTATTTCCGAAGAGCCACCTTCAACATTCTTGCTGAAAGCAGTGAATGAATGAACGTACCTCTCCTTGCGAGTTTATTTAGTATATATAATCCTAAGTTGTCGTAAGAACGAGCTATTTTCTTTCATTTTTTTTAAGTTAATGAAATTCTCGATTTATTTTACATAAAATGTCAAGACGAATCAACATTTCTCAAAGTGACACGATTTAAATGGTTGAAAACAACGTTATTTTAATAAGCCCAATGATAAAATGGTGACGTGATTTTTTTAGTATAATTTTTTTTAAATTTTTGAACTTTTTCTTTGATAAAGACACTGATGCGCGGCATAACAAATTGAAAATCCTTTTGTAAGAAAAAGAAAGCTCATAATAAAGCTTCAACAAAAGCAGTTAAATAATAAAAGGGAATACGTCTGAGAATTTGTGCGCCTCGTTCCTTTTGCCTCCCCTTCAGATTTTTAAACAGACAAAACTATTATTTACAATTCTGTAGTATATGTTTATTGAGCCTAGCAAAATAAAAGAAACGAAACAAATTGAACCAAGTTGAAAAGATTTATCAGTAAGCTTATGCTTCGAGGTTCTTAGAAAAGGATTTTATTCCTGCTTGCCTTTATTGCATTAAGCACACTGGCCTAGCAAACGACTCTAATTACTTTATGTAGACCATACTACAATAAAAGTTGATAATATTTATTTATTATGAACAACTGAGTGACTCTGTTTTGACTCGGTTAATTAATTTATGCTCAATATTTTTCTTCGCAGTTCGCAGTTGTAGTAGTCGCGGGATGGCATATCGAGTGGCAGGGAGGATTGGCTAAGAAAAGTGGAGAAAGAGGAGAAAGGGAGATGGTTTGCCAAAGATGTTTTACGATAAGGCGAAGGCTTTTCAGATCATTTTTCCCAGAAGATAACCAACCACAACCATGGCGACAGCGATGATTATACTGGTGGTAGACATAGGCAGCTGATTGCTAGGATGTGAAGTTAGACCTGACACCGAAGCCAGGCTCATGTCTTTACCCAGTGCTGCATTCTTCCATTTCAACACCTCCTCCTAATACAGAAAATATATATCAATAAAAGCAATCAATAGAAATTATTGTCAATCTTCAATTAAATAGACGTTTCCATGAATCTATCAGTATATAAATATGTTGACTGATATTTAAATTCATGACTTACAGTAAAATATAATAATCGAAAATATTTGAGAACATACCTTCAACACAAGATTTTCTTGCCTGAGGTTACTTTCTTCTACCCTGAGTTGATTAACCTCTTGTGCCACCTTTAACAATTTTTCATCAGCTTCAGGCTAAAAAGAATTGTTTGAATTTTTTAACTTTAAAATAATTTCTCAGAAATAATGTTGACTTGATAGCAACTTACATTTGGGGTCGACTTGGCTGTATCCCCAACAGCCTTGCTTTTACCATCAACAGAATTGGACTCAGGTTTACTCGTTGTTGTTGTAGCTTTAGCTTGAGTTGTAGTTGTACTACTAACTGGATTTTCAAAAACACATTTGAGTTTAGTGTCCATCAACTGGTCTGGAGTTACATCTTTCCACTGGAAATAATGTACCATTTTATATCAATCAATGATGAATAAAATATAATCCCAAAACAATAAAACTCAATAATGCAGATAATAACATCAATTAAGATTGTTTGCCAATTGCCCAGTTGAATGCGAGTTCTAAAGCAAACGTCGAAATAATTTTAGAAATGCATTGGATAATTGCCCAAATCACTAGACTAGGTATGTATTTTTGGTATTTCAAACTTTCAAGGTTTTTTTTGGTTTCACATACATTTTCTAGATGTTTTGTAATCAAACCAATCTTTAGTGTTTCGAAAAGTATTGAAGAAGTTCAATGCACTCACAATTTCTGTTGGATCCACATCTGGATCATCTTTCGGAACTACAATAGTTTGAACCATGAACTTGTGTTTACTCTTTTCATTTGGATCAAAGTCATATGGCTGTAAGCAAACTGAAAAATAGAATAGAATTAATTAATGATAGCTTAATTGATTTAGAGATTGCATCTAATATACAATATTATAAAATGAGACACTATTACATACCTGCTATTTCACATACTTCCTTTGGCATGAGCATTCCAGAATTTGGTCTGACGCAGTATCGTTTGGGAGCAGTAGTCTTGATTTTAAAATACACTTTTTGGTGTTTGGTTGGATTTGTAAGCTTCATGTATGAAGCAATTGAAGCTCCTGTAAAGGGACCTGTGCACAACAATACAATAAAAGCATAATATTATTGTAATTGGAACTCGTCAAGGTGGTGACACTGGCATGCCACTGGATGATCTTTTTGTGAATAATATCAAAACATCAGGAAAGAGCATCTATCTTTTGGATAATATTATGCTGTGCACCCTCCATAATTCCAAATATGTATAAGTTGTCGATGTTTCAGGGCCAATCCAGAATGAAGTGGAAAAGGGAAAATTCACTTTATTCTGGATTGGCCCTCAAAGATCGACAACTTATATACATTTACCTTTTGGATAGTTCAATATAAGTGTACATGACAAAATTATAACTCATGTTGGATAACTTGAAAACAGTTAATACAGATTCTTCATGAATGCTCCATTAAAAGCACAAACCATATGTATCTAAATTCATATTGATGTTTCAATATACACTTCATCTACCTCAACTTATAACTTGATTGACTTGAAATAGTTGATAATTGTTCATCAAACATTGATAAAAATCTTGGAATATATTTCCATAGTCAATGACAAGAACATAAAAAATCAATGCGACATGACGAGCTTTATTATTACAAGAAAAATTCATAAAAAGATCAAAAACTTTGTTTGATAATAATTTGTTTGATTTGACTAATGAGGCAATATTGAGACTGATGAAACAATTAACTTTGCCTCAATTTACTTCGAACTGTGCATTGTTCATGTAACTGTATGGACTGAATCGATGAGAAGCCAGACTTTTGTCTGGATTCTATGCTATCAACTTTTAAGTAACACTCTGACAATGAAATTGACAGTGAAATGGATTCAAAGAATTCATAAAGGAAATGAATAGTGATTCGGATTCCCAGCACGTGGAGACGTGTAAACAGATATATATAAAAAGAAGTTCAGAAATAGAAAAATTGGTGGTATAAGAGTATTGAAAGAAGTGACGAGCTGTGACTTGGAAGATTGAAGGAAATGCCGAGTCATAACAGAATGGTCGATTAAGCTGGCTGGACAAGCATTGTACAGAGCGTACAGCTGTCAAAATCAAGAAAGCCTCATGGGAGAGCATGTGGGTCGGAAGACCTAGCCATGTGGCACGAGGAGACAAAGTGGTGTCATCTCCTGGAGGATAGCATGTAATGAACAGAGTGGGAGAGCGGCTAGATCGGCGTTTCCGTGAAACGGCCCGACGAGCTTGTCTAGCGGTTTAAAAATAAGCGTATGAAGAGGAAGTTGAGCGTCAAGTGGGCATAAATCAATATATTAAAAAGCGTATCGGCTGGAGTTGGTGAATCGGCAGGAAGAGGGTTGGGTGAGAGGGGGGGGAGGCAGGGGCGGCAGGGGAGGGAGAGGGGTCGGGGTAAGAGGAGGGCGAGGGGTGGAGGGGACGGGAGGGGACGGGAGGGTTGGCCGTGTCGGCTGGGCTCGGACCGCGCGCTGGAGGGCCGCTGGGCCTGGCTTACCCCTGAATATCAACTCGTTCTGGGGGTCGATGATTAGCACCTGCTCGGGCTTGCGCGCGCTGCACTGGTCGGGCTTGTTGGCCATGGTAGCGGCTCACGCGCTGCACTGGTGCGGACAGAGAGACGAGATACTAGCGCGAACGTGTGGTCCGGGTTGTCCTGCAGGGCTCGAAAGCTGTCCTGGCTGTCTGTGTCTCTGTCTCTCTCTCTCTCTCTCTCTCTCTCTCCGTTGTGGGGCGTCGAGGCCGCGAAACTGGCTGGGGCTCCGATGGCGGTGGCAGTGGCGGTCGCCTCTACCTCGGTGACATGCACGTCCGTGCCAGTTGCCAGACTTGCCAGTTGCCACTAGCTCTCTCTCGCCGCGCGCGCCGCTCGTCACACAGCAGTGTTGGTCAGCAGCTCTGTCAGCAGCAGCGCGAAGCAGCAGCAGCAGAGCAGCAGCAGCACCTCTCAGGCAGCACGTATGCGCGCTCCCGCACTAGGCACCAACCAATACGCATGCGTCACCGCGGAAATTATGTATAATACACGGCACGGCACTATCCTCTCTCGTCTCGTCGCTGTGTGATGGCGAGTTGCGAGTTTGCGACGACTCGGCTCGGCTATATATATTGCGCCAAGTGCGATGCCGCTGCTGCGGATGGCGCGCGCCAGCCGCTCGCACACACGATTACGAACCTTGTGCCGCCGACTGCAGCGGCTTCTCGGCGCGCTAGGCTTCTCTTGCACCTCTCCTCCTCTTTCTTTCTCTCTCTCTCTCTCTCTCACTCACTCGCCCTGCAAAACTCTTATTGTGTGTGTGCGCGCGCGGTGCATACAAACGTGTGTGCACTGAGCCACACTGAGCAGCTGCAGCCTGATGATCGCCGTGTCGCGGTTTTTGTTGTGTTCACGTTTCAGTGTTGTGCTCTTGGCTAGCTCCCTCTCTCCGTCTGTTACGTCATGACACTGCGTGGCTCGAACGAGCGTCCCCGACCCAACTCGCGAATCGCGCGCTGCTTCTCGATATGTATGCTGCACAGTCAGGCCAGTCAGGCAGTGTCCTGACTCCTGTGTCCTGCGAGTTGCACTGCTCTACCAGTCCGCGGTCCCCGGCCTTCGGTTTTCAATTTTGAATACCCTATTACAAATGTGATGGGGGACTTTTAACAAACAACATCTCATTTGCGAATCAACATATGGGTGGTTTAAAGCTTACCCTATGTATGTGACTTTAATGTTTTCAGATTTTAGATTGGCACGTTGCAGAGCGAGGGCGCGCGACTTCGGATGACGGTTACATATGACATATATATATAGGACATTCTCACCTGCGTTCGTTGTTTTATTCATGAAGTAAGAGAGAAGGAGAAGCAACTCCAATGGGTCCCGGACGTCAAAAGTGGACCGACTTTACGGACAAAATTCGGTGTGTACGCCCGGAAGAAGACCGACTCCCTAAGTCTCACTCGCGCCCCCAAGTGGCGACGTCAGAAGCTGAATATCAAAATGTGCCTAATATCAGGCAAAGTACGGAGGGCTGACCCCCCACCGCGGCGGCCGCGCCGCTGTCCCGCCGAGCGGTTTGGCGATTATGCCGCGCGTCCACAACACAACGAGTACGTGCCGAACACAATATTTTTGTTGAAATTATGATTAGGTGGGTGGGTGAGAGTTGTACAATGAGCACTTAGTACTCATTTTCAATACTTCAGGCACCGCACACAGCCGATAAATAAGTAAACCCCTTTCAGGGGTCACAACTTAAATATAACATCTGAGATTTATATTGTAAGAGTACGCGGTGGTCTCGTGGCAAAGCTTTTGCTCCGCGACCCAAGGATCGGTGGTTCGCGCCCGACCTCACGAGTTTTTTTTTTTTTTTATCCAGTTGTATCTGATAGAATCATCTGATATTTTGCCTTTATCTGATGCCTTGAAAATTTATTTATTTAAAATCGTATCAATTCCTACCTGCAGAATAAATTACCCCATGTGATCTGAGGTCAAGTAACCTTAAAGAAACTTTGAACATTATTTCTAAATATAAAAGTTCTACATTTTGGTTAATGAAGAACTTTTATATTTAGAAATAATATTCAAAGTTTCTTTAAGGTTACTTGACCATGGGGCACATGGGGTAATTTATTCTGCAGGTAGGAATTGATACGATTTCGAATAAATAAATTTTCAAGGCATAGTTAACATGCCAAATCACTCAAATACAATTTAATGAAATTTGAATACAAAATCTACGTTAATATGTATGATACGCGTGTAAAAATAATAATCTCCTTAATTGCTGATAGATGCAATTACATGAATATTTTCATAAAAGATAATTGAATCTATCCCTGATGAATAATGTTATTTAGGATTTTTGTATCATTGTTATTGTAGAAGAATAACAATGATTTTACACATGAATATGATTACTCATGAAATTATAATATATTGTTGATAGAATTTTAAGTTGAGTAGATAATTATATCGGGTGAATTAATCTATTCTTGTTCATTATATTCATTTTATCCAGAAGATTTATGACATAAGATTTATGACATACACTTGTTGAATTCACTTAATTTGTAAATTTAATAAGTAAATATATATATATATATATATATATTCTCTGGCTCACCAATTTATGAAACTTCTGGATAGAATCAATCTAATAAACAAAAAATATGTAATTTGGCATGTTTACTATGCCTTGAAAATTTATTTATTTAAAATTGTATCAATTTCTACCTGCAGAATAAATTACTCCTTGTGCCCTGATCAGATGATTCTATCAGATACAACTGGATAAAAAAGAAAAAAAAACTCGTGAGGTCGGGCGCGAACCACCGATCCTTGGGTCGCGGAGCAAAAGCTTTGCCACGAGACCACCGCATACTCTTACAATATAAATCTCAGATGTTATATTTAAGTTGTGACCCCTGAAAGGGGTTTACTTATTTATCGGCTGTGTGCGGTGCCTGAAGTATTGAAAATGAGTACTAAGTGCTCATTGTACAACTCTCACCCACCCACCTAATCATAATTTCAACAAAAATATTGTGTTCGGCACGTACTCGTTGTGTTGTGGACGCGCGGCATAATCGCCAAACCGCTCGGCGGGACAGCGGCGCGGCCGCCGCGGTGGGGGGTCAGCCCTCCGTACTTTGCCTGATATTAGGCACATTTTGATATTCAGCTTCTGACGTCGCCACTTGGGGGCGCGAGTGAGACTTAGGGAGTCGGTCTTCTTCCGGGCGTACACACCGAATTTTGTCCGTAAAGTCGGTCCATTTTCAGTACACGCAGTTTCCTCTCCTTCTCTCTTACTTCATGGTTTTATTGTTTCGGTTTCAAAATATACAACGGTTCCTGCGTTACTTTCAATTCAAACGCTGATATTCCGAACAGATGTTTCTAGTTCGAAATCCTTTTTCAAACCAAAATTACATCAACTATTTATTCTTATTCGTGTATTCCCGAGTGTACTCACTAACTCTTTTATATAAACATGTACAGTACATCTATAGTGAAGAATTGAGGATATCCCTTGGAAAAAAAACAAAAGTTACTGATTGATTATAAGATTTGATTTTAAGATTAGAAAAACAAAAATTATGAACATAGAATGTAAATAGATACTTTATATATAGATAAACTTGTCGATCTCGATCAGAAATATAATTTACGCATACGAGAATTATACCACTTTTTTTCCTCGCAAAGACGTGCGTCTCGTCGATTTCTGCATATACAGGTGCGAGAAAAAATCTCGAGCAACAATTTTTTCTTTAAATCGCAAATACGCTTGAAAAGGCTTCCATGCGACCCTGACCAATCGTCGGTATATATATGTGTCTACGGCGCACACGTGTTTATAATTATCTTATTTCCGATTATCGAGCGGTCGCTGCTCGAATTGAGTTGACGGCCCGCGCCGTGTGTTTGAAGACTCGATATTCACTCGATCCCTGAGCCGGCTCGCAACGTATAATGTAATTCGTGAAGGACACACAGAAAACACGAGTTATTAGTATATTTTATAAGCTCTTGACTAATTGGAAAAAAAATGGAGCAGCTCGATCCGAATTTAAACGCGGATGCCTACAGAAATTTAACACCAGCGAATCAACCTGTGCTTGATAAGCAGTTGGAGGTTGTTCTCGTCAAAGGTATGTTTAAGGTTATTTTACGAGTCGGCTTTAAACATTTTATTAATAACCATTTATCATTCAAGTATAAACATTGTTTGTAATAATCAATATTATATTCCTCATCCTTATTATGGCTCCATTTAATGTTACAAGTTGTCAATGCATGTCCCATTTACCATGTCATGATTCAACATTCACATTTCTTTATCTAATTAAATGTATTATTGATTAAATACTTGAGACTGAAACTTCAAAAATATTTTTGATAGTGAATTTAAAATCTTGATGTAATAATTCCAGTTTATTTTCTTATGGATTTTATTTTTATTATAGATGATTGTCTTATGGTTGCTGCTAGTAACATGGTAGATCGATATTGGCGTGGATCGATATGGTATTACAGTGATCTAGCCAAGTTTGATCGTAATGTATATGATGCAGCAATACGAACTGAAAGTGGTGTACGCACAGCTACTCACTTGGGAAAAGGTGATAAATTTGTTGTTGGAGAGGACAGTGGTCTGATACAAGTTTTTGAATCAGCTCTGAGTCTTGATACTCAAGTACAATCATTGAAGTGTGTGGGTTACTCGTGTCAACACGATGATAGCTTAACATCAATGTCTACATTCAGTAATAATACTCATATTGTGAGTGCTGGAATGGACTCTTGGTAATTTCATTTGTACGATTTCCTTACAATCATTCATAATTTATTTTATCAATTTCTTTATCTTTTAGTATTAAAATATGGGATATATCAGAGATGATTGCTACCAAGTCATATAATCAAGCCCAAACTGATATAGTAACCAGTGTGCAAACACAAAGTGGTAGCGACTTCATATTTGTATCCACATCTATGGATTCTGAAGCTTTGTTATGGGATACAAGGAAAATAAAACCTGCTCTTGGTTAGTATGAATTGATTCACATCATGAAAAAAATGTCCATCTTCTAAAACATATAACAATTTCTTTTTTCTTCAAAGGATTATTCAAAAACTCTGACCATGGATTAACAACTTCATCTTGGAAATTCAATGATGAAAATATTCTAGCTCTAGGAGCAATTGATGGAAGCATTACAATTCTTGATATTAGAAATATTGGTGCTACTCCTCTTCATGAATCTGTCCCATTTCCACGTGGGGTACACAAACTTCTATTCAATCCTGATGATTCAAATCAACTGGCTGGCTGCTGTGATTCTACAGAGATCAAAGTATTTGATACTTCTGACGACCTTTGCAAAACAATTTTTGATAAAAGTGCACATACAGACTTTGTTAGAGGCATAGCATGGTATAAGAATGACTTGATAACTTGTTCTTATGATAATACAATTCTGAAACATTCAATTGTGCAAGAATCAAGTGCCTGAGGTTTAAAAAGAAAATTTTATTTGGATTTACCTGTATTATATACATCTCTTTTACTTTTCATATGCAGCATATATTACTTTTATTCAACTTAAAAACCAAGTAACCAAGTGCATTCAATGTATATTTTTCTACTTTTATACTTAATTCTCATGAATTTCTCAGAGAATCCTGTTCCTAACTACTTTGATTGTAAATAACTTTGAAGGATTCCAAATATGATTTGGAACAATAAATAGAAATATCAAGGATATTTAATACTACAGAAGTGATTTCACCTTCAAAACTTAGTATATACAACTTTTAATTATAGATTTAATTATAAATGAATATGAAATTAATAATAAATAAATGAAATAAAAAAATATTTATCAACTATATCAACTATGCAAGTTCTATTTCTCGTGGTTTTTGAAAAGCAGCCACAAGTGAATTTAATTGGACAGCTTCATTACATCCACTTATAACTCGTTTTTCGATTTCTGCCATCCTTATAATAAGGTCAATTAATATCTCATCAGGAAAATCAACTGAAAAAAAAATTAAGATATGAGTTAGAGTTGATTTGAATAAACACAGTAAAAGAATATAGATGACGATAATCATTAACTCACTCTTATTGACAAAAACTTGAATTTCTGTCAATATATCTTGCAGGGCTAATCCCTTCTTTGTTTTCAAGTCTAGGATTTCTAATCATTTGTCAAGGAAAATTGAAGAAATCAAAAACTATGCATATATCATCATTTCTCACAAAGACTAATACTTTTCAAAATTAGGAAATTTTTAAAGCTCCTAAACAATAATCGGACACTAACAGATTTTAGAATGTAATAATGTCACCTGAAAATAATATAGAAGTTTATACTTCTGAGCTACTAGCTTCTGAAGTAAAAAGTGGATTTTTAAATAAATTTTAGAAAGGATACTGCTGTAAGCACATTCATAACTTTCATTCAACAGCCAGTTGATGATGTTCTTTATATCATCTGGAAGTGGATGTCCAACACAAGAGTATACATTTTTTTCATCCACACATCCAAATGCTAGCCATGTACTCTGTAAAACGTTGATAACTCGTCTCATATCGCCCCCACTTAGAGTCATCAAGGCCTGCTTGCCATCGTCTGTTACTTTCACACTGAAATGAGAATCAATCATTCAAATCTTCTTTCAGTAGAAAATTCAGAATCACAGTGGAACATACTTTTCCTCTTTGATTACGTGTTCTAAACGAGGTAAAATTTGTTCTGGAGCAAGTGGACCAAATCGAAATTTTGTGCAACGAGATTGCAAAGCTGGAATAATCTTACTGAGATAATTGCATATGATGCAAAATCTTACATTATCAGTATACTTTTCAATAACTGAAAATAATTGCATTCAGACAAAAATGTTCATTAGTCAGTTAATAATTATTGGATAATACTTATGTCATCAAGACAAAGGTGTACTAACTTCTCCTGAGGGCATTCTGTGCATCATTTGTCATAGCATCAGCTTCATCCAGTATAATCAATTTAAATCCGGATCTGTACATAGTCCCTGTGCTGGCAAAACTCAATATTTGACCTCTGACTATACCAATACCTCTGTCATCAGAAGCATTCAACTCCAAAACCTATCAATTGAATAGTGATGATAAGTCTCAAAGTTAAAAACCATCTCATCATTATTATCAAAAAGCAATATTGTAAACATCACCATGGAATTAAATTGCTGCGGTTTGTAGAGTTTTTTTGCACATGCAAGAATTGTACTGGTTTTACCAGTACCTGGTGGGCCATACAGTAACAAATGTGGCAACTGATTTTCATCAATAAATTTGTTGACTAGAATGAAAATTGAACATAAAATTGTGGATATAAATGTTGGTTGAATGGTATTCTGCGTAAAACTTACTTGTTTTGATGATTTCTTCGTGAGAAATAAGATCACCCAAAGTACTTGGTCGGTACTTTTCGACCCTGAATTGTAAAAAAAGCAGCAAATTATTATTCACATAATAGCTTGTTTTTCAAATTGTTACTTACCATGGTAGATTATGCAAAACTTTTGCAACACTTGGAGACATGATTAATTTCAGTTGGCAAGTCGACAATGTTCGGGAGTCTAGACGAGAAAGGTTAAAAACAGAGCGAAAAGTTCGCGCGTAAAAGTAAACATGAGAATTTCTTACGTTGGCATACTTGGAACACGTGCTCTCGCGGAGAGCAGTCTAAAATGTTGGCAACAAAGTTGAAATAAATTTAATTTTTAATAAACCAATTTCAATTTTTCTGTTATGTCTGATTTATCACAATATATTCTCAATGATAGTGACGAGATGTACGAGTATAATGATTTTTGATTCTTCATTTCATTTCTGCTCCGCTTTTGAACTCGCTGGAATCTGGAACTCACTGCACGTGACAACAATGGCAACGTTGCTTTGAATTCCAAAGAATAATAATACGCGTTTATGGCGGGTGGCGGCACTGGGCGGCACGACCAAGGCCGGCGCCCTGAACGATTGTGTAGCAAATGTTTTTATTTTATTGTGAGTTTACCTGTGGTGAATATTCTGATCCTTGCAGAATGTAGTCGTGAATTTAATTCCCGTTATGTGTCGTGCTTGTGTTTAATTTGTCCATGTGAACGTACAATCTATTAATTTATTTCATTTGAGTGTTTTGTAATAACTGCGTTTTTCGAATTGTTGTTTTCTAACAATTCAAAATGCCAACTTGCATGGAAAGACTCGCAGTTTTCATTAGTTTAGCTAAAAGCAAAAAAGTCACTGATTACAAGGTAAACAATACATTTTTCATGACAAATTCTTGAAAGGTTAATATTAAATATTAATTTTGAAAATCTACTTGTAGAAAGCAATCAAGTCTTTGTTGGAATTCTTTGATGATAATTCGGAAGATTCATTCAGACAAATCACTGAATTTTCTAGAGATTCTTCGAAAGCTGATAGATATGACACCTACAACTGGAATGATATTTTTGTCGCTGTTCATGAATTGTTCATTGTAGTAAGTCATCTCCCCTTTTACTCTATATAACTCTTATACTCTATATTTTTCTGTGAATTTTCAATCAAGAAAAAAAATATTTGTCAACCCAGGAAATCCATCGCCTCAATAAACTCAGTGGAAATTCTGGAAAACTAGATAGAGAAAGAATAACAAAACTTGTATATTCCACCACAGAAAAGGCCAATTATTGCTTGAAGCCAAAATATGTTGTTCGTTCCACTCTCCAAATATTGCAAATAGAAGATGCTAATGTATTTTCAGAGTTTTTTGAAATCTACTTGAGTATATTAAGGAAGTATGTCCTCCAAGAAAGATCACAGAGAATTTTGGTTGATCCAAAATACTGGCAAGAATTGATAAGGGCCTGTATTTCCATCTTAGAAAATGTTATTCCACATGTTGACTATGCAAAGCTTGTTGAGACAGTTGAATTAATTGTTCGACATGGATGTTCCTTATCAATATTATTATCTGAAACAAGAAACCTCTTACCTACTATAGGTATATATATTACTTGAATTTTATCTATTTGCTTTTGTGATATTCGTTTGTATTTCTACTAAAAATCGTGTAATTTATTCATCAAGTGTTTGTTTCTTTTTTCAGCTAAGCTCTTAGAAGACTATGAAACATACAATATCAGATCAACTGATGTTTTATTCAAATTGACATATACAGTATGTAAGAAAATTGCTACAGATAGCAGATTTCTTCTTTGCAGATTTTCTGAAAAAATGCCTTTGTCACTAATCAGTTTAAAGGGGCCAGAAGAAAAATATAAGCTTTATCTTCTTTTGGTATTAGTACATCATCCAAATGGTGCAAGTTTAGATGATGATGTTAGTTTTGCATATGATGAAGACAAATGGAAAGCAATTCTGAGCTTACTGTCTAAAATGATCATAAATGACATCAAACCATCAAAATTATCAAAAAACTTCATTGACTTAGCTTGTGAAGGTGAATAATTTCAATCAGAATTGATCAGAAAATGTATTACGTAATTAGAGTATAGTGAACGAATAAATATATTATAATAAGCAAAGAAATGAGTGGAGTTTAACTTTTTAAATAGTTTTCAGGCAAAGAATACTCACCAAGTTACCAAATTTAACTCAGTTCAAAACATTCCACGAGAGTTTATACATACAACCAAATAAAAAGAGGCGTATTTCTGAAGAATCCGAGAAATTAATTGATCTTGTTCATTACCGAGATCATGAAAGGGCTTGGCCTATAATACAAATTGCAGCAGCCTTATATAAAAAATACCCTGATTGTTTGAAATTTGACGAGTATTCAGAATTTTTGGAAGTTACAATCAAGTTGATGAATCAAGCTTGCAAGAACTTTTCTATCATGGAAAGTCTTTGTGAACTCGCCATTGTTTTTATAGACATTGGAAAGAAATTTGAGAATATTGATTCCAGAATTCACTGGGATAAAATTTGGGATATAGTTTTGAGGTAAGCATTATTTTTAATGTAAGCTATTCTTTTAGTTGAATCAGACAAAATTTTATTCATTTGTATAGTTGATTTATTTGATTGCTTACTTTTTTTATAATTTCTTTGTCTTTAATTTTCATAAGAATTATATTTTTAGAAGATCTGGCGTTTCTTTTGAATAAAAATATTTTTTGATAGGCGATAAAATTGCCAAAAGATCGAACAAAAATATAAACGTATTCAACCTCTATCTAGGAAAACTTATTTTTGATCGTTCTTCCCCTGCTTTCGTAAATGGAAGCTCAAAATTATGCTCCTTGTCTATAGTCAAACGAGAAATCATTCAATTTAAAATTTTTATGGCAATCAATATGTACCCGACTAATTATTGAATAGTTTACTACTGAGATGTTCATATCTAATTGAAATTAATGAGAATAGATTATTTGATTAACCACAAGTATAATAGTAACGATCACGAGTCAACGTCGCACAAAACGCTAAAGATTCGAAATAATTTGCCGAAACTGTGTCTATAGCACCACTTTAAATTCTCTCTGTACCGGCTCTTACTCTTTTCTTACTTCTGTACCCTTTGGATGGACGTTCTCCATTACAATTTTCATTTCTCACGAACATAAACAAAGAAGATCTATTTTTGCAATAAACCATATACATATGGGGCGTTTTACGTCAACTCTCCAGAGCCGGCGCGCGGATGCAAAACCTCGCGTTTCTGACGCTTGTTTTCGACTCTATAAAACCAATATTTAAATTGGTTTATGGGACTTGGTGAACCATTCCATTTTATTGAAAAAGGTCAGATTGCGAGAGAAAAAATTCACACTTCACAGACTGGAGAATACTGACTTGAACCCAGTCAAAGGAGCATAAATTTTTTCTCTCGCGATCTCTTATTCAATAAAATGGTATGGTTCACTAAGCTCGATATATTAATATTCACTTGTTATGATTCTACCGTAAGGGCGAATGGCTCGGATTCAAACCATAGCTCGCGTGGTGATTAACATTGTTGAAAGAATTGAGCGGTTCTTTTGTGCAAATGACTTTTTGTAAGTTATACAAATCAATGAAAAATCTAAATTATAAAATGAGTTGTAAAAATGAAAAGTAAATGAGAAACAGGGTTTTACATTAGCCGACTATGATCAAACCTTAGCTCATAACCATTTAGGTCTGGCTCAAACGGAGTTATTCCAAGCTAGCGAGTCTCCCAAGGTAGTGAGTTATTCAAAGTTAGCTTGTGCTTGTTAAAATCCCGCAATCCTCGTCATTCATAAGCTTTTTCTGACCTATTTAACTTCATCGCGGTGTAAGTAACTCAAGTTATGATACACACAACAAAATCATTTCGTACAGACAATTTTCAATGTATCTCAGCTGAGTTCTGCACAATCTTATCAAATTCATGCAAGCTAGTTTCCTGATGACTCCAATAAATTGCTCGGATCACAAAAATTCTTACAGTTAATTTGAACTCTTAAATTTTAATACGTGCAGTCAATTTCACTTTAGACTCATTTATCGCTTTCGTGATTTTTTTACTATTTTACTTGAAAAAAAAATGTGATTTTCACGGTTTTTTTCGTAAAAAACGACCAACTTTTATGCCGATAAAAAGACTTGTCGCAATAATTACTTTAATATCAGTTAAATATAATTAAATATAAAGAGAAACCTTACTCCCCTTTCAAATCGAATTTGTTAATGCGAAATAAATGGTTTTTCTTCGATCTTACTTATCGATGTTACTGAATAAAAATTTAACGAAAATCTTTGCTCTCCAGTTATACAGAAACATATTAATATACACATGTTATTGTTGATTATATTTTTTAGGTACCTGAGCATGAGCCATAATGAGAGTATAGTGATGGGTTACATACTAGTTCAAAATCTGATTATTGATGGAAGAATATCAAATCCCAATTCACTTTTGAAATTATATTTTACAAGATCAATTCAATGGTCAAACTACAGTATTGAGACTCTCAAAATATTTTGCAAAAACCTAGTATTACCACTTGAGATTGAAGGCTGCGATATGAATACGTCACAACCGAATCATTCTCTGAAACTGCATCTACTGCAGTGGACTTTGGATTCTTTGACAAAACGATTACCATCTCCATTGATTATGGATGACTTTAGTCGAATGTTGATTGGTTTTACTTTAAAGTCTTGGTACAAAACGCAAGAGAATCATCACGTTACCGAGAATCATTTATGTTATAAGTACAACGTCAATTTGGAAGATAATATTCACGATAGTATAGAATCAGTAACTAACAAAGATATTGAGCGATGTTATTTATCCCTCAGGCTGAAAATAGGTTTACCATTCGAGCAAAACCATGACAGTAACATAGTATTACCTCCGAATGAATATAATTTTGACAATCCATATGTAACTGAAGATTTAGATTACTTAATTAATAATTTGATACAAATTGTTTGTAGCGAGCGTGAAAACTTGAATTCATTAATCATAAAAACTGTTTTAATAGCTCGGGTCATTTCTGATTTAAAGGTCATGAAGATGATTCCCTGTTACTTTGATGAATTTTGTCTTGTTCATGAATTTCGAAACTGTTTATCTAAAATTGTCGACCAAATACAACGATCAGATTGGTCTAGGAATATTCGTTACACGCTTGAGATTACAAAAGCTTTAATATTACTCTATCAAACTAAATATGATAAAGACGTTAGTGATATTATATTAGATAAAACAACCATACCAGTATTAAAAAAAATTTATGAGATTTCAAAAATAAAAAGTGATGAATTTGAACCTGATACAAAAACAGCTCAATGTAAACTGAATTCAGTAATAGTTTTAGCATGGTATTGTAGTATGAGTAAAGGTACTGAAATATCTGATAATCAAATCATAATAATGAGTACACTATTGAAACTCAAGAAATATAGTTTATTGGTGAATGCAGATGTTACATGCGTTATGACGATTCTTGAAATAATCGTTAATGTTCCGTTAGAGATGGTTACAGATGAATTTGTAGATCTATTGATGGAGTTTATAGAAGAGTTATTTGATCAATGGCAAAGAGATGATAATGTTAATCGATCTTTGTTACAAATGATCCCAACCATTTTCAAAAAATTGATTTTCATTAGAAACGCAGATAAAATACATAACGTATTAATGATGTGTAAACACTACAATAATGAAATCACCAAAGGAAGATTTGGGGAATCGACTCAATTGTCTCTTGTAAACTGTCTCACAGACATTGTGAAACATCGAGAGTTCCATGATAGTGAAGTTAAAGTCTTGGATCACAAGATATTTGTCTCTTTTGTAAATAGTCCCTATTACCTTGTTCGCCTAGAGAGCTTAAGATATGTATATTCAATATTTTCTATGGAAGAAATAGACTACGATTGGAAAAATAAGTTCTTCAAAGAAATGGAAAATCACATTGATGGATTTTTCGTATTGCATGGAGAATTAAGTCCTGAAGAGGTAAAAGAAGAGCGACTGTTGAGAAGTATCAGCGTAATGCAGATTCTAGCTACCGTGATTTGCAGTAAAAGCACTTTCCAGAGTCCTGCCCTTTTTACTTTGATGCGAGTTGCTTTAGACAAGAGTGAGTGAATAGTTCGTTCTTATATACATTGTGATATTTGATTTTTGTCTCTAAAATTTAGTTTTATTCTCCATACATGGTAATTTAATACATACACACCTTTCAGAAATTGATGCTAACATTGTTGCTGAAATCTTAAAAGTTATAAATACAGCAAATTCGTCTTCCAAATCTACCGTTTCGAATCTCAACATTCTTGAAGAAAATCTGAATTATATTTTAACATCTTGGATACAAATTAAAGACTTGACTGTATTCCCTTATTCGCTGTTAAACTGCTCAAGCGAGATGGACTTTTACAATCGTTACATTTCTGTCATCTTCCCGGTGCTCATTCGAGAAGGTAAAATGCAAGAGGCTCAAAGTCTGTGTGAAAAACTCAATGTTACTTTTGAGCAAGTCTTTATAGGCTCTTGTTCCACTATTATTCCATGGGCTTTGACTAATGAACGTGAAGACATGCTCAAACAGATGAAAAATGGAGAACGACCGTTCGAAACCATCAACGATTTTTCAAGTCTTGTCAAAGATCAATTACAGCAAATTATCGTGCAAACAGGTAGGGTACTAACGATATCTTATTTTTAACATTACCACCACTGATTTTTTTATAATTCGATCGATTCATATTGTTTTTATTGGTATTAAAATGTATCATCGATTTATTTGAGTTATTTAATTTGTTTATTTAGTTCAACGACTGGTAGACCTCAATCATTTTTACGCCACTTTTGCTACAACAATCAACTTACCGCGATCTGATCCTCCTCATTACAAGATTGAGGAAGTGGATCAATGCTTTGAGCATCTTATCAGTGTATTTTGTAATGATACTCGTCGAACAGTATTTTATTTTTTGATGAAACGGAAACCCAAGTTTATTCAAAATATTTTACTGATACTTGTCTGCAACATTTACGCCGAAAGAATAAGTGAATACAAAGCTAGAGCTTTTCACCAGTACGTTTATTTTTGTTCCAAAATCGTGATTGAACTGCAAGACAATTACTGCGATTATGTGTCTACTTACTTTATCAAAGACATTGGGTGTACTTTGATGAATCTGATAAAAGCAGACGACAGCTTCATTGCAAAATTAGCTTGTACGTATTTGCACACGTTCTTCAAGAGTATTTTACCAAAGCGCAGTGAAGAAGTAGGAAATATTTTGGATATGTGTATTAAAACGCTCACGCCATTGGTGACAAATCCTGATGAATCTTCAACTGCTAAAGAAATACTTATTTTCTTATTGAATGAACAAAGACCCAAACTTATCAATGCTATTGACAAATTATGCACCTTGCCGACTTTCATCAGTTCAAGGGATGATAGTGATGCAGACTCTCAAGTAAGATTATATTTAACTATTTATCTTTACTTCCCGATGAAGAATTTCACTTTTGAATCGTCAATGTCTAATTTATTGGAGAAAAAACTAATCTAGATGTATAATAATTCGAACCAATACGTGACGATATCGAGGTCTGACCATAGCCGTACCTTGATCACTAGCGACATCACCTACATGAATGATAACACGCAAACTGTAGGATTGAGCTTTAGAATTGCATTTTCTTTAACTTCCACAAAAGGATATATAATTTATTAAATGTAATACAAAATTTCAACTTTATAGTTTGAGTGTCATTATCCGTATAATAGCAGTATTTGTAAAGATTACGTGAATGAAGATTTTTTTATTTTACAACAAAATTTTGCAATCTAGTTTTATAACAAAAACTGTTACTAAATTAATGTCAAATTGATTGGACAAAAAAAAAGTGAAAGTGTTATTGAGTCTATAATGAATTCATATTCAACAAATTTTACGTTTTTCGATTGATTTCATATAAAATCAATATAGATTCAGTATTAAGATTTTCGTGAGAAAGCTATATTTCATAATGCTTGCATCTGCTTCTGCTTGATGAACTTAACGGGACTTTCAGCTTCTGAGAGAAAATCTCAGTCACTTTTTGAGGACGAGCGATGACCAGAACTGCACCAGCATGGCGAGTCTGGTGAACCTGAAGCGACAGCTAGAATCGAAAAGGTCTCAGCTGCAGGAACTTTACGAGGAGCTGGAGAGCACGCAGGGCTTGGCAGAGCACTGCAAGGCGAGTCTCTTGCATCAGCTCATCTACAGGCTGATCAAACTGACAAGTTCGGTGGACACGAAGATTGGCTTGGAGGCGGCCAAGTGCCTGGGCGTGCTGGGGCCCGCCGACCTGACGACTCTCATACTCCACCCGCAAGAAACGCAGGGCCGCGAATCCATCAACAAAGCCGACCTGCTTACGTTCAAAGTCTGCCAGATGCTTGCCGACCTCGTACTCAGCCCTAATATCGAGCTGCGCAAGGTCAGCAGCGATGTGCTTTATCTGGTGCTCGAGTCACCCTGGGGAGCCCGGATTAACACTTCCGAAGCTTACGATAGCAGAGAAAGTGCCCAATTTCTTGAGCAGTTTCTTCAACCTTTCAAGAAGAAGGAATCTGCTTCGAGGTATTGTTTTTTAATTATTGGCATCCTGAATCAAATTGAAATTACTTTTGTAATACTAGCTCATTACTCTTTCGCGAGAATCGAAAGTTCGAACGGTAGAGACTTCAAGTGTTTATTCTCTGTTAACAGCAACGTCAACTTGCAAGTAGATGTAATTGAGTTAGAGCAGGTGTTCAACCCGGAAAATCCACTGTGGAATGAAAAGTCGAACGAGCCGTACAATGGGTGGCTGGCTGAAATAACTTCCGCGGTGGCGAGGTGTCTGAGCGGCTTTTACAGCCGTAATCTCATACCGGTGTTCGCATTAGATGTGCGTTTTTGCGAGATCACGTTACCGCGCCTCGTCGCACTCATAGTCCATGCCAACTCGAACTTCGCAGCGAATGTCTGCCACTGCGTCAACCGCTTCTTCGAACACCATTTCAGCCAGCAGGACGTCACCGTCGAGACAACGCTTACCCTAGCGTCTTTGAGTGGAGGCTCCAAGGTATGGAAACTTTATCGAACATCATTTTGTATTGATAAAATTGAACCAGCAATTGAAAAAATTAAGTAAATTACTTATCCTTTAACTCTCAATCGAATATCCCAATGATTGAAAAATTGACGAAACAGCGAATACAGCGATGCAAAGCTCGAGATGCAATCCGATGTATGCTTGAGGTGGTGAACCACCTGCGGATTCAGACGCGAGAACAAGTGCAGCTGGACTTCGACTACCTGCCGATCGCGTTGGCCGCGCAGTTCTGCTCGGCGTACTTTTCCTCGGTGCTATATGCAGAGCTGTGGTGCATCTCAAACTTGCACAACCTCAAAGACTTTGACAGCTTGCCTGTCATCGATCAGATCTACGATCAGGACGCCCGCCAGGGTAAGATCGTCCAGGACATACTGAAAGAGGCCTACATGAAGATCGGCGATTCCGACTCTATGCATGGATGCGGCTCGTCCCACCTGCATAGTCGCACTTCTAGAATACCCTACTACACCAATTTCCACAAGCTCGACAAGCTGATCCTCGCACACGACGTTGAGCTGAGCGTCGGTGGTTCTTCCTCTAGAGGTAGTATTGGCACTCTACATCAAATCACGGTTGCATACAGCCTAAATATTCTTCTATACTTTTTGTATAAGGAAAATTGAGATTCATTCAATGCGTTGCGATACAATTTACGACACCACAACATAACGAGCTTCCACTCTATTAAAACCTGTAGTTTGCTCACTTAGAACCAACTTCTTCTACTGGCAAAACTCAAGTTTACTGATAACATCCTTTGAGCTCTTGGAAATATTTACCAATGATTTCATTTTTCGTAAGGTATGATCACTGCTTTGAAAGAGTCAAGTCTACATCACTTGTCAAAACGCATGTTGAGTTCAATACCAATGGAGGTAGATACAATGGATGACTTGTGTTATGATTCCTTGTGGAGACTGAGTGATTGGAACCAAGTCACTAATTCAAGATCCAACTCTTCAAAGAAAACAAATGATTTTTCAACGTATCATTACGAAGCTTTGAAGAGCTTGCACGAAAATGATAACAGTTCTTTAAAAAATTGTCTTGAACAAGCTCACTTATGCATCATCAAAGAGCTTTCCAGCATCAGTTTAGGTACGTTGGTAATATCTTGATTCTTTTGTTCCAATGTGAAAATTGTTGATGGTGAAATTTATTTTATTCAGAAAGTTGCAAAGCTGTTTATCCAAAACTTTCTCAACTGCAAATGCTTCGAGAAATCGAAGAATTACACTCCAAACACCCAGAAGATTACAAAATGCTACTTGCTGATTGGGAGAAACAAAAATATGTTTGCAACAACAACTTTCAGTATATTGAACCTATACTTTCTCAAAGAGCTGTGATGTTTAAAATTCGTGATCCAATCAAAAGTAGTCCGGTTATCCATGATGCTTTCGTCGACGTTCAATTAGTTTCCGCTCAATTAGCACAAGAACAGGGATATCTCAATGTAGCTGCTCGCGCGTTGGGTAAGTGGAAGCATCTCTTTTCATAATCTAGTCATAGAAACTTACATTTTTGTTCAATTTCAGAAACTCTATTGATACAATCAGACTTGAATGAAGAAGCTGAAAATCGTCTCTTGTACTATGAGGCTCGGTTGGCCTGGCTGAGGAAGGATGAGGATTTGGCTCGTTTTAATCTTCGAACGCTTATAAAAAAAGACTCGATAAAACCAAGCCTTTTAGCACGAGCATTGCGCGTTTATGGAAATTGGATAGCCGAAAGTAAGTCAGAAAATCCGCAGGTGAGTTGATAGTCTGGATGAAAAAAAAATTTCGATACTGTATCACTCTGAACTAATGTCAAAAATCAAATTTGGTTGGACAGGCCATAATTAGCAAGTATTATGAAAAGGCAATAATCACTTACTTGTCGATGAACTCACTCAGCCCAGCAGATCTAAGCGATGGTTGTAAGGCCCGTGCCGCCCTTGCACAATTCGCTCACGAACAGTATCTTGTGATCTCGGAATACATGCAATCTCCTCAATTTGAAAGTCTGAAAGAGTGTCTTGATTACTCGCGTAATGTTGTACCGAAAGTTCGCGAAATCGTGGCTATAAAAGACCAAGACATACAAAGAGCAGTCAAGCTTAATACGAGACAGACCTCTAACGATTCAATTGAACTCGAAAACATACAAAAAGATAGAGCTATGTATTTGACGCTCGCAATCAAGTAAGTGTAATTTTTCTTCATTGATAGCTCTAAACTTTCCTTCGCGGTATGAAGCTAATAGCGCGGTATGAAACCTGTGTAGGAACTATTTGGTGACTCTGCAAGACAGCGATGAGCACGACTTTTTGATCTTTCGACTAGTGTCTCTGTGGCTGGACAACAATAACATGCACGATGAGGAAGTTAACCACGTATTTGAGTGCCAGCTGAACCTCGTCCCTTCGTATAAATTCATAGCGCTTGTGCCACAATTGGCGCCTCACATGAGCAACAATGACGATGACGCGTTTTCGAAAAATATCGGCAACGTGCTCGAACGATGCGCGGCTCAACATCCGCACCACACCTTGCCCGTACTGCTTGCTCTCAAAAATCTTTACAACGATTCCAAGTTTTGCAACAAGAGCGTGAAGAAACTTGAGCCTCGGGTATTAGGTGCTCAGCAGCTTATTCAAAAGCTTCTATCCAGTGATATCAGGCCTGTCATACAGGAGATGGACAGGCTTTCCGATGCCCTTGTCGAACTAGCTTACACAGAAGATAAGAAAAAAGGTATTTCTTCCGTATTTTTCTCACCCATTGAATAGTTTTTAATCAAGTGTTCCATCCACCTCACTCTAAGTGGCACCGACGTTAAACAAGGACTTGCATATTATTTCAAATTGATTTGAAATTTTTAATCGATTTCCAGGCAGTGTAGGCAGTTGCCCTATACCTCCAAATCTTCGCCTGAACGACATAAAAAATTTCCAACATTCACTTCTGCCCACATTAAACATTAATGTTCAAAAAAACGGAAACTATTCTAGTATTATCAGTATACGTAAATATGAGTCAAGTTACGGGAATGTTGGCGGAATCAACGCTCCTAAGAAAATTGTATGTTATGGCACCGATGGCATTAGAAGACCTCAATTGGTCAAGGTGAATTTTTTTTTTTTATTATCAAAACTTTTTCGGCAAATGAAAAAAAAACCATAAAATCATACGAATTTTCATGTACTCTTTTCTATTTTACATATTTTTAATTTATTCTAATCTTATCGTGAATCATAACACATAGGGCAAGGATGATTTGCGCCAGGACGCAGTGATGCAGCAAGTGTTTACCGTGATGAACTCGCTGCTTAAGAGTAACAAGGATGCGAAGCAGCGAAAACTGCATGTCCGCACATACAAAGTAGTACCCTTGACGCAGCGCTCGGGCGTGCTGCAATGGTGTGAAAATACCTTACCGTTGAGTATAATCCTCACAGGGGATGGTGGTAAAGAAAACGTTGGACTTCACCGCAAGTACCATCCCAATGACTACACGCCTCATGAATGCCGCCGGAGAATAAGCGTAAGAGAGCTTTTTCAGATCATTAATTAATCCAGTTCAATAGTTGAATAAGCTGTGACAGACACATGCAGTGAAGCATTCGAGCATTTTGCCGACTTATTTTTAAAATAATCATTGAACATTTGATATCTTGTTTCGCATAATAATTGAACACGAATTTTTTTCTAATTTCAGACAAATACTAATCCTCATCAGAGTTTAAATATTTTCATGGAGTGCTGCAAAAATCTCCGCCCAGCTTTCCATTACTTCTTTACTGAAAACTACTTATCTCCTGAGACATGGTTTGAACGTCGATTAACATATACCAGAAGGTAATATTCATGACATAGATATCTTTATTAAAACTAATTATACTGAACAATATTGCAATACTCTTAACATTTTCCAGTGTAGCAACTACTTCGATTATTGGATACATTCTCGGCTTGGGAGATAGACATGTATCAAACATTTTAATCGACAAAGCGACAGCAGAAGTAATTCATATAGATTTTGGTAAGAAAGTAAACAATTCAATGTCACATTAATTTTTTGCGAAGTCCAAAACTTGATATGAATTTAAAAAGTTCTGTTTATTAAATTGAAGTGAAAACAAATTAACTCTACAGGAATTGCTTTTGAACAAGGCAAAGTATTGCCTACTCCAGAAACAGTCCCATTCAGATTATCAAGAGACATTGAGGCAGCAATGGGAGTATCAGGCGTCGAAGGCACAATGAGACGTTGCTGTGAAGAAACAATGTCTGTGTTGCGAAATCAAAGAGAAATAATCGTTACTCTATTGAGAGTTTTGTTATACGATCCTCTTTATTCGTGGGCTATAACTCCAGCCAAAGCTGCTACCTATCAAAGCGAACATTCATCTCGTTCTTCTGAAAACAAGGAGAGCAATAGTCCAGGTAACAGGATCATAAACATTTTTTAACTTTCATATTTTTTCTTCAAAATCAATATTTAAATCTTCCAACTTGAGAGGGGAAAAATCAGTTTTAATTACACAATCAATATATTAATTTCTCAACTTAACAGGACCCATTACTGAAACCAACAAGTTGGCGGAGAGAGCGCTGTTGCGTGTGCAACAAAAACTACAAGGAATTGAAGAAGGTGTAGCGTCTAGCATCGCAGGTCAAGTAGAGAGGCTCATTCAACAGGCCCGAGACCCAACGAATCTAAGTCGGCTATTCCAAGGGTGGCAAGCGTATTTGTAATAGGGAAATTTCTAAACACTTCAAATTCACAATTGAATTTACTAAACTATTCTATAGTATTTTTATACTTCAATAAAGGTGATTACTGTTTCGAAGTTAATCAACTTGCAAAAATTCATCAAATTTTGATATCTCAATACAAAAAATAGAAATAGAAAAAGTAGAAATGATTTCAATAAGCTTATAACCTGAACTGAATATTTGTTATAAGAATACAAATCTGATACAAAATAGGTGCTATATATAATGTGTAAAAAAGATATGAACATATTTGGATGATCAATAATACTAACACAGTAATACATTTTCATAATTAATTTTTATAAATATAATTTGTTCCATAACTAGAGTGTATGATACAGAAACATGTTTGATCGATCTTATTCAATAGATAATTGAATTACAATTATTTTTTGCTCACTTGATTCAAGTATGCTACAATCAAGATTAGAATGACAATTTTTTTATTACATTAATCATTACAGATATAAGAATCAGGTTGAAAAAATTCATAAGTAAAACAGAAGCATGTGAATCAAGTTCAGAAAACGAGAAAAAATCGACTAAAAAATTTTTATAATAGTACTGTTTTCCTATAGAATGTATTTTTCTATGAAATTAGTTTTTCTAAACTTGACTTGATATGCATAAGAATAACAAAAAGCAGTAAATATAAATCGAAAATAGGTTAATGGTTAAATGAAACTTGCAAATTACGTTTAAAAGAACTCGAGCTCTAGTATCGAAAAAATAATTTTGTGTACAACCCTACCAGTACCAAATTATTTTTATTTGGACTACTCCAAGTAAACAAATGCCACACTGAAATTCTGATAAATGCAAACACATTCTATATCGAAAAGTCAAATGATTTTCTTTGTAGGAATAATCCATTCAGTGGTATTCTGCACATAAAAAGAACACTCGAAATTTACGCATGCTTTCCACGCTTTATCTTACAAGCTCGTGTTATTATTTAATGATTCATTTCCAGTTGTGCGAATATATAAAGTGTCTCTTCATCATACATGTATATTTACACACAAATATCTTACGTTTATGAGCAACAAAATTATTAGATGGAAGTAAGGCAACGCGAATCATATATTTTTTAGCGAAGCTTACAAAATTGTTGAATTGTTTAATAAATCAAATTGAGCATGCTTGTTTATTAAGGTTTGGAAGCCACTCGAAATATTCATTGTGGGAGAATTTCAAGCTGAGCTGGGATTAAAATACGCAATGAATAACTTCAATTCAACCAAGATAAGAAGCTAATTTCAACAACATTTTCTTGATAATATCTAACCAAGGAAATTGTAAACGCCTTGAAAACGATGAGAAAATGAACTCGAGTAATCATTGAAAAAGGTCTGATCTACTCGAATTGATTTTCCTGACTGCACTCGATTAACACGCTATAGTAGTACACATTCTGCAAAGCATTAAAAAGGGTTCTCTCAGTTTTTATTTTGTTCATTCTTTTTCGGGAAGTCTAGATGAGTGGCCAAGACAGATCTTGATCAGACAAGTAACAATGCATAGGGCTTAGCATCCACGTCGATTCGAATCTTGATTGGCTATCTGTTGAAGAGATACCTGATTATTCTCTACTTGTCTTGACTTGACTTCTCTTTGAAATAATGTTAATTCAACTAGTTGAATACTGAGCGCATTCCTCAGCGTTAATTTTCTCCGGCTTGAATCATGTAGAGTCCACGTGAATTTTCAATGCTTTTTCTTTTCGTGGACTCATAGAACTCATTGGCGTCGATACCTGATGGATCATTTGATCCCTTCTTCTCGAGCGATTAAACCTACACCTCCTTTCTCCGATATTTTGCATTACTTTTTCATCTGATGAAAGAATTTTCGGCGTTTCGTTCGGATCCCTGTAGAAGAAAGAAATTTCAGTTGGTAAAAATTTAAATTTATCATAATCTATTGTTTACATTTTCTACAATGATATTAACATATATTAGGAAGAATATGAGAAAAATATCATATTCTTTGATTCTTTTCAGAAATCATTATCACTAATCACCCGGAAATCGCTTACACGCGCTATGGGGCAAAATATATTATTTTGTCACAGCGGAAGACAAATACCACTTTTTCTCCATGGCGTCCGTAAATAAAAGCTCATTTTCCCGCTGGAAACGGAAAATATCATATGCACCTCGCTCGTCTAGGCTATTTCGGCACGCACAAACGTTTATCGGGCCGAAACCTCCTAACCTCACTAACGTGCATGATATACTAATTTCTTTCTGCTTTACGTGGATTAAAAATTCATAAATATTCATTCTAAGTTCGGTAAATTGAAAAAACTATAAATATATCAATCAATTCTTCATACGTGAACAATTGATTTACGAAAAAAAAAAAACATGCAAATAATCAAATCTATAAAATGTGATATTAAGCAGTGATATTAAGCAGTTATATACTTTGAGATACGATGAAAAATGTCCTACCTGTATAAAATAAATTTATACGAATCTATATCGTTTTCATCTAACTTATCTTCCCACAGTAAATTGTCTACCTCTTCTTGCATATAATGGTTTGTAGCTTTCATAGTAGTGAATTGTGATGAGAGTAATGTGTGGTGAGGAAGATTAGTTGATATCGAAAGCTGGAAATTAGACATTTGAGATTATAAATTTCATATAATGTATCACCATCATTTACTACAATGAACTCCCCGGTTCAAATATTTTTTTCATCCCAGCGGCAGTAAAGTGCCTACTTTGCGTCCTGGCGTTTGCAAAGAATGGCACTTTTCTGCCGCGGGGTACGAAAAATAGTATATGCACCTCGCTCATCTAGGCTATTTCGGCACGCGCAAACTTGCAATCCTCGCTGCGCTCGGATCGCAAACGTTTTTCGTGCCGAAATCGCCTAACCTCGCTCGGGTGCATAATATACTATTCTTTCAAATAAAGATAAAAACAATCTCTCAAAACCAATAAAACAGAAAAACAGTAGTGTTCCTCGATAAAAATTGAGTCATTCAGTTTCTACGAAATAATTCAAAATTATACTCAAATCTGAAATGTGCTAGTTTTTGTAAGAGACAACGATATGAAGCACATAAATTCATTATTTATATCATCAATCAATTTTTTGTATTTTTATAAAGACAAATAAAGTGAGTAACAATGCAGAGCAATAAATAATATAACAGCAATTTTTGTTCAAACACTTACTTGTTCTACAAAGTTCTTCATAAATTCACTACCTCTTGATGGTTTTAGTATAATGTGTCTTGTCTCCTGCAAACTCATGTTTGTTCGACTCCATCTTTTCACATATACAATAAGGGATTCTGCATTGAAATCACTAGTCTCGCGTGTATTAACTAGATAATCTACTGGCAATTTCTGAATGCAAATTCCATTAAAACAGCTCGGGAGTTTATTTAGATCGCCTGCTTCAAGACGATGGACTACATGACCATCTTCCATAAATAGAAATACTATTAGAGGCGAGTCCACGTCCACATCCAAGTTTTTGTTTTGTTTTATTTGGGATTTAATTTCCCTTTTTACCTCTTCGAGTGAACTTCTTTTCCTCAAGATTGCGGTAAATAATCTTTGTAGGGGCTAAGAGAAAACAAAATTTTCGTGATATAAACATTTGCAAAAAGAAACAGTCCTTCAGCGTTTTAAATGCAATTCTATTTCACTCAAAATTACCATGATGAGTATACACTATCCAAAACTTTTACCAATCTGAAATTTAATCTTCTCCAAAAAAACTACTACTAATAATTAAGAATGTCAGCTCACCTCTGGATCTTCCATTTGTAGAGACTGAATATCCAATTCATATTCATTTGGTAAAAGAACTCGCTCTAAACGAAGAGTGTATTTTCGATCTTCTTTGAACTTAAGACTAGATTGGCGATAGTGCCCTGCAGGATGATATCTTGCGATTTTGAAATAGTTTTTAGGAATATCTAAATATCGTTCCAGTCGCTCTTTCAGTTCTTCTTCAGTAAACGTAATATCCATCGATATTTTCCAAACTATAAAGAAAAATGTCATTTCAATTGTTCAATATACATTTAACTATTTACCATGAAAATACCATGGACAAGAATCAAAGAATATCTTTTTGAAAGGCTTATAAAATAATATTAAATTCAATGCATACCTTAATAAAATTTTGCCATAAATTTTGACAAAATATTTTATTTTATAAACCAGAGAAAACTCATAATATTGTAAAAAATATAATCAAATAGTAGAATTGTAAAAATTGGATAGTGTAAACGTTACTCACATTTTGAATTTTTTGGTTGGGTTAGTTTGAAAAATCCTTGAAATGTAATTGGGTTGGTTTTTTTATTATTCACGAGACGATTGAGAGCTAATTCACAGTCGATCTCGGATTCATCAGGTGGGTCACCTATTAGAGTTCTATCACTGTCACTCAAACTAGAATCCTCACTGTTACTTGTTTCTTGACCAGCCCATTGATCTGCTTTGAAATGTTCATTAATATCAGGCGCAGGTATTTGAATGTTACTTGTTTCTTGACCAGCCGATTGATCTGATTTGAAATGTTCATTAGCATCAGGTGCAGGAATCGGAGTGTTAGTTGTTTCTTGAACATCCCAATGACCTATTTTAAAAGTTTCACGATTATCAAGGGCAGGAATTGGAATGTTATTTGTTTCTTGAACATCCCAATGACCCATTTTGAAAGTTTCACGATTACCAAGTGCAGAACATCGATCAATTTTGAAAGGTTTATTCATATCAAGTGCAGAAATTTGAACGTTATTTATTTCTTGATCACCTCGACGATCGATTTTGAGAGGTTCATTAATATCAAGTGCAGGAATTTGAGCGTCTTCTTGAATAGTCTTCATATTGAGCATTTCAGCACAGATACTGTCAAGATCTATCGAATTATTCTCTTGACCTTTGTTTGTTGTATTTTCCTCTAGGAAGTTGTTGGAGTAATATTCTTTGCAAGATGGAATATTCTTTTTTTCTTCTGTAACATAGTTTCAGAAGATCATTTTTTACTCATTTACAGAAATACAAGTATCAATGTTGAGAACAATATTGATGAACTATGGAAATGCACGGTCACGTGTTCGAAAAATTCGCTTTCTGTTATACTTATACATAAAAAACTTTGATGCTGATATTTTTTTCAATTAGTACTCATGTGTGATATAAATGTGTAACATGAGTTTGACTAAAATCCTTATATAAACCCAAAAATTGATATTGATTGAAGAGCTTTGTTGACTTTTTTTCGGTAGACCAGCGCGGTTTTTATTGGTATCATGGTTAGAGAGTTATATAATGAATAAGGAAAGAGAAATGTATTCTAGATACATACCTTCACTGATGTCACTTGTATTTAGATAAAAAGTAACGATATTGTTCGACAAGCAATCAGAAATTGTCCGGAATGTTGATCCATAAAAATTTTTCAAAGTTTCTGGTTCATAATTCTCAGTGGCAAAGATTACATACACATATTTCGGTAAACCCATAATTTCTTCTAATTGATGATCATCATCCATTAATTTGGAAGAACCGAGCTCTTTAGAATACAGTATAACTTTGTTTGGATCTAAATCAAAGTGTTTCACCAATTCTTGTTTGTACTCTTTTATCGTTTGTTTCACATGAGCTCGTACATATTTTGGTCCATCAACCAAATCTTTTTCAATAGCATCGACAACGTAGACCTATTAGATGAATAATAATTCTACAATTTGATTATGTTGAATATATGTAACTAAATCCAGTAAGACTAATATGAGCATAACAATAATATGAGTGAAACATGAATAGTTTTAATTTGGAAAATAGAAATGATACCTTGGTGATGATAGGTTCAAAAGGGTATTTTTCGAAGTCCTTCGATGACTTCTCTTTGATGTCTAGTATCAAATCTTTTATAGTATGTGGTTTGTTAAAAACATCGTCAAGCCTCGTATGCTTTTGTTCATAAACTTGATCTATCAAATCGTAATCTGGAAAATATGACGCGATTCGGCACTGATTGAGGTCTACGAAGTCTTCAATGTTGGCATTTTTGTAAGCGGCTTCTGCAACTTCTCCAAATGTTTGACTCAGATTGATCGATACTGGCACCTCTTCAATAGTGTGACGGGTTGGATGTCGAAAGTGAATGAATTTTTGTAAGGGACGTTCCATGCTTTCTGATTCGTCTTGATAACTACGATCTTCTTCGTTTTTTTCCATCTTTTCAAGGAGATCCTAGTGAATTATAATTTAGAATTATTTGGAGATTCTTTGCGATAATAAATACAACTATGCGACTATAAATACGAATTTGATTTAGTTCGCTAAATGGGTGAATAAATGACTGTTTCATCGAAGAATTAGTTCTGTTTATCAATAAATGGACTGGCTGTAGAAGTAATTTAAAGTACACAACTGAAAGGGGCTAGAAAGCTGAAATGTAATTAATAGATACACGATGAAAAAAAATTATTTTCAATTCGGAAAAAAAGGCTATTCACTTTTCCAGAATCAAAAAAAAATACTGAGCAGAAAAATCCATGCAAGAGATTTCAAATCTACACGTATAGAGCCCACAAAAAATTTCAGACAAGTACATTGAGAATCGAAAGGGTTTTGTTCCGTTTTGAAACAGTTATGAATAGTTTTTAGAGAAATATCGTACAACTTTTGTACTGATTCCGGACGAATATACGTCTGGAGGTCGTATATATAGGCCAGCACTATTCGCTTTCTTACACACTTGAGTTATGTAACCAAAACGTATCAATGTAAAAACATCAAAAACCAAATTCTATATCCCATAATTTTATGAATCATTTGTTATTTTTAAGTAAATTTCGACACATCGTGAAAAAATCACATATATATGAGAATGTTGAGCTTTTTTTTTCTTTTCGATTAGTTTGAATTTCATCAATACCTCCCCTGCATACAAACCTGAATGTGAGCTGGAAACTTTTCCGAACTCATGGGCAAAGTATTTCGGTCACGGTCAATTTGTCTGTACATAAGCATATATGCATTTGTGCTACTTCGGAACGCTCCATTATAATACGAAGCATTTTTGCTGCCTCCCCCGTAAGATTTCTGGATGTCTTCTTCGGTAATCTAGAAAACCGCATAATATATTATAAAAGATATTATGTTTAAATTTTATAAAATGCATAATTTTCAGAAAATGTGACATTTCTTAAATAACTCACGGGCGAAACTGACTGATCATTGAAACACAGCCATTTATTAGTTCTGAAATCTTTAATGTAAACGTAATAATGGCCACCACTAGCACTACCACTGTGAATCATGATAGAGAAAAGCTCGTATATATATGGCCCTTTTGCAGATGCATATTCTTCGCGTAATTTTTCATTGTTGTGGCCATGTGTACTGCATGACGATGAGGACATTCCATTACTCATATCGATACCTGGAGTTATAACATAAAAAATTCCTATATGAAATTCACAATTTTGAGTTGTTTGGAATACAGAAAAAAAATTCATATTAGCTCGACGAATTTTTTTCAATGTGGACAAATTCCGATACTCAAGTGACAACTAATATATTCTTACTCTATACTTGGAATATTATGAATTGATTACCTTCATCATCATCTTGATCGTGGTTTGTTAAGTGATTACTATTTGACATTGACACATCACAAGGTGTACACTCTTCATCCATGGTACTACTATCAGTAGTGCTATCATCACATTTTATACTCATACCAGCATCTTCTTCACGACTAGGAGATTCTTGATTGGATGTAGATTCAATAAATGAGTTCAAATTCAAAACATCTGGAAACGTTACTCTAAATAAAAATAAAAATGCATACTTTAAGACTATCTGTTATGGGTTGGAAATATTGAGTGAACTTTATTGTTATTATTATAATAATTATTATCATTACTATTATTTTTATTATGTTCATGAACTTACTTATCATTCAACTTGATTCTGTGATAAGTGGTCTGATCAAAATCAAAGCGTTTCAACTGAAGTGTTAGAATATATGGAAACTTGGTAAATTTTAGTCCTTTATGGGCATTTGATTTTTTGTTACATTTTTCACAAAAATATTGATTATTTCCTTCCAAAGTTTCATACTTGACAAAAGCTTCTAATGCTTCTTCCTAATAATCATTTTTGAGAAATGGACTTGTTAATCTTCAATCAGTAATTGATTTTCAACTTAAAAAAACATCAGACACATACCACGCTACCATATGCAGTATTAGTATCAAAAGGTCGAACTGGCAATGGTATATCAAGAAAAGTATCTTCCCTAAACTTCTCTGTGTTACATGTTAGGCACTTAACATAGTCGTTTATTTTACCTATTTGAATAAAACGAAATTTATTATTTATTCCAAGTATATTATAAATTACAATTCATTCACTAGAAAAAATAATAAATGAATATTCACCTTCATAGAGCCTATTTATTAGATCAGCTTGAGCTGTATTTTTGAAATTTTGCTCCAAGGCATCGAACATAACTCGACAAAGTTCTTGAATATCATGTTGATGCCATGCTTCTGAAGAATCCCATCCAAAACTACGAGTTAATGAAGTCGTTTCTACTGCATTTTTACTTGATGTCTTGATGAAAATTGAAAGCATTTTTAAAATCGATTACTAAGATTACACTACGTAAAACACTCGAAATATTAGGCATAAAATAATAAATTACCTGCAAATTAAGAAAAAGTTTTTGTAGTTGAAATGGTATACTTTTGGCTTTGGCATCTCTGTCTGAACTGGTTTTGTATTCCCAATAATATAATGCATTCCTGAATTCTGGAGTCATATATAATGCTTGCAAAAGACTGTTGAGATAACAAGTCATGGCTTGATTAACTAGGCCTACATATCCTAAAAAATATAGAATAATGATAAGAAATATTTCAATTTCAAGACTTTATATTTGCTCTTATTAAGGGGAGGTTCTCATCGAGCAATTTCAAAAATTCGATTTTTTTTTTGCTGATTTTGCTAGTTTATGGTGTGTTGAATATGCCCCTAAAAGCGTGTGACCGCGATATTTTTTTTAAAAAAGTTATAGCATAATAATCAACCTATCATTAACGTTATTGTTATGGTTAATCGAATCTTTAAACGCGTTTATCTCAAAATGACTTTTTTAAACTGGTGGGAATCCTAGCTCAAAAACTAATCAAGGTATCGACTTGAATCTTTTTTTATTTTAAAGGCAATTGAATTCCTGGGATCTTATACCTATAAAACCATCAATTTTATTATTATTTTTTGTCTATATATCGATTTTAAGAGCAAAAAAAAAAGTGCTAAATTGGTACGTAAATTTCACAAGTCCACCATTTTGTTAATTTTCAACCTTTTTTCGGTATCATCGGTATAATATCCCACAAATGTTATATATTTTCTGAAACTTTTTCGTTTTTTGATCTTAGATAAAAATTGGAGGACCTAGGATTCCCACCATGCGGAAACTTTTTTAGAGGCGTGCCCATAAACGTGCGTTTAATTCATTATATAATAATTATTTTTCAATAAAAATTTTTTTTTTGTATACTCAAATAATATATAAATACGTGTGAAAAAAAAATAAAGAAAAATGGGTCATTTTCGAGGTGCTAGATGAGAACCTCCCCTTAATAAAAGCTAAATGATAGTTGAGAATAGGTTGAAGCGATATAGACTCTACTCTCAATATATCTCCCTTGTTTTTCCATGACTAAATTTTCAAAAGTGATTTGGCTGATGTATAATAATTGAATTATTCAAAGTTTTCTATTAAGACCAAAGAATATCTGTTATTTGGAAATATCGTTTTATGACACCGTTTTTACATAGTTCATAATGATAGAGATAACAAATTTTGGAAGCAATACAAATAGAATCTTACTATGTCCTGCATTCTCTTCATTAGAGTAAATTCTTTGTTCAAGATAATTCTTGTCATTTGAAGGTTTCTTGGATAATTTTTTTTTATCATCTATGTCCTCATAATCATGTGTGGTGTTCCATACTACAGGTTGATTAGAAAATTCAGAAACTTCAGGAAAAGTTGGACTAGCAGAAGTGCCCAGCTGTAATTCATCTTCAGAACAGGGCGCTGCTCCAGTAACATACTCAATAGATACTTTTACTGATGTTCCTTTCATGTTTCTAAGAAATGGTGCAAGTTCACGTTGAAGTTTTTCTGGACAAGATATGGATTCTGTCACATCAGCCTACAGAACGAAAAATTTTTTTGAATAAACTTTGTATCTGTATATTGGAATTCCACGAAAAATGTAATAGTAATAATGAGAAAGATTTCTCAACTATGACAAACAGAATGAATATATTGAAGAGTTTCTAAATCAAATGCAAATGAATACAAAATCTTTCTTGTAGGACTGGTATGATATTAAAGATATTTACTTCTGGAAGTCCTTCATCTTCATCTAGGAAAGACACTGTAATATTTTCTACTGTTAAATTCTGATTGCTATCAATACACTTGAATCCAGTTCTTATACTTTCAATTATTGTATTTGTGTCTCTCTGACTATTTTCCAATCGTCTACTATTCTCACTTTTCAGGCATTTACAGTGAAAAGTACAAAAAGTTATTGTAACATCGTCATCTTTTTGCACCATTGTCTGCAAAGAATAAAATAACATTAAATTGAATACATTTGCAAGTCGAATAATTATATCAATAATAACTATTACAAAAAAGAGTATCTAATCGCTTAAACAATCAAACAAGAGATCACATACATGGTTTCTCAATTCATTAACAAATTTGATTGATTATTTTAAATATTGAAAGAGTGAAAAGTATTGAAAAATAAATTGGAGGATAGGAGCATCAAAGGAATTTATTAGATTATAGAAAATAATATAGACATATCTGACGTATACATAGGCATTTTTCTTAAGAATGCTGGGGTATGTGAGTAGCACTATTTTAGTGTAGTTATTAATGAGCAAAAATTTTTTTGAGAGCCAAGTCGTCATACTTTCAGAGTACAACTACTCATAGTTATACACTTTTGATACAATACTAAAACAAATATTAATACAAAATTGTTCAAGCCGTGGATTAGTTATTTGTCTATGTCCAGTAAGGCATCACTCTCAACATATACAGTCAATTGGGATACTTCGGGGAGAAATCAAAAGTATATATATAGTGATTGAATAAAGTTTGTTTATTGATTAGTAACAGTAGATGATAGGATCAGTCACGTATTTTGGAAATAAAATGAAATTCAATGGGTTATCTCTATAGAGTATAGCTGTATGTTCCAGGAGAAAATCAAAATTCATTCCCATTTGATATGTAGCAAATTTGAATAAAAAAGAAACTCTAAATCTTCAACCAATATTCTTCACTCATCATTTTCTAATATGATACTTCATAATGATTCTTCATTTCTAGCATTCTGTTAACATAAAATACTTTATTGAAACAAAATATAAATGAGAGTCATGAAACATCTAAAACGGCAGTAGCAACTTTGTAAATAATGCTCGGCCAAGTCAACATATCAACTCATTATCTGTATATTATTTATACATTTATATCTCAAATATAATAATTTAATTCATAAAGAAATTGGAATGAGCTGAGGACTAGCTCAATTAGACTGAGAATATTTTCTTGCATTTTCAATATCGATGACTGAATTTGAATGAAAATATTCAGATGAGAAAATGAAGATATAAAATGTAAAGTTCAGGTGATGGTATAACATTTAAAAGAATTAATTGTAAGTTTCAACTTATTAGAAATGTGAAGACAAAATTTGGCCACGTGCCATCTAGTAAAGGAAGAAAACAAGAAATCTACGCAATAGAGCAGGATGCAGTTCAGCATGGTATGATACTACACGGAAAGCCTGTGGAGCCTGGTGCTATATTTAGAAAGTCTAAACCAAGACTTGGAAAGTGGCTCTCTGCACTACGATCACCCCTCTCTCTCTCTCTCTCCCTCTCTCTATCTCTCGTTCTCTCTCTTTCTCTCTATCTCTCTCTCTTTCTCTCTCTCTCTTTTCCCCAAACTCTAGTTTAGAAAATTATTTTTGATCTAAACTTTTCAAGAAACTTCATCAAGATGATTGTTTCTTGATAAAAATAGACAATATTAATTTGTCCATGTCTATGTAGATAGTTCAATTGTAATAACCGAGTTCGTAGAAGAAAATCAAACTGAATCGACCAACAAGTTAATACAAGTTTTTTTATGAAAATTCAAATATCAATGGACATAGACGAACAAGCCTATCTTCATATGAATTTAAGCTAGCAACTTTTCTCCAGATCTAGATTTTGTTTCTTGAATCAAAAATGTCTTTAGAGCTGGTGTTCTTTTTACAATTACAAAAATTCCAATCTAGTAAAAATAAAACTTCAAAGGATCAAGTCTGCATACCAGTGAGATCAAACAGTGTGCAGACAGTTTGAAGAACAAAGTGTAAGAGCTGAATCACGCCCAATAGAACAGTGTGAGCTTCTTGTTGAGTTGAAGAAATCCCAAAGCAAGAAGACGATCTGAAGTAATGACATTTTCAATTCAGTTGAGCTGCAAAATTGAATGGTCAAATGAAGACACGTAGACAAGAGTATCAATTTCCAGTAGAGTTTGTGGAGCTGATGAGTCAAGCAAGATTCTTAGGTTCATCATAAAAAAAGGCATGCAACAGTGAAATATGATAGTAAAGCTTGAGCACAGGAGTGTAACTCTAGTGCCAGTGTTTGATGCGACGAAGCAACGTTCGAGGGCAAATTTCGAGGAAAAAGATGGGCAAGGGTGAGCAAGTGAAGCGAGCGAGGTCGTAGAGTAGTGAAATTGGTCGTAGATGAGGAGAAGAAGGAGGCGGCTATACGCACGTGAGGGTCTGTCGACCCGGACGTTATGTGAGCTGGAGAATAAGGAGCGGCAACAGCGGCTCGGCGGTGCACTGTTCTCACATGCCGCGGCGGACGACGAGTTGGTGACGGGGGCAGTGGCCAGTTCGGAGGGCGCGTCACATATTAGGGCTGCTCGCTCGGGTCCTGGCCTGCTTCGTCAGAGTCGCTGTCGGCTGCTGCCGGGGCCGGTGCACTTTGTCAAACTCGGCGCACAGCCAACGGGGAGTCTGATTTACAACTTACACCCTGAGGCCCGCACTGACACATGTGTAACAATCGCTCTGCGCCATATTTATTTCTTCCTCCTTTTTGAGCCCAGCAGCGCTCCACCACGCCTGCCAATACCCAAATAAATACCTACCTTCTTCACCTGCGCTCGCGGCTGCTCGCGAATCTCGCGATCACTCGCGATGATCATCTCGCACCGCGCGATCTCAAGCAAGAATTGCAGCCAAGAGGTTATAAGTGTATGTATGTACTTATATACACGATTACACAGATGGGACCAGATGGGACTGACGGGAGTGCGAGTGCGCACGACTTTTATGACAGCTCGACGCCTCGACGAAACTCCAAAATTAAGGATACTCGCATCGACATAGACATGTCAATCATACGCTAATTCATCTATGAGTGTTTTCCCTTATCCCCAAAGGAATATTTCTAAACATTGTAATGATCATGATATATGAGGAAAAAAGAAAATGTAAAGGGGACTGCCTGCGCTTGGAACGCGCTCGATTCAAAAGCAGAAGGTGTTCGATGCGACTCCAATTTTATACGCAAGCAAGGTGTTGAGCATACAGTGCTTCCAAGTGTACTGCAGTGTTCCATTAAAGCTTGCAACAGAACGAGGTGGACTCTGGATTTTTAATAAACTCAATCTTGTTAGCTCGGCGAGCGAAATGTTGAGAAAATTGCTTTCTTTTTTACACACTTGTCTTAGGAGCGCACACGAAATTAGGTAGGAATTATATAAGATTACTCACAGTATTACTCATTTCGATTAATCATTTGGAATAACGCACAAGCATCGAGAGAAGTAACAAATTGACAATAGCACGTGAACGACACATTGTAGACAGCATGCACGAGTAAAGATGGAAAATCGCGGTGATTAAGAGAATTTATGCGTTGCTCGGATCATCCTTTATCGGTCAAGAAGAAGTTCACCTAAGATCGGAATGCGAGCTGTATATGTATATGTGTGATGTGTCGTGAATGAATCGACAAATTAACTGTTGTATAGTTTAAACACTCATTCCACACGTTCTAATAGGTCAGCGTGTGTATTGACGAGGTGCACGCGCGTTACAACTTATATACACTGCAGCACGAATTTCAACGTCTGCATAAGATCGATGAATCACATGAGTATATACCTGCCAGATATCCTTGGGTGCAGGCATTTTAAGTTGGCGCCACGCAGGCGCTGTTGCAGCCCAAAATTATTGCGCATTCCAGAAATTCATTGGTTGGCCTGCTGATGGGGCCCCCGCGCTCATATGGCATGGGCAGGAGGAGGAGGAGGAGCAAGGAGAGGCGCGCGTCAGTGGCAGTCAGTGGCGTCAGGCAGCCACAATAAGATCAAATAAGATCAACGCTGCAGGGCAGCAACACTGAATGCCTGATACGGATGCCTTCGACGTATCATGGAGGATGACGAAAGCGAGGGTCAGTGGGCAGTGTTGTGTTTGAATTCCATATGTTTACCATACCCGCCCAAATCTCGACCTTTAATTTGGCTGTTACGAAATACACCGGAACGATAACCTTAAACGTATACATTAGCTCACAGCAGCGGCAGCAGCAGCAGCAGCTCGGGCGAGGACGACTCGGGCTATCTGAGAGAGCTGTACAGGCGAGTTGGCATCGGGATGAACTACGATGAATATGACGAGGACGGAGCTCCCGACTTCTATTACGTGCAGGATGACAGTGATGACTCGTATGTGACTTATGACCTCGCCGACCTCGTGGAGAGCGACGGGGAGGAGTACGTGGAGACCATATCAACCGACAGCGAGAGCGACGAGGACGAAGACATGAGCGATGCCAGCACCGTGCTCAATCCCGAGGATAACTCCCAGGAGCGCGACGAGTCTGGGACGGACACGGAGCTCGACGAACCCGCCAGCGCACCGTCTCCCGCGCCCGTCCCCGACCCCGGCCCCGACCCCGACCCCAACCCCAACCCCAACCCCAACCCAGTCATCAACCTCGAGGAGCAGGACGTCGTTCACAGTGAGTTTGAGCTTCTCGTATTAGTTTCCCACCACTACAGGCTCTTGTACAAACTCGTCTCATTTTCAGCGCCAAAGAGAATCAAACTGTCCGAGCCAGCCAACAAGCCAAAGCCACCCGCTGTGCTTGATGAAAGTCAAGACGACGATCAGAGGTGTTCCATTTGCCTCGAGGTGTGGAGCAATGCTGGCGAACACCGACTGTGCTGCCTGCGATGTGGCCACCTCTTTGGTCTGAATTGCATCCAGCATTGGTTCAATCAGAATGGTGCTAAGAGGTGTCCCGAGTGTAATACCAAAGCATGTAAAAAGGACATTAGAATACTATACTCCAAATCCGCTCTAAAGTGTTTGGACACTAGTGAACTAGAAAAAGTGAAGATGGAATTGAAACAAGTTAGTACAAAAAAAGACACTGTTGAACAGGAACTTAGACAATGCAAATCAAAAGTAACAGTGTACGAACAGCAACTCAACTCTCTTAGACTGAGGATAAGCGATCTAGAAAAGACAATCAATACCATGAAGACTAATTCCAGCATACAGTTCGGCAATCCTGCTCTAGAAAGAACTAAAGTCTTTGACATATGTAATAACCAATTGTGTAGAGTCATGGCATATAATCCGTGGCACAAAATACTGGTCGCATCTTGTGGTAATGGCATTTACAGAGTTAGCATGGATAATTTTACTGATTGTGTCAGTGCAAACATTCACCAAAAGCCAATTAGAGACATGGCTTTTCAAGAAAAACACTCAAATTTTATTTTGACTGTTGGTTTGGACCATAAAGTTATACTGACAGATGTGCGGACTGGATGTGTGACTCATTCTTACTTGGCTCAGAAGCCTTTGTGGAGTTGTTGTTGGTCCAATTATAGTAACCAAACATTTTTTGTTGGTGATGCAAAGGGTGCAGTCCATGAATATGATATTAGATATTTGGAAACTAGTGTATTTTCAAGAGCTAGTGCAGATAGGTAAGAAGATATATCAATATTCTACCTTCTTTCACAATTCAGTCATGAACTTGATTAAGTCACAATTTGAATTTTGTCAAATAATTATTCAATCAATGTATCTTTTAAAATATAGAATCTTTTTTATCTTGAAGAATCAAGTCAATCAATCTAGAAAGCGTCATATTACAAATTGTGACTCAAAAATAAGTCTTAGTAACCAATCATCACAAAATTCTTATATTTTCAGTACTCCAGTTGTCTCTCTTGCATATGTTCCAACAACAAGTCCAGCTCTGAGAGCTGGCGGCTATTTAACTTGCCAGTTGAATTCATGTCATGCATATGCCTTCAAGGAAGGCAATTATGTGCCAAGTCAGATTGATGTGGAGGGTCCTTTCACTAGTCTGCGTTACAATGACAGAGACAATCATGTATTACTGTCGTGCAGAGCAAACTCAAAAAATCCTAATATAAGACATCTTGTGTGTTCACTTGAAAAGAACGAAGATCAAATTAAATTCAATACAATTCACACATTTACGGCTGGGAGCACTATGAAATTACTCTCGAGACCTTGCTATGTTAATTTACCAGATGATACAATGGTGGTTGCCAATAATGAAAATGTCAAGAAAATTGTGGCATGGAGTATATCGAGTGGACAAGAAGCTTATAGCCTGCCAATGACGGAGTCTGTTGTTGATGTTTGTTCCTTTGAAAATGCAAATATGTATCAAGCCATTCTCACCTCAAACAAACTCCATCTTTACCGTCACGTAGATTCAAAAACTTAGAAAAGTGACTAGTGAGGAGTTAATAAACTCCAAGTGTATATGCAAAATTTTTGAAAGACAAAGTGTTTGAAGATTGTAAATACATTCATATTTATAAGGAAAATTTTTTGTTTAATTTGAGTAAAACTGTGTTTTTGTTGATAGATACTTATACATAATATTAATTAAACAAATATTGAAAATTTTATCTGAAAAAATTTTAATGATTGTGAGATATAGTTCTAAGCAAGTAAATTTAAGTTGAACTTGAAAAGAGACTGCAAGATGGGATTCTATTCTCGATTCTTTTAGAAAGAATTTTATATTTTCTACTACGATTTAATTAATAAAAAATTACAATGGAAACGAATCGATTTATTAATTTACATCCAAAAGGTTTTCTCGAGCTTACAAATTTTCTAGTCCTGCTGTAAAAAAGCGTCGCATTACGGCATTCTAATTTATATAAAAGTGGAATAAAATAGCTATTTTATAATCATTCATTGTTTTTTAGTTCTTCTGATATTCAAATTATAATAGCAAGATCAATACAACTAAATCAAATAGACTTGAAAAAGACTTCATTTCTATAACAATCAGCTAATTTTTATTCTAATTCTAGATCAAGCAAATGATCGGTAATCAATTATGAATTAGAAATTTCAACTATTTTTCGAACACTAATACTTCAAATCAGACTGAAGATATTTGTCAAATGAGAAAGAATTGAGTTAATGGAATCTTTTTCATTCTATTTTATCGCGAGTAGTTGGTAAAAATTCATTGCATCTTTTTCGACATTTGTTTTTCTTCGGTTAATTACTGCCAAATCTATGCATTTGGAATGTAAACCTCTCGCTTCCACGAAGGCGTTTTAATTTCCTGCTACCTACAATCCCAATGAGTTTCCATTTCCACAATCCACATAAACCAAACAAGCTTTTTACGCTCTTCAATGGTATATGACCCAACACCGAAACATGTACAAAATTCGAATATCAACTATATAACGTTAAAGCTTATAATTCTTTTTACATATAACATATTCCTAAGTAACTTCTTTGTTGCATCAATGTACAATTCAGATCTCGACGAATTTCTATTAATATCAGACTTGATCTTGGGATTTCCCCTGATATTTGCTTAAGTTCATTATATATCAAGCCAAGCTGAGATTTAACAAAATGATTTCGACAATTTTTTGTAATGACATGTTTTTAAAACTAGCATCCGTTATTCCCAAATGATTTCCCATAATATCAGTAACTAAAGGTCTTGATTCAAATTTTTACACATTAAAAAGTGATGATTGTTTTTCTCAAGGACGAATTTTGATGAAGCAAGAAATTTAAGAAAAATCAGTAACCAAAACGGCAGTTTTTATTATAAATACTTGTTTCAAAACAGATCAACCAGATACTCTGGCTACTAAATCAATATCACATATACAAAGTTACACTGTATGATATTATAAAAGAAAAACAATAAAAGTTCACAAAGAATTGTCCTTTGAACATTTTTTTGTGAAACTTGTTCTATACAATTGTGAGCAAGGACATGGGAGACAATGATTTGCTCAAATTTTTAATCGACTGCTTTTAAAGTACGATACCGACCTGGAATTTTCCTAGTTCCACGTTCCCACCCTTTTAATCGTGTGACTCGTCTTTTTCATTTTCTCATGTCTATTATACAAAATAAATAAACAAGTATCAGCCGAGAGGACGATAAGCCGGCCCAGCAGTAAGCACCTCATTGGAATATTACAGCATTAACTCTAGATTTTGCTCGAGATTTTGCCATTACGAATGAGCCTGAGGGCGTCAGCTGCTGCTTGTACAAGAATCCCGAGTTACGAAATGGATAAAGTATGTGATGCGTTGAGCTAGAGCCGTCTAGTCATCACTAACTGAAGAGTTGTTCTGTGGCACGTTCCAAATCCCAATTATAGGAAGAGAGCGCGACTCGTGCGTTGTGCTCCTCAATGCCCATGTCAGTTAAGCGCCGAATCTTTTCATCTAGATCTGGCATTTTCGATGGACCTGATAAACGGAAAAAATATATTTTAATTGGCTTTCACACAGTTACATTTTTTAGTGTGATCAGGTTTTCTATTGATTTAGTGCTAATGGAATGATATTCAGAGTAGTGTAGTTGTAAAATATTAAATTTACCGCCTGCATAAACCGATGTCCAATGCTTAGCAGTTTGACGAAACATCTCTGGCTGATCTTTATATTGTTTTGCGACTACTGCATCTTGTGGGTCATCTGGCTCAGCTGCCGATAGAAGGGCTTGTAAAGATAATAACACAGTTCGCAAAGTCATTGCTGCTGCCCTGTGAAGTACAATGAAAACTTATATTCATCTATAAGCTCACTAGACAATACATTTTCCACATACCATTGGTCCTTTAATATATCTAGACAGATTGCACCAGTTACTGATGATATGTTGGGATGCCATATTTTTGTGATAAAACGAACCTGAAATTATTAGATTCTTAATATTGTTGACTTAAGCAGTGATTTCCATTTTTTTTTTATTTTTCTAAGAAAATAGTCGTTTTATAAATAGATCTACTTTCTTTAATGATTATCTTTAAATATAATACATACGAAAACAAGAACTCACTTTTGGTGGATTAAATGGGTATGTTTCTGGAATTTTTATTTCAAGAACAAAGTTTCCACCTTCATAAGGAGTATCTGGAGGTCCTGCAATTTCACCTTTCAACTCGACACAGCTGTCATTGACAAGTTCAACTTTAATTGAACATTGAGCAACCTGAAAAGAATATTTAATTTGTTTTAGAAGTATTAAGTGATACTTGAAAATAATTATTTCCTTATCGGTAATGATTGTTTAAATTGTGATTTTTCATGTTATAAAATAGTTCCAGATTCAATCAAGAATTCTAATAAGTTGTACCACTATATTATGGAAAGAAAAATTTATTCATTTTTTAACCTTATGTTTTTACATGAATTAAAATGACAATCAGTTGTTTCCCTTGATTGCTGTCAACTCCAAAATGAATAAAAATTATGAGATCTATAATCTCTAGAGTTGATAAGGGATTGGTACACTATGTAGTTGGAAGATAAAATATCTACCAAACCCCCTGCAATGCTTTGAAGTGCGAAGAGGATTCCAGCATGAAAAGTGATAACAACTTAACCCTTGACACATCTTGACTACAAAATTAAAGTGAGGAAACTTGCACTGATAAATTATTTGCGTCACGTAGACACTCCCCCTTTTTTGTTACTGAACATCCAAGAATTCCGCGTGGAAAACAAAGTATGAACAAGTGCAACTGTTGTGAGGAGCTGAAGAGAAGCAGAAGCATGGTTGGAGGATCAATGAAAGATGAGGATGTAAAAAAATGTAAGCACCTTGTTTCTATTTTGATATAACAATTTCTTGCTGCATGATCAAATTTGATTCTGGATATTACTTTAATCTTTATTTAACATCGCTTACAATAATGGATTTATGGTTACACTTTTTGTTGACAAATATCAATTATGAATTGATGTGAAAAAAAGCATATTCTATAGTGACTATGGCTTTTGAAAGCGATTGATTGAGATTAACTAGAAAAATCTATGAATTGTACAACAAACGGATGGCAAATTCCTTTAAATCTTTCTATCTATTCTTTGTTCCTGTATAGATTATTTTGTACAATGATTCAAAAGTATCTCTTGTATCTATAGACTTTTCTTGGATTCAATTTCAGCTTTCCCACCATAACTCAGTCAAAGTCATAGATTTGTAGATCCAAAATATGAAAAATAGATATAAAATGAATATCATGCAAGGCAAACTGGCTATTCATGATACTTGTGAGATTTCTTTGTTTGTAAACACTTGCATTAGCCAAGTTCCAACCATCTGATGAACAGAAATGGAACAAAGAACCAATCAAATGCTAAGTCTTTTGTTCCACCTATAAGGCAGCCTAAGACAGTATAGGATATAATTGTTGCTGTGGAGATTTTGGAGCAGATGAAAAGCTATGCACAATACTGGTTGGTGCAGCTTGAATCAAGTGCCCAGAGATTGATGTAGGCCGAAGGTGAGAGTGTTACCCAAGTTGATAAGAGCATCCCCGCGCGTACAGTGATAACGAGAGAGAGAGAGAGAGAGAGAGAGAGAGAGAGAGAGAGAGAGAGAGAGAGAGAGAGAGAGAGAGAGAGAGAGAGAGACAGAGACAGAGACAGAGACAGAGACAGAGAAGGAGAGAGAGAGAGACAGACAGACAGAGAGAGAGAGAGAGAGAGAGACAGACAGACAGAGACAGAGACAGAGACAGAGAGAGAGAAAGAGAGAGAGAGGGTATATATACGAGCTGCTACAACTGATGCAAGTCACGATGAGCTGCAGGGGAAGAGAGCAGCGGCGGCGGCGCAGGCCGAGCCCAGCCAAGCAGCTGCAGGGAGCATGTGGGGGTCAGGGACGGGAGGTGGAGCACGGGGGGATTACGCAAGAACTGAGGCGCGGGCGGCAACGCGGAGAGGAGGGCTCGCGAAGGGTAGAGCTCGTTGGCGGGCGGGCTGGGGGACACTCACCTCCTCGCTCTTTATAACCTCTTTGAATTCGCGCTTGATCCGCTGGGCCGCGATGTTGGTCGCCATGGCTTCTGAGGGCAGCTCGCTCGCTGCTGGTGCCGTGTCCCTCGAGCGGGACGAGGTAAACAAACGCGCGGAGGCGTCGGGAGAGCCTGAGCAGCCTGTGCTCTCTCGGTGGGGCTTGGGTCAGGGGCTCATCCGCTCGGCAAAGTGCTCGCGCCTCGCGGGCCTGGTTATTGGCGGGCAGCGCTCGGTCGCGCGCGCGGACTGCCGACGACGACACGTGTGCTGCTGCTGATGCGCTGGCCTGCGCGCGATATACAAGTGTATATATATATATCTAGCGATTTTTGCGCGCTTCCGCGCGAACGAGCCAGCCAGCCAGCGCGCCCAAATAGTTGACTGTCAGGGCTGGTCAGGGGCCAGGGCCCGCGCTTTCTCTCCTCGCAATTGCTCGCACGCTCTATCAACTCGTCGCGACGGCAATTTGCAATGCTAGTGCTGCTCCTTATTTCCTTTTCACAATGCTCAGTTGGCGCTTTTCATCTCACTGTATGCTGATCCTATACAACGCCAACATTTCCCTCGTAATAATAATTGTATATCCGCGAGCACGAGAATGCACTGCACACACTCGGACTCCATCTGCTGCTCTCTCTCTGTTGCTCCGAATCGCTCGTGTTCCATCCATCGCACACGCGCGCACGCATCAAAATATACGCGGACCGCGCAAATCCAGCCCCGCGCCATTTTATGGCGCGACTCTTTGATTCGATGTGTGTGTGTTGTGCAGGCTATTTCCCTGCTCCGACCTCTCCTCAACTTGGCAAAATCTTCGGTTTTTATGTACGCCATTCCATCAGTTGCTTCGAGGGAAAAAAAGGAGCTTCGTTGCTTTTTTGCGCGAAATCGCGAGAAATTCGGTTCAAGACGTGTGTTTCTCGAGTATATAATTACCCTAGTGTACTTATACATATGAGTACGCGTATATAGCTTTATTGGCACGTGAAAAAAATCACACGACAAACTAAAATTAAAACAAAGAGCTCTACCCAACGCTTTGTTACTGTTGGAAAAATCTCCCTTGTATTCTCGAATCGCATCTAATAGTATCTAATCTTTTGCAAATACGTCAATATTAATTCAGTCTCATTCAATATTGTAATTTTGAACTTTATCAAAAATTTATGAAATGTCGCTGATAAACCATACGTATTGGGAGTGTATAGTTAAAGTATTCTCTTCACTATCTTTTAGTGAAAGTCAAAAATGATCTCATTCGAAATTAGTTGGTCGCAAGTTGGAAAGCGCTCATGACCTAATTTTGTTGAATCTGAATTTCTCTCCTTCTCTTCTTCTGAAGAAAGCACGCAACTCTGATCAACCATCACTATACGTTCGATTTCGATCAAACAACTCGAACTGTGTGCTACTGTCCTCGTTACTTTTCATATGCCTGCAGAGGATGTGATATGTATCCTGCAGTTCTCGTATTATTGCTATTTCAAATTTTTTTACGATTCTGATTGAAAATTGATTTCTTTGTGCTACGGTAAAATGTATCCAAAATGAACTTAGCTCGTCGGATCTTAAATTTTTTATAGAATTGCTGATTGCAGGTGGACAATACCTATATATCTTATAACATATGTCACGATCAACGGTGTTAGGTTCTAATTAAAGTTCTGACTACGGGAACGGAATTGAATCACTGATTCTATTTAGATTGATATACAAATGACTATAGCTCGCAATCACGATAGCATGGGCGTGATTGCGGAAAATTTAGCAAAATACTCGATAGAAAAACAAGTTGTATATGAACATAAGAGTATATAGTATTCGGGTTTAATACACTTATTCGTGTAACATCTATAATACGATTCTATTCTTTCAAAAATCTCCATACTCTAGGCATCGAACATAGTATATTTGAGTGGACGCTACTATTATTTAAATCGCCGAAAGCCAACTCGGAGTTTGCTTCGTCCTCGGGCGGGAGGCATGAAAACTATAGTTTTTTTACAAATGAACACTAATATCTGTACAATCCGATGAGCACCAAGACCAAACTAGGCGGCTAAAGAGCAATTAAAAAATAATTCGCACCGAAAACTTTCGAACCTACATAATGAGAGGGCCGGATATTCATGAACTATAACAATTAATCATTTTCAACCAAAAGCTATTGATCCACCCGGGTTAAATTCTGCACTAAAAACTTTGGAATTTAGTTGTTCGTTATAGAGCTGACAATTGAAGTTTAATTACAAAAAATCGAACTAGCTTGTCATTTGACATTGGGAGGAATGGAACATATAATCGAGATTTACTTTGTAATAACAAATTTTCTAATCCAAATAAATATCAGACAACTATCTCAATAGTTGAAAGACCCAATAATCAAGTTGATAGTGATTGATTATGGACAGGAGAGTTTATTGCGCGTTCGGTTTCTATAATATTGAAACTTGAATAGTCATTATTCGATGGAAGAAAGAAAGGCACCCTGATAATCAGAATCGCGGCGATGTAATCGGGAAAAAATGTATACGCAGCAACGAGCGTATATGTATTGTTTTATCAGAATCCGGGATCAATCTGCGACTATCGTATGGGCGAATCCTTTATATACCTTTCCGAATGATAATCGCCGTGAGCAGTCTGGCTGGTTCCAGCAGAGAATCAAACATACGCGAGTGAAAAATCGTGAGTAGAAACTTTTCGATATACACAAATTGCAGTGTGTGCGCGCGCGTGTGTGTTAATATAAGGCTGCACCACACGCAACGTAATATCCGATCTCAAATAAATAAATACGCAAAGCAATATATACAGTTGCATTGGGCAAGAGCCGCGCAAGAATACAGATATACACAGAAGATCGAGCTGCGAGTCGAGAGTGGAGATAAACAAAACTTCCCCGGAGATAATGAAAAAAATATGTCCAAGTGTATATTATATGCGAGCGCAGACGTCGTGTGAAGATCTTCGTGGTGGTCGAGGTCGGTCGCGCGCGCGCGCACGCGAGAGCCGTTACAAGTACTCATATAACGAAAAAGAATAAAAAACACCCGAGATAGCTCTGTCGCAAGGAGAGATGGAAAACTATGTGTATATTGGTGCAACGCTCGAGTTGACGGCCGCCGCGATCGCTGTTCTTCCACCACAATTTGTTTTGCTCGATGATACCGAACACCAAACGTCTCATGATGTACATTACAACAAACAATGATTCTTTGGGCGAAAGGTGCCATCGGTAGCTCTCGAAACCGGCTGCGGAAAAAACTAAACGATCAAGTTTTTTTTCGATGATCTCGCTTGGTAGCTCTTCTTAGTCAACGCTCGATGGTATATAATAACCAAATTATACTTACGAGCTTTTAAATTCAACCAAGAAATGCGTATGGGTTTTCAATTTAAAAACATGTAGAAAAACAGCAATTAATAACAAAAAACTGATTGCGAAATCAGTATATAAGAGAACACAGAACTAGGTCGAATTGAATCGATTGTCCGCTTTTAATTTTTTAATTTCCTTTCGTAACAACGATTCATCGCGATTCACTCATTTTTATTTACAAGGGTGAATCTGGTGTCTAGAGATTTCACGCAGCCCTCAATCCTGTATATAGTAACTATTAAAAAAGTGCATAGGAGCACGCATATACTCTTTTGCGTGTGATTTTTGATTGATCAATCAATGATGAATTCGATACCTTTGCGTATATCGGTACCAAGTATTAATGTAAAAAGATAGGACTCGCGAACGAATGAGAAATGCGACCGGTTATAACCGCAAGGGAGAGTTGAGGAAAACACAGTTGAGTTCCATGGGCATTAGTAGCAACACGTCGCGCGTAATCCAGCCGCACGCGAGCATAATTTGCAAGTCGTTTATTTATCCAAATACCAAGTGACAGGACCGATTGTTTTGGATAAGACCCGGAGTGAGCGATCGATTGGATCGTATTGCGTTTCTGCGCTATATAACTTTTATCAAAGTCAAATCATCAATCAAATAATGGACGATAACAACGGCGAGGCAGGTAATCACATATACTCATCGGCTCATATACATGTATATTAAAATTTAGATTTAATCAACGAGCAGTTTGCAAGTGTTTACATTATGTAAGTAGGTATGTACGCGTCCGTGACTACATAATATTTTGCGGAATCTCTTGGATACAAGATGTGCTCGTATAGATTTCAAATGCCATCCCCCCGAGCGAGCCGTGAAAATCTATACAATCGAAGCTGTTGTTCTGCAATGCGATCCCTCGAATAGATTAGATTCGATGAGCTCGACGAAATATCGCGGAATAATAATAAATGACTTGCAGCCAAGTGTGCACATGCACACCCACGTTGTGAAACAAAGAACCAGTTAATTTCGTTCGGGCTTTGGTTAATTGGCAAAAACGTCGAAAAGCGTCGAGGCCGCGAATATAGGCGGAAATGAAAGAGCACGAGGTACGCGGCGCAGAAACGTATACCTATATGTATCCTATTATATATATATTTATACAGTAAATAGGTGTATATGCGTATATACAAGTATATTATAGACTTATAGAGATCGCGCAGCGGTGCGCGGCGGCGAGTTTCGCGCGCGCGCGCCGGAAGAGGCGGAGTATATGGATCAGCTGCTCGGCGACGATTCGTCGCCGTCGGTGGGGTTTATCATCTCTGTCTAATGTGTTGTTTGGTGTGGTTGCGTGGGGCTGGTGTGCTGTGCCGCTGCTGGCCGTCTCGCGTGCCGCCGCTGTTGGTGCGGCAGTGATGCCCATCTCGCAGCCAGTGCGAGCCAGGAGTTTGTTACGCGCAAACTTGGAGAAGCCCCGCGGCCACCTACAGAGCAGGATGCCCAACATCAAGGTATTCAGCGGCACGTCGCATCCCGACCTAGCCCAGCGGATAGTCGACAGGCTCGGCATCGACATCGGCAAGGTCGTCACCAAGAAGTTCTCCAATCTCGAGACATGGTGAGACCCACACGGAGCGAGACACACGCACGCACGCACGCACACACACACACACACACACACACACACACACCGTGGGAAAGAGTGCAGGCAGATGCACTCGAGAGCACCCTCCGGTCGTTTCGCGTATACTTACGCATGCAGCTGTCGCGACTCGCGCGAGTGACCACCCGAGGTTATCGCGGCTGATTCGCCCCCGCTACTGTATATCTATATACGTACTCGTCGGACCAACAGACAAGGAAGCTCGCTCGCGCGGCTCCGATCGATTTATATACACAAGACCGCGTATTCCTGTGTACATACATACCCGTACTCGTATATATATACGTATGTGTGGATAGGTGCACTTACGCCAGCTCTCTGTCGGAGCCAGCGCGATCCGAATGACCACGTGCTCGAGCGCGCCAACACTCGACCGCGCATGGATATGTACTCCTAAAAATCCCGAATGCCAGCTGGACGAGAGATCGCGTGCGCCGCGGGCACCGGCTCTTTTCCCGCGGCGTCCATCGCATTATAATGGCGAGACAACTCGCTGATCGCTGCTCCTCGTGCTCGCGCTCGCGCGCGCGCTCTCCGACGCATGTACATAATAAGTATTACTTTGTATAGCTACGTTTTCTCTAAAGCGCGAGCGGCTTCTTATCGGTATCGCGACCAGAGTCGTCGTACTCGTATGCTCCCCAGAATTGGCATCGTTCTTCTGCTTTTTACAAAATTTTCAATGGAAAAACCAGCCGCGAATCGCACGGTGAGACTCGTAACGATTTACCCTGTGCTTTGTTGATTAACGTTCCTTCAATTCACTCGTGCCGGCTTGCTCTCGCGTCCTTCATTTGACTATGAGGGAAGTAAATACGTTCACTGCTGAAGTTCACGAGACGAATTGTCGATTTATTTTCGCGTATCTTCACCGAGAAACATTTTCCCAATAACGCATTTTTCTGCCTCTTTTTCTATCTGTTTATTATCTGCTCCACACATATTGACCTAATCTACTTAGATGTTGTTGCAATCAGTCTAATAACTATGCTTATTATACAAACATATTGCTTTCAAACTTGTGATTCAGATGATTCATTTTCACAATAACTTTTATCAAGACTTTCAAGTCAAAATATATGTGCATTGGATTCTTGAAATGTTACATGCGCACCTGTTTAGCAATGAATCATTTTAATTTATTCATAAAGTTGCATCAAAATAGACTCATATTAAATCAAGGTCAAATCAGTATTCTATTTATCTAGAACTTATAATTTAATGTATAACATGGAAACTAATTGATAATTTTGACAATAAAGTGTGGAGATTGGCGAATCAGTCAGGGGAGAAGATGTCTACATTATCCAAAGCGGTAGCGGGGAGGTCAATGACAACCTAATGGAATTGTTGATCATGATTAATGCCTGCAAAATTGCATCAGCATCTCGTGTAACTGCAGTCATTCCTTGCTTCCCCTACGCCCGACAGGATAAGAAGGACAAGGTAAGTTTAGTGTTGCTTGAAGTAAGAGTTTGAATCACTAGACACTTAGGTTTTTGTTATTTTGTTAATCAAGTCATCTCCCAAATGCATATCTAAAACATTGCACCCTTTTTTCATGTTGGAGTTGAATACTTCTCGTGCACTGTAAGAATTTAATTGAAGGTGTCAAAAGTCACATACACTTGAATCATTCATTTTGAAGAAGATTTAAATGTTATTTTTTTTTAACATGAATGTATTTTCTCCTTAGACAAGTAGAAAATCTGTACAAAGAATAGTAGTAGATATATTTTTCAACATTATTAATTTAACCTGTATATTTATTTGCATACAATCATAAAACCTTAAATTTAAAAAATTACTCTCATGATCAGTTACATCCTCGACTTGAAAATAAAACTAAAACGAAAATTCTATATGAAATTCTATTGTTCCATATAATTTTTTTCATATTTTTTTCCAAGCAACCTTGATTAAACTTAATAATTAACATAAATATTAATATTCATATAAAATGTATATAAGAGCCTTCAATAATGCTTTCAATTAAACTTCCATAAAAATAAATGTTCAACTTTTCAAAAATAAACATTGCATTTGATGCTGAAAATTTGAAGATCATGGTTTAGAGGCAATGCATCAAGGTGCATTGCCTCTAAATCACATGCTTTCAAGATGAATGTCGAAGCACACATGTATATTCTATTTTTAACTAAATTTGAGTATACAGTATGACATTACTCTTGCTCAACATTTTCAATGTGCTGCACTATAATGTTATGTAATTAAACCAGTCATGTTGTTAAGTAACTGGAAGACAATGTTTACAGTCTATTGAACTAGTCATGATAATTTTTTACAACTTTCAAAACTATTGACATATCGTAACTTTCTCTTGATATTTAATATTCCCTTCAATTCCATTCAAACAGATCTGGCTTGTTAATCTAAATTTCTCTTTTCAGCATCTCTTTATGTACCATAATATAATTCATTAAAATAAAATATAATGAATCAAATATTAAAGTTACAGCCAATTTCTCTATTATAGAAGAAATCAACCTAATTTTTTAAACTATGTGTCTGGCATCAAAATGTGGCTATGTTCTAAACGCTGTAAATTTTTCTTTTATTGATATCTTCACAGGGAGGTGATGGTGGGGACAAGCCAGACTCATCTAAGAGTCAGTTTGTCATGAAGTCGAACGAGTGGAAATTCAGGGTAACTTGTGGTGCTCTTTTTTTCTCTGCTCTTTATCATTTCTCAATAGCTTGGTCCAAGGGGATTAATGCAGTAGACAAATAAGTCAACATGGATTACATAATTTCATCTTGGTTAAAATGATTGCACACATTTGGAAAAATACAACACTATGCTTATTGAAACCATCTTTTCATGCAAGGGAATCACAAATGGATAAGCATGTTATTATGAGGGTGAAAAAAATATTGCAAAATAGTAAGTCTTCGTGTTTTTTTTAACAATAATTATCTGCAGAATGGTTTGGAATAAATTGATAAAACATGTTAGAATCATTCATTCAAAGCTTATTACTTTTTAGTAATCAAAATAATTTATTAGATCTACATTAGGAGACTGAATATTTCAGTTGTGATTGAATATTGTGATCTCTACTAGTTTGCAACATGATTAAGATACAGAAATATTTTTAGGTTCTCGAGTCAATTAAGTATCCTAGGCAGTATTGTTGTATAATAACATGAGGTTATCAATTAGTGGATAACCCAAGGTATATGTTGCGAAAGCGTGCATGGTAACTTTAATGAGGCGTACATTGCATACATGTATATATGTGTTTTATATATATATATATATATATATATATATATATATATATATATATAAACCGAATATACTCAACTTTCATGGGTGTCATCATTATGCATAACTTAGCTTACTATTATTATCCTAGTAAGAAATTCCACTTGTGAGATTATAAAATGAATAACTGTTGAAACTTGAGTCAATTTATCATTAATCAAAGGCTAAATCGACAACTTATCCAACAGAATATAATTGACAATCTTATATCTATGATAACTCAAGCTTTAATTTCATGAACTCTTTAAATATTTGGTTTGAATATTTAGTGTTCTGCCAAAATACATTTGAAAAATGTAACAATAATCAAAGTAAATTGGTTATACGTGTTAGATTTTTTGACGTAATTATTAAAATGAACTGATAAATGAAATGTCTACCAACAAAGTTCTGAATAGCTGGGTGTTTTCAGGACTTTGTGCCCGACCTGTCGACAGTGAGTATATAAAATCGAAAGCTAGCCACGAGAAGCAAGATTTTCGAGTGAAGCATTTGCCATTATTATGATCATAACTTGATGACCAACCTAGATTTGCAATTTTTATTATTCTCGAATTTTTCCCTGAATTTTCCAAAAGTAATGATCATTGATATTTATATTTATCTTTATATTACTATGGTTTTTAGTAGGACTAACATGGCATCCAAATAATTCTTATACCTATCTGCTGCATACATGATGGAATTACTTTATACCCTTATAAAATTAATGCGGAATATTCGGTAAAAACGTATTGACTTGTATCTGAATGAGAGGGCAAAATATTAATATGATAGCAGTCTCATCACGCCGTTTATTTTTTTTATAAAAGCGATTTCATGTTATGTGAAGTTTATTATAGATGCATAAATTTTAAACGCATTGTTCCTCATCTAATAGGCACATTACTAACTATTTCCCAAACTACTACTACTTCTACTACTACTACTACTACTACTATATTACCACACTAATACTAATACTACCACTAAGTGTCAAAAACTAATTCAAATACGTTTCTAAACTCATCAAATGCTAGGGAAAAGTCTTATGTGAGTACAAATATCTATTGTATCATTTGAAAATTGATGATATCAATATTTTTCAAAGAACTTGATATTTAATCACTTGACCCGTACTTATACTTTTATTTCACTTTTTCAAATAGACTCAATATTCATTGAAAGACTGAGAATCACACAAAATTGTACGAGTAGTATATTAATAATAAGAAAATCGTAGAATTTCGATAGTATTAGGAATGTCCTAAATTTCACCTTGGTGTTTTTTTTTTAAATCAAACGCTTTTCAATCATCACATTTGATTTTTTCCTTTACAAAGGTTCAACTAATCTTAAGAAAGCTTGATTACTCGCTGATAAAGTGTTCTCTGAGCACAATGCTTTAGTTATAACTGACTGCTGATTGTCATACATGATAGCATTCTCAGAGCCTCTTGCTCAGCATAATTTAACACTAGATAAAATAAACTCCGCTCAGCTTTTTGTGATGTTCTAGCTTTTCTTTGAACGCAAGAATATAGTTATATAAGTTAATCAAGTTTTTTTTTTCTCAAAAGTACAGTACATTAGAAAAATCCATATGAAACACATATATACTTGTCAATTTCGAATTAATTTAATTATTAATTTTCCTACGGTGCATATTTGATTTTATTCAGAGAACCTGTTGAGACTTAAAAGCGAGGAAGTGAGGAACAATTTTTTAAACAATATTTGTATTTAATTTTTATCGAACTACATACTTGAAATATTTTAAGTTTAGTGTTTGTATAGCAAATTATAATTAGTCGTTTCTACTATCCTTTTACCTTTCCGTTTTTCCAGATTCATGTAAGAAATGTAAAAGAAAACATAGATTAGTATTAGTAATGATTCTATTGCCCACCGAGATATAAATTCATAATGTTTTCAAGGATATTTTAGTCGGAATAATTTGATGATAGTTTCAAATGATGTACTATGCTTTTTATATTTACTTCAATCCCTTATAAAATTCTGCTTTGCTGAAATTCTATCGAGTTTAAGTGGGGTGCATTTGCAACATTCCTTATGTTTATATTATCGTATGATTTGAAATGCATTTATAATAATATTAATATTCAAATAAATATGAGGCCATTATATTTATATTTTGTAACCCTCTTAAAAAACGTACGTGGATGATTATCTTTATATTATCTTCTTCAATTGAAGAAAAAGCAGAATAATGCTCAAAAGTTGGTTTTGTTGTATTTTTCTCTTGGTTCCTTGTCTCTAATCGAAGGGGATTTGTTTTGCTTGGCAAACAAAAAATTTATGCGGGTGATTTGAATAAACCGAGTAAATTGATAAAAAATCAATGAGATAAATTCAACGAATTGTGTGAAAATTTCAAAAACTAACTCTCTTGGTCTAGCTCTTTATTGTACAATATTACGTTCTTTTCACTGCTCTGTCTAAAAATTAACCACGAGACTTTTCGATTACAGGGAATTTTCAGTTGCAAATGGACTTCGAGGACTCGTGTAACATTATAAAAAAATAAATAAAAAAAACTACACATTGAGAGCGATTGTAAGCTAACCATATTTCGTAATGAATTTTTCAGAGTCGAGCGCCCATCTCAGCAAAGCTAGTGGCGAACATGCTGTCGGTCGCTGGAGCAGATCATATCATCACAATGGATTTGCACGCGAGTCAAATTCAGGGCTTCTTTGACATTCCCGTGGACAATTTATTTGCCGAGCCAGCCGTGCTCAAATGGATCAAGGAAAATATACCTGAATGGAGAAATAGTACAATTGTGTCTCCGGATGCTGGCGGTGCTAAAAGGTATGTATTCGACGTAAATTGATAGTGATATTTTCTGCCAGACCACCAGTGCATCTTGAATCTTTTATATCTTTTCATCTTCCTATGATTATTTATAAATAGAAGAATTTCGTTGACCAAAGAACCGAACTAATGCTGATTGACATTTACTTTTTTATTATCGATTGAGCTATTATTATACTTGAGAAGAGTTTGAATAACGCGAGATAAAAAATGAATGATTAAATTATCAATGACTAGGCTCTGACGGCGAACATTAAAATATCTTGTTTATGTCGTTCATTGATTATACGATTTCGTGCAATCTTTTGAATGTTGCTCCAATCGCAAACATGAAAATTGATACATTATCTCTTCACAGGGTAACGTCTATAGCAGATCGTTTGAACGTCGACTTCGCGCTGATTCACAAGGAAAGGAAAAAGGCGAATGAAGTTGCGAGCATGGTACTCGTAGGAGATGTCAAAGATCGAGTTGCGATTCTTGTTGATGACATGGCCGACACTTGTGGCACAATCGTTCACGCGGCGGACAAACTCGTCGAAGCTGGTGCCATTAAAGTTTATGCCATCTTGACCCACGGTATCTTTAGCGGGCCTGCAATCAGTAGGATCAACAATGCCTGTTTCGAGGCCGTTGTCGTCACTAACACCATTCCTCAAGACGCCCACATGAAAGACTGTTCGAAAATTCAGGTGAGCTCAGTTTTTATCTACTGCATAAAAATGTCCCCTGAAGTTCTAAATAAGAATTGCAGAGACTCGCTTAAAGGTCCATGCCATTTCACAATTCAGTAATTAGATGCTTTTGAAAATATTGATTAACCATTTCAAATTATTTGCTTTCAGTGCATTGACGTCTCAATGATGTTTGCAGAGGCAGTCAGAAGAACCCATAATGGAGAATCAGTGTCATATTTATTCTCGAATGTACCATATTAAAAGCAATTTCTTCACGATTGTTGGGTAGGCCATGCAACAAAATTATAATTGTACGTTAGTGATACTGCTAAGGTAAAAGTACCAGTAACTGACCACTTAGTAGCGCTAGGTGAGATAATCGTCTATTTGAAACGTTAAAATCATAATATGATGATTATTTTTGGATCCTAATGCAAGATTAGACTCTTTTCTGTAAAATAAATGACAGTACTTATTGTTTCATGCTCAATTGATACTAGAAAAAAATAAAATACCGTAACATGGCAATGTACCAGTACCTGGCCAGGGAAAATGAGGTTTTCCTAGTGTCCAAATTTGAACGTCCCAGTACCTGGTCATTGGGATTTTGTTCAATATAAAGTTATTATAAGTAATTAATTAAGCCTTTATACGTAAAAATTACATTATAAACTAGCAATAATCTCTCACTCGCTATCGCTCGCTCGAGTCTTTCGTGTGGATTTTAATTAAAAAATCTACAAAATATTTTATAATCTTTAATATTCAATTCAGTTTTCGTAAGTTGTACTTGAAATTTATTGTAAATAAATATCAATCGATAACATGATGCATATAAATTATAGCCCTCGAACTTCTCTTCCGACCCATCACACCGAATATTTTTCAAATCATCATTTTCCAAGTTATTTATCGGATAGAAAATTGTAGAAAAATGGTTTTTGGCAATGCATGACCTTCTATGTCGTAGATTACGCCCCCGCGTCTATTTTTTCGGATTTTTCACCTCAGATTATGAGATATATTTTGGATGAATCATCCATTCATAGTTTTTTATCTACGTTTTTCGGGGGTCACGTGGAAAATAGTTGTTTCTATGTTCAATACGCCCCCACAATATCAACTCTGCCGAACACATAGCCAGTTTTAAATTGTAGCTCTCGATCTTCTTTTTCGACGCATCACACCACATGTTCTTCGAATCATCATTTTTCAAGTTGTTCATTACTTCAAAATCTTTCGTATGACGAAAATTCGTCTATTCGTCTAAAATTTGAATACTTACATTTTTATTATTTGATATTCTAGCTATTTCAATAGATTCTCAGTGTATTCATTATAACAAAAAATGTTCTTTTTAGTCGCGAAATATAATAGAATGTTTTCAATGTCCTTAGCAAGTAAGTCACTTCCCTTAGAATTATTGTAAGAAAAGAATGATATCCACTTACTGGATGAAAGGCGAAAATTAAAACATTTTTCATAAAGTTTATTGCAAAAGTCGATGCGAGCGAAAAATCATTCGAGATGTATTAGATATTGAAGAATTCAAATTATATTGAATTATGTTGAAACTTTATTTTGAAACCTTAATAAAAATTAAAATGTATCTGAATGACCAGGTACTGGTACGTGGCCAGTTATTGGTACTTTTACCTTAACTGATAAAGATAGAAACAAAGAGGGGGTACACCTTGACAGAGTCTCGACCGTTTCGATGGATGGTGACGATGTAATTAAAATTATCGATTCCGGAACGTCCATGACACATCTTCATGAATATAATCTTTATAATGCTTGTGGCAACTTCCTCTCTCCACTTTGACACACCAAAATTCAACGTGTCAACATATACATCCGCCCCATTAAACAATTATTTAGTTAGGAATTACGGCCGTGTGTAGATATTTTCCTGATCTATACTTTATATAACACCTGACAATTATATATTTGCCTACATGTTGTACGGCGATGAGACATAGCACACTCACAACATTTACTATTGGTATACATATATAAAAGAAATGGTCTCAAAGCACATTGTCGCCGAAATGCTTATTAGTTTTCTCATCTTTTTTATTTGCATTTATTTGACATAAATTGGCGGAACAAAAAGAATACATTCTGTAAAATAAAGTCATAAGGCGAGTCACTATATTTCTAATGTCGGGTATATACTTTTTTTTATACTTGGCCATTGATAGTGCTTGCAATATCGCATAATTTTTCTTACTCCAATATTTGACTAGAAATTCGATATCAGAAAATTTGATATCAAAAAAAAGATTTGGTAAAATGTAACATCTGTGAAACTGATACCTATTCTAGAACAGAGTTGCGTATTGTTAATTATTTTTCAGTATACTTTCATTGATACATAATTATAAAATTATACTTTTAAGTGACCATTTGTGGGAAAACTCCCTTACATACTACATGAAAAACAAACAGAGTGAAATTAATCCTGTTCAAAAATTCGAATTGTTTTTGAAGGTTTTTCGTTAAGAATATTTGTACACTTGAATATTTTGTTATCAATTTGCTTTTACGTTGTAATTGAAAATATTAAATAACCTTTTTTATAAAACAAAGATGACAAAATTTGATTCTATAGAAAAATACATATATTAGAAGTTTCCTTATTATTGTTTAATATTTGTGGAGTTATAAATGGGGTAAGTAGAGGCCGTTCAACATTTCACTTTTAATTTTCATAACTGACAAAAATTATGAAATGATTGCGTAAAATTTGTATGTAAATAAATATTGCAGTCCAGTATACTCAGTGAGCAGGTCTCGATACTAAAACTGGTCTTAAGCAAAATTAGATTAAATAATACAAAAGGTAGAATTCGAAAGATTGAAAATTTCAGTTATTTTTATTGTATTCTTGCTAATTTATTAAGCAACACATTGTGTTGTAATAGTACAAATTTGTGGAGCCAATTCTGCTAGAATTGAAATCAATAGAATAATAATGGCAATTTAGAATGCTCACAAAATCATTACATTAAAAACTCAATGTAAAAAAACAATTGTTTTTCTAAGTATTGAAATATTGTAATATCTTATGTACTTTCTTACTGTTATAATTTAATGAATATCATGTTCGATAGTTTATTTGTGAAATTTTTGTTGTTTTTACTAAAAACCTGGCCTATTACTTCTATCCTTTCATCAAAAACTTAAATATTACAATAAAAATGCAATGTGATTAAAAGTATGGATCTAGAATTATTTAAAAATATTAAAACTATAACAAAAAATAAAATGAAGTAATACTGCTTTTTTCATGAGAATATAGATCCAGCATGAATGATTGAAGTAACAATATTACTTATTCATTTACTTCTAATTTTCATTTCTCTTTGCAAAAGCTCAATATGCTATGAACATTCCTCATTAGACTGCTTTATAATTGATTTGTCAAATCACATTTTATAATGCACCATATTCCATTATAAAAGTCAGTCCAAGAAACACATGTTTAAGTGTATCTCATCCACTCTCAACAATAATATACAAATTGATAAACTATCCTCTTGTGCATTGAACAAGAAATAAAGATATTGTCTAACTAATTATGTTTTCTCCACACCTGGTGGTAATGTAATGTCAAATACTACTGGTAGATTACTTGGTAAATAATTTAAATCACATGTTGAAGCATTGATAAATATTATCTTGCCATCTGAAGATATTCCATAACCTAAACAAAAAAATTATGGAAATCATTTATATATATAATTATTTTTATAGTATTGAATGCTAGGAAATTGATTAGAAAACTTTTGGGAAAATCTTTGACTTTTAGTCTGTGTTCAGTAATGAAAATTATTGTGAAATCTCTTGAATCAGAGGAATGTTTCTATTTGAGCATTAAAATTATAGTTTTTATGGTTAAAAATGATAGAAGAACTATTTTTTAATTATAATATTAATACAAATCATACCTTCATGTACATGGCCAAATACATGATACTTGGGTTTCACACGATTTTGTACAGTACTTAGTAATTCTACGCATCCAGCTCTCACTCCACTACAGCAAAGATCACCATGCCCTATTGGAGGTGTATGTGTAATTAAAATATCTGTGTCGGCAGGGATTATATTCCATTTTGATAAAGCATGGCTCTCCTCGAGGTATATTAAATGCCCATTTGCAAAATTCTGGTTGCCTGTGAATAAAAATTGAAATACATCAAGATATTTGGTTACTGTATTGATTGCATAGATAAATGCATGAGTAATACAGAAAATGATCATAGACTAGAATATGCTGACTTCCAAATCTATTTGAATCGTAAAATAGTATTGAATCTGACTATAATACATTTTTTTGAACAGATAACAATTATTGAACTTTTAAATTGATTTAGTAACATCTAATCATATACAATATATAAGATAAATTTAGCTTTTAAAACAGTTCAATAATTGAATTTGCAAAATGTAATAATACTCGAGTTGTATTTACACTAACCATTATTCAATTTTCAAAGAATATGCAAAAATTACTTATATAAATTGTAAATGACAGTATAAAGAAGCATACCAAGGTGTTCCGTAAATTTTGATTCCAGAAATAACAGTTTCTGAGTCTTCTAAGTAAATACAATTGGTTAATTTATCCTTGATATTATTGGTTTGTATGGCTTCATCTAAAACATCTTTGGACATGCCTAATGTTGGTATACTATCAAATATACTGGTCCCTGTATGTTTGTGTCTATCACCAGTTGTATGTCTGGAAAACGGATGAGTGAATGTGGAATCAAAACTCAACTCATGATTTCCAGCAATTACTATTTTATGCTTGTGAGGAAGGTTACCTAAAAATAGATAAATGACCATCAAATTTACAATAGTTCTTGATCATTTAGTCACAATGTATAATAGCTTGCAAACACACATTAACAAATTATATCAGAGTGAAAATTAACAAATCTCTTCACATCTATTCTAAGATAATATTCATTGTCTACTGATAGTAAATGTAGAAAGTAGTATTTATTACCAAGCCAATTATTGAAATCGATAACTTCTTGGAGGCTTCCGCATTTGGTAAAATCACCAGCATGAATGAAAACATCTCCATCAGGAATGTCAAACTTGATGTATTGTGTCAGTGAGTGAGTATCACTCATGCATACAACTCTAAGCTAAAATGAATATGTACATTATGATAGCTATTCCATATACATAGACAAAAGAGAGCAGCACAATTATCTGACCTTATCGTGAGGAGCTTCAGTCGCTGGGGTTTTCGCAAGTATTTTTATAACTTTCTGTTGTTGCGAAAGTTCTTCCCATGCTGCAGTTGGATTAGCTGTCAATGGGTGAACCCCAATCTTCATGACTGCAGATTACATTAGCCAAATATCTGTCGATTTAGGTAAGAGCAATATAAATTCATTCAATAATTATTCAGCAATACTGTATAGTATCTTCTACTATAAGACTTCATGATTTTCGGCCAATCATCAATTGTGAAATACAAATGTAATCATCAAATGTCTCAAGGAATCTTGAATTAGAGTCGAGTCATTTTCATGTTTCTTATCGTCTTATAAATTCTCGGATCAACATTACAAATCACAAACAAGTTATTATTAAAAAATCTATCTTCCACTTCCGTATCAACTTTTCATATGACGCATTCGCAACATTGATGCGAATTGCGAACAAGTATCTCGCGGCGCACCCGCGCCTCTCTCCTCCGAGACAGTCCCTAGGTCCAACCAAACAGGCCTAACCTAACTTGGGAATCTTAACCTTTGGACGCATATACTCGCGCATCGGCCATCATCGGCCATCGTGGACCCGCACAATCAACAGCTCGGACGGAGAGGCGAGGCGAGTCATTTGCTGACATACTGCAGCAGCTGCGGCAGCGGCATCTTGGCAAGTCATCCTCCATCAGTTATTCAGTCAATATAAGTACTGCGTACCGCAGATTACTTGTTTCGATTGAGCTGAAAAACAAGTAAACGCAACAATGCTACGAAAGGTAGGACTTTTGTCGAAACTACTGTATTCTGTTTTAGTCATTGTTGCTATGCACTTTTTAACCAGAATACTTGTTGCGTGTGTGAAGCCTGTGGAATTTTATCATATTTGGATTTTACATCTAGTGTATATTATCAAATTGCATTTCAGATCGCCAGTACACCTTTGCTCCGAAATGCTGCCAAAGGTTTTTCGACGAGTTCGGTTACCCAGAATTATAATTTCCGTGAGTTAGCCTTGAATATTTTTTTAGAATTGGATAACATTCGAATGATTATTCACATTTACCATGTATGTAGTTGCTTGTTTTACTTTTTGGTGCAGAAGGATTGCATAACTCACAGTTTGGGAATTATAAATACATCTTCGTATAAGAGAAATATTGAAGTAATACACTTGAGTATGTACTTATTGTAACTTACTGTTTGATCTCCTTATGATTTTTTAGACATATTAATTCTTCTTTTTTTCAAAGTTCTGTATTTATAAATAAAATATTGATTGCAAAATATTACTTTTGCCTGATAAAACGAAAAAAAAAAGATTCAAAGGTTGAATGTCAAAACCGTTTCTTTATATTCCGAAACTGGCACCGATATTCGAGACACCATTGTTGTTTATCTCAAAAATCCGAAGTCACCTCCGAAAGCCGTTAGTCCTATCGCGATTCATGATGTACCTATAGGTATAATAGATATTGCGAAAGCCGACGTTGAATAAGATAAAGATGAAAGAAATGAACAGCTGATGACTTTGAATCAAAATTATTTCTATTCCATAAAAATAGTCTTAATTGGTTGTATGTAAAACTATGATTATTTTCCGAAAATACAAATATTGTAAAGAATTGAATTCTGAGTGAAATTTTAAAACTTTTTCTGCTGTTTCTGCTAAAAGTTTGATTTGATTACATGCATGAAGAATCAAACATCTGTCATATCGAATATAATAACTTACTCAGTTTTCCAAAAGCTCCGACTTACAGAAATTTCAAGTTTCTGGATATTAAATGAGTTGTCGAGATCCGAAACAAGGCCATCTTTTCTATTAAAACTGCTTAACTTTTTATGATTTCATCATTCAAAATAGAAATTTACTTTTTGCAATAAAATGCAAATTACAAATGAATTGACTACATACATACTCTGCTCATAGAAATTCTTCTAATAATTTCTTCAATTTAATTTTTTTAGAGCTCAATGATACTCAGAGGGAAATGAAAGAACTTGCTGAAAAATTCACCAGGGAAGAAATCATACCTGTTGCAGCTGAATATGATCGTACTGGAGAATATCCTTGGGATATTGTAAAGAAAGCTTGGAGTCTTGGACTTTTGAACCATCATATCCCTCAAAGTGTTGGTATGTTTAATGCATTAAATTTTTTATCCCATTAATCTCTTGAATTAATTTTATTAAAAGACGCTGATTATTACAGGTGGACTTGAATTTGGTATTTTTGATGGATGTGTGGTCAGTGAAGCTATTGCTTACGGCTGTACCGGAATTAAAACTGCCTTAGAAGCATCAGGACTTGCAGTATGTTCAATTTGACTGTTAATTGGAATGAAATTTGAATATTCCTTCTTTATAACTTGTATTCATTTCACAGCAAACACCTGTTATCTTAGCAGGAAACAAAGAGCAGCATAAGAAGTATCTTGGAAGATGTCTTGAAGAACCAATAGTAGCCGTCAGTATTTCAAATATTTATTTTCCAAGAAACAAACTTTGATGTATGCGATTGATTATTCAAAATATTTACATTTTCTTCTTTTCAATTTAGGCTTACTGTGTAACTGAACCAGGTGCTGGTTCAGATGTTGCAGGTATAAAAACTAAAGCAGAGAAAAAAGGAAACGAATGGATTATTAATGGAACTAAAATGTGGATCACTAATGGAGGAGTTGCAAGTTGGTACTTTCTTTTGGCTCGAACAAACCCTGATCCAAAAGCTCCTGCTAGTAAAGCATTTACTGCATTCATAGTTGATCGTGAAACTCCAGGAGTGACTCCAGGTCGCAAAGTATGTTCTGAATTGAAGTATACTTTTACTTGAAGAATACTAAGCATGTATTGAGTGGATTGAAATTCTGTAACTAAATAAAATCATTTTAGGAAATTAATATGGGTCAAAGAGCATCTGACACGCGTATGGTTACTTTTGAAGATGTAAGAGTACCAGCAGAAAATGTTCTATTAGGTGAAGGTGCTGGATTCAAAGTGGCTATGGGAACCTTTGACAAAACTAGACCAGCGGTAAATTTTTATTCCTATATAATTTGAAACGTATTTGAAAATGATAATAATTTAGTTTCCATAGAAAATTTTCATTCAGTGGAACTAATTTATTGATGTACTTGTAAAGGTTGCCTGTGGTGCTGTTGGTTTAGCCCAAAGAGCTTTAGATGAAGCTACAAAATATGCTCTGGAACGGAAGACATTCAATAAGCCAATTGCAGAGCATCAAGCAGTAGCATTTATCCTTGCTGATATGGCTATTGGTATTGAAACTGCAAGACTGGCTTGGCAGAAGGCTGCCTGGGCTCTCGACAATAATGATCCAAGTGGAACGATGCTTGCTAGTATTGCAAAATGTTATGCGGCTGATATTGCTAATAAATGTGCAACTGATGCTGTTCAGGTAATAACTTGTGAATTGTTCATATAATATGATTTATTTCATAATGCTTTTTGATTGAAAAATATAAAAAATGAACATTTCCTATTTTTCTTGATTTCACAGATATTTGGTGGTGCTGGTTTCAATTCAGAGTATCCTGTAGAAAAATTAATGAGAGATGCCAAGATTTATCAAATTTATGAAGGAACTGCTCAAATTCAAAGACTGATTATTTCACGGCATCTACTTTCTCAGGCTAAACAGGGATAAAGTCAATTTTAATCTTATTTTTTATTTTTTATCTTGAACGCAATCAATGCAATGAACATGATATATAAAGTGATTAAAAAATTATTTTATTTTTACACATGTACACAGTTTACTTTAAGAAATATCGTATGTATTTTTTCAATGTAAGTACTGAAATAGTATTTTGGAAACCCAGGATTTTTATACTGTTTATATGTGAATTTTATACAATTGTTGTTAGTAGTAGAAATATGAAAAAGACTTTAAATTTTGTAACTGAATAAATGATATTTGATAAATGGTTAATCTGTTCCATAGAGTTATCTTTATTGTTTGAAGAAAGATACGTTTTCAATCCAGCTTTTGAACTTTTTCTCGATGAGATGTAGAGTTGGAAGAAACTATTAAATAAAACTATATAGATTATAATATCAGTAGATTATAATAAATATTTGGTGAATCTCTTGTGACGAACTCTAATGAGCACATATACTTTGATACAGATGTAGTGAGCTGGCGAAACTTTCACTTGGCGAGACGAAGGAATCAATCAAGTTGGGTAGAATCAATTCGTGAATATTCTTATGTTCGGAACATCGAATAGAAAGCTGAAGAGTCTGCGATTACCTCGCGAAAGAATTTCATGGATTTAATTTTTCGATCAAAACTTGATGGAAGTAGAGCAAATGTGCCTTAAAGAAAGAGCCGATTAGAATCGTTTCAATTATACCACGGCCCAGATATTTTTATTCCCGAGTATGGAATACATTACCCGCGAGCAAGCCCCCGAGGAATTTAATAAGTCGGCGAGGGGGGAGGGGGAAATTGTCACCCGGCGAAATAAACAACGCCGAGATCGAAAAGCACAGGTGCAAAGGGCCCGGCGCTTTCGAAACGGAGCTATATATTACAAACGCCGTCGATGCGGAGCATATGCGCCTCGAATCGCCTCGATGCTCTATACCACGCTGAGTACATATATATATATATATATATATATATACACACACACATGCAGGCTCGAGAGCGCGAGTTACATTAATCGCGCGCACTTTCATTATTGAAGCGTTTATGTAGCTGCGTGTATGTCGCGCGGCGCGGCCGCTTGACGAATTATGCAACGTTCGCGCGAACGAGTGTGTGAGAAAACCGCTGCCATAACCGGGCCGCGCGCTCGAACAGCTCTCGGCTCTCTGTTGTGACACCTGACGCGACCTGACCTACTTTTTCGCCGGCGCCGCGCGCGGCTACTATATTGTAAAACGCGGTTGCCGCTATAGCACACACATTGCTGCTGTCACGGCTTGTCGCGTTTGACGAGAGTAGCTCGGGGTTATGCAGAGCTGCCGCTGTTGCTGTCCGAAAACTCCCAGCTACTTACTATACCTTATATCGTCTCTGATGCTTATTTTGTACATACTATACACGGAAAACGTGTGGGCTCGACACTTGATGCGCGCTGCGGCTTTTCAATTTATGCTGATTAATTCTCTCGGCGCAACGAATTCATTTTTGAATTTGATGATTGAGAAAATTGATGCAGTTATTATATTTATCCTTTGACCACAAAATTTCCTGACTATCATCAATTGTTCGCGGCTTCAATCCAATATAGCCAGGACACTTATTTTATTATTTTTAACTGTAAATTGACGGGATCAATCACCTGCACGAGTATATCAATTTGGAATTTTCGCTCATTGATTTTATTTTAATTATTCATCATTTACTCGTGATCTCGACAAATAGGATCTATTAAAACACAAATTAACGGACACTAACGGACACGTCCTCGTACATACGATGCTCGCTCAACATAAAAAGAGGATATTGAAGAAGTATAAATAGTGAAGAAAATTGGTACAACATAACTTTTTTGCTCAACCCGAGTTACATATTATAACAATTAGTTTCGAAAATAAAACATTTTTTCGCTATCTCAAGGATGTTCACGGCTTATGAACGAGCCCAAAAATGGTATCGGGTTTTTATCGTATACTATAACAATCTCAGTTACAATTATGTCCAAGAATAATCCATATATTGTGTGTAATCGTACTGCCAACTAGAGCATCGAAATGACAATAATAATACAAACGAGTGAATAATATTCAAATCTCTCGTTGCTTTACATCAATCCCTCGATGAAAATGCAAATCGACTTGCGGCAGTAGTAACAGACGAGCGCAGTAAGGCCACCTGTTCGGACCGTGGAAAATGAAAACTGCATCGCTCCTATACATATACATATGTATTATATATTTTGAACCAGAGCCAATCGATGAATTCTGAAAGAAATTGTATTCCAAAACAAAGAAAACGGCCAAGAAAAAATGATTTTTTTAAACCCAGCCAAAACCTGGAATTCGGCCTGTATACACCTTCGAATATAATATCATTTACGCAACGCCGATGGATTTTGTATTTTGTATTATAATGAAACTGTTTGATTCCGAAAGAGTTACGGAGTCGATCAAATTTTGAGTCCATTATTCATTGAAATTTTTCCATTAGTCATAATATTTTCAAAAACTGACATAGTTCACGTGCAAATCGAAGCGAACGATTTTTTCTGCCACTTCCTCTTCCATCATTTTAGACTATTATTATTTGTTCGGGTAACGCTGCATCATCAGCATCAAAATAAAACACGAGCAATCACATTTTGAAGGTATTTACCGGATAAAATTTTCATTGAGAAGAGATAAATTGCAAGTTGTAATGAAACGATGATGGTATACTACTCGCGTCAAATGCATCTGCGTTGCAGTCTGCAGTCGCATATATACTTATGCTGTGTGTGCATCCAAAATTTCAGTGACAGTTCAGACGTGTATGCGCCTGCAGTGTAAGTATATGCAACAAGTTGTAACAAAAATAACCGAGAAGAAACTGGAAAGGTGAGATGAATTGAATATTACAGTGTGTAGAAAACCGTCGAATACTCAATTATATTTCAGTTCTCTCATCTTTGTAATTGAAAATTGATAAATATCGAATCAATGTAATCGGAACGTTCTGAAAGTTTTGGTCTAACCTCAAAATTCTTGAAATTGGATCATTAATCTTTTATGTTGTATCTCAAAGTACTTTTGTTGTTCAGCTGCATAGTTGAGTATATCCAACGACAAATTATTTCTTTAAAAACTTGGATATACCTTTGATAACTCATAATAATATTTTGATCGCGTGTGTTCGAAGCTCAACATTTTTCGGGGAATGAAAGAATAACGGTAATGAAAGTTTAACATCTTGGAAACGAACAATAGACATCCTGGGGTACGCGGTAACAATATCCCATTTATGTTATGGATATATATAATTGTAATTGGGTTCCGTGCGCCGTTATTATGAGTTTTGCCCGGAGAAATTATTATTAATGTTACAATAGGTGTTAAACTTTCACAGGACAGTGTATAACGGTTTAAAAGCGAATCTGAAACGGGAAAAAGTTAATATAGGAAGCGAGAAGACTGCGAGACGTAGAGAGCCGGTCGCGAATATATCACTTTCAATTTCCTTGTGGCAGCTGGAGCATATATATACATATATACACATCGGGAAGCTGATTTGCGGAGTGTGTGTGTGTGGTGCTGCTGCAGCGGGCGGAGGAGGAGGGGCTGGCCGGGGCGCAGCATTGACCGTCGGGGCGACGGTCAGGGACGCGGGTGCGGCCGACGGTCACGCATATAGCAGCATCTCGCGCTGGCGCGCGCGAATCATGCGGAAGAGGACAAAGAGGGAAGAAGAAGCAACGACGGAGGCGGCGGCGGCGACGGCGGCGACGGCGACGATAACGCACACCAGCAGCAGCAGCAGCAGCAGCGGCCAGCGTAAGCGTCAGCAGCCTGCAGCAGCAGCAGCGCCAAGGACAAGTGCGCGAGCGAGGAAGCGCTCGCTTGACTGGGCGAGTGCGGTGTAGCCCCGACCGGACCGTGCGATACGCCGAGAGCTGCCGCCCCAGTGTGCGTGAGTCTACTGGCCTACAGACCTACATTTACGTCTAACGCTCGGCTCTCTCTCTCTCTCTCTCTCTCTCTTGAGGGGTTTTTTTCTGCTAGCCCCGCGCGCGCGTGCCGCCCCGGGGACGCGGCCGAGCTGCATCACCGCGGATGACAAGTAAACAACGCCCGCCGAGAGCCCGGGAGATGCGACTCGCCTCGTACTGCTGCAGCTGCGACGAGAGCTGAGCAGCCGGGCGCAGGCCGCCTGAGAGAGCAACGCCGCTCGCGCGCGCTTGCGCTGGCCGTGACGGAGCTGACAGCCGCCTCGTGACCCTCGCCTAGGCCCTGGGCCGCAGAGCCGGCTGGGAGGGAGCGCTGCCCGGAACACTCTCTCTTTCGTTCTGCTGCTGATATCGACGGAGCACACAGCTGGCGTAAATACAGATTATATTGTCGCCCCCGTCGAGTGCGAGCCTGGCGGCGTCCGCGCGACACAGTGATGTGCCTCTGTTGCATGTGTTCATGCTCCTGATTCATGCCCAACAAGCCGGAGGGCTCATCGCAGCTGACTGACAGCCAGTGTGTGGCAAATCCTGTACGTAGACACTTGCCGGCCAAGGGCCCAAGCTCATGCCAGGGCAGGACACTGTGCCCCCCTGGTTAGGACAGTGCTCATGACCAAAAACCCAGACATTCCCGTACTAATGATGCATGAGAACCAAATGCCAACATCGCTCAGCAGCAGCGAGCCTGCAGCGAATGGTGCTGTTTCAGGCTCCGAAGCCATGGACTCTGAGGGCTCGAGCGTTGCAGCCAGCACAACCAGTGTATTGGCGAGTGAAGTCACTACCAATGGCCTGGAGCATGTTGCTCAACAGGAGCAGCAGCAGAATCTGAACATGGTTGCTGAAATAACCACTGCTGGAGAAGTCATCTCAGGTAATAACCTCAAAAAGCAAAGTCAGCTCTCGCAGAGTCTTTTCTTTTTCTTTTTCTTTTTCTTTTTCTTTTTCTTTTTCTTTTTCTTTTTCTTTTTCTTTTTCATCTTCCCAAGGCTATTTACATACACCGGGGGTATGTGCCTAAAGAATCTCTGTCTTGCTTCATTGCTTGTCTCCTTTTCGCTGTGGCCCGATGTTGGGAGGCGCGCGCTCGGGTGTGTATTATATGTGCGCACAGACGTGGCCGGCGCGCACATGTGTGGCCCCCCGCCACTCGCACACAAATGCGCGCCTGTGCGCGCCGGTGCCGAATAAACGCGCGCGCACGTTCTCTGGCTCTCTCGTGCACGTCTGTTACTACTCCTATACTTGCTCGGTTCTCTTTGTTGTCGCTGCGCCGCTCTCCGCGCGCGCTGCGTGTGTCAGCGCCAGTCTGGGTTTCGCTTTTAAACCCGCGCTCTCTCCTTCCTTTTGCTCTATTCTCTCTTTCTCGTCGCTTCGTCCCTCTCTGCCCCTTCTCCGGCCATTACGGAACACAGTCTGCTTTCCCTCTCTGTCGGCCGCGCCGCGAATTCACTCGCACTCTCGTTCGAGCTGATGTATAAGTAGGTACACTCCTTTCCCTTTCTCTCTCCCTCTCTCCCTCGGTGCGGGCGCGCCTCTGCGCGTATGTGTGTATATCTATATACGTGTACACGTACACGCGCGCGCTATCTCCCTCTCGTCGCAGGCTCGACTTTCCCTCTCGCTCGGTCTCATTCACTTTCAACCGAGAGAGCTATATTCCCCCTCGACAGTTCCGCTCCTCTGCTATATACAGGCCTGCGATTTCCTGGGATACGCTATGCAGGGACCGCAGGTACCCATATACACAAGAGAGCCGCCTTGCGATTCATCCGACGCGAGTCTTGGCGTTTCCTGCGCGCAGGCTCCACCCACTTATCTTTTTTAACTATTTTTCATGGACTCAAATCTGGAGATTGGCTTATGGCTCTTTCGCTTCTTTTCCCTCTCGATGCGCGCATGTAACGCCCGCCTCAGTTGACTCTGCGCATTTGCACGCACGTGTGGAGAACCACTCGTCCTAGGTCGTTTAATACCTCTGTCGAATACTTGCGGCACACGTACACACATACACTTGGAGTTTCTGGGGAAAGAAAAACAGGTGGTCTTTCTCGAATCTCGCGTCTTTTTTTTTTACGTTTCATTCATAAGTTTTATCACACACACGATCTTCACAAATGAAATATGTTTCAGCATTTTGATGTCATTCTACGTAGTGGACAGTGAGATTGGACTTGAGACTGTTGCATACAGAAAAAGTCATTATCAATTTATTCAATATTAACGTTCTCGGTAGAGATGAAGATTCATTTCGAGAATCTCCTTCAAAGCCCAATCAAGAAACGTGTAGAGATAAAAGATGCTCGGTTCGTGCAAAATATCAAGTCTATAAACAGTTTTTTCTTCAAATGGCGATCGAAATTTCAAAGCTCCTTTTGAACATGCTTCATTAGTAATGCTATCTTGGCTGTTGACACCTGCGAAATCTATCTAAAGATATGTTTAGTGCGTTGCAAAATATATTGCGTCATTGCATAATGATGTTTTTTTTTTCAAACATAAAAACGTATAAAGGAGTTTGAATGCGCGCGTGAGCTTTTAGTATATTAGTGCAAAGCTTTACACATTCTTAGGTTTGTATAATATGAGATTCGACTACGGGAGCGTTCTTTATATTGCGTATTGAAAATAAGCCTGCAGTCAAAATTGAAAAGGAATGCTGAAAGAATTATAGCGCGGCCGCACTACCTGATGCATTTAAATAAATTGTAGAATGTATTGAGGTTTGAAGGAAAATTGATTATATTTGCCATCAATACTACTCAGCGATGTATTAATATTTTTCTTATTTTATTGATTATGGTTATTGGTTAACTCTTCAATATTTTCAAACAGTATACTTGAAAAAAGATTGGTTCTTCTAAAGAAACATTCACGCACATTATAAAAATTTGGGTGTTCTTGTGTTTTTTTTTTATGAAATTCTAAATATTCAATCAAAATAAGACAATCCAATGATTAGTGCTTTTACTTGATAAATATGATCTGAAAACAAACTTAGTAATTATATGTGCACACGTCTTATAGTTCAAGTTGCATTTACTCCGAAAAAAATGGAAAGTAAGGAAAATACATCTCACATATTCAACGAAATGCATTTATATTGGCGAATGATTTCAGCTCACCCTGACATAATGTATAACACTTGAGAGAGAAAAAAACGAATTTCAAATCGCAGAGTCCGAGAGTCCAGTTGAGAAACTGAGTAAACGGTGCCGTCGTCGAATGCACCCAGAACAAAATCATCCCATACGCATATCAACGTGTAACCGCATTTGGCGTTAATTCCATTTTTGGCCGAGAGAGAATGGGCGCAGCAGCTGAACGCAAAAGCAGCGGTCGTATATAGGATAGTGTATACATATGCATTTACGCCTCCCTGGTTTTGTCAATTCGGCGTGCAGTCGAAACTGGGCCAGAGACGTGGGCGAACGGCATGAAACACTCGAGCTCCTTTTCGGCGTCTCCCTGGCGCCCTTTTTATTTCTTCCCAGCTTCCTTCGCTTTCAAGCCTTATGCTTATCTATCGCTTATATATGTTTATTGCTCGTTTATACTCTGTATCATCCAATTGTTATTTATAAATACGTTTCTCGCTGATAATTGTACACGTTTTGAATTTTATCAAACGTCCATTGGAAATCAATGAGAAACGCATTTGCTATAGAGATAAAAATATGTATATTGTTTTAGTTTGTTAAGATATATTTACATAGTGTTAACATAAAATGCATGCGATTATCATCAACGAAAATATCAACGAAGCTGCTGGTCTCTGCTGGATCTACAGAATACTCCCCTCCCGATCCCCTTACTCATCGATACCCCGATTCTTTGTCACATATGACAACCAATATGACAAAGTTACGCCCTGCGGACTGCTCTGGAATTTCCCTGCAACTGAAAAGTTCTACCCCAACCCTGCCGACTTAGAAAAACTCACTTGCGTTCCCTCGAAAATTTAGTACAGGTAAAGTATGCTATGAAAAAAATCGAAATTCATTTGCGAGCGATTCGAAAAAAAAATGTCAGCGACATTTACAAGCGCAACTCAACGAGTTGACCAAAATGCTCTACCGACATCTATTTCGTATATCCGAAGATTCGGTTGGCTATTATGATTTCCCGACATCCCACAGACACTTTGATCGTTCTCCACAATAATTGGTCGGAAGGAGAAGCGCTTTTTCGTATGAGCCAACGCGCACACCGACGATTCTTCTCTCCCATAACTTTTTCCCCGTGCGATCGAGCGGGTCGTGACATCTGTCGTGCGAGTTGCGTAATCCGCATACACCCATGCTCATTGTGCGCAAGGGCGCCGCGCCGACGATCATCGGCCCATACGTCCTTGGAGCTGTATAAGCTTTCATGCGTATACTTGTATATGTACACGCGGGGTAGGGGAAACACCTGTGCGGCTCATTTCGCAGCACGAGATCGAAGAATTCGCGCGCGCGCTCTTCCGGCTCCTTCCTCCTTTTTATCCCTCCCCTCGATCCTTCATTCAGCGCGCCATCCCTTTTTTCCTCTCTCTTGTCCCGTGCGGCGGTCGATCCGACTTTTTGCTCACACGCACGCCGCTTATTATCGAACTCGCGCGCGGCTGTTGCAGCTTCTAATTACCGCGAGGGGCTGCAGCGCGCACCGACGGGAGAAAAGTTATATTCACGCTCGTCGATTCCCTTGCGACCGCGTTGTCATTGTCATGTCGCATGAATCGGCTTTTTGCGCAACCAAACAAACCCGTGACGTTATTATCGATGCTTTTACATTCGTCCTTTTTTTTTCTATTTTCTCTTGGAAGCAGTGTTTTGGTATATTAGTTGAGATGTTGGAATTTATTGTTAGGCCAGTGATAGTTTCTTGTATTGCTATGTTTACCGATTTTTACTGGTTTCTTAGTTCACTCAAAGATTCAATGAATTTTATTTCTGCGTAATAACTATACTCTCTTGAACCTTTACAGTGAAAAAATCACTGTAAGAAGGTGGATTAAAAATTCACTGGATTGCAGTGAATTTCTTATGTAACAAAAGTGAATTTTCACTTGGGTTTCATGAGTTTTGATAGGAAACATTTTTACATAAAATTCGCAGTAACTAAAGTGAAGTAGGGTGATGTAGTAAGGATTTGAAAGAGTAAGGCAGTTTAGTCGTCTATTCATGTTGACATGATCTTTGTAAAGAATCGTGTACAACTTATGTTAGCCATACAGAATTTATTGATGATAAAATCTTGAAACACGAGCAAATAGAATTACGCGTCGAATTTCTAAGCAAAGCGTATTGAGAGAGAGAGAGATTATTTTCCAAAATGAAACAGCATATCCCGACCGAATCCAAAATTCATCAGACCACGCTGGCTCGACCCAGGCGGATTATATATCGACCCGTATGCCGCCGGGCCAATGCTCTTTGATTTCGTAACGAAAGCTCGCCGCTCGTTTACTCAAAACGCACGCAAAATCGGATTGAAAAATCTTTTAATCGGTGAACGTGCCTCAAGCCTACCATCTGTCCGCCTCTTAGATTAGCTTTTAGTTACTACAGCTCGGCTGTATGGCCCTCGATATCCGGTTACCGGTTTCACGTGCTCGCTCGCGCGCTTGGTAACAGAATCGTCGCGTCGCGTATATACTAGCAAGATGCATGGGAAAACTGTTCGAGACTCTTAACTATACGAAAACACCATGAAAATACACAGACGTGTTTTTCTTTTCACATAGAAATACACATATATAGCTATTGATCTCGTTGAAAGTATATATACATCGAGCGAGTTTAAAATCGATTTAGAACTGTATTCCGAGCTTTCGCGGTAGATTGTCGATAGTCCTTTCACTTATCCATTCACACACCCATTGTACTGCTATTACTTTGAAAACAACATAATCGTCGAAATGAGCCGCGAGTCTGATTCTACAACAGATGTCAAGGATTTCTTTTCATGAAAAGAAAACTAATTAACTTTTCTCTTCCACTTGAAATTACCGACAAAAGAAAGAGTCTCATATGAATCACACTTGTGTCATACATTTTATGCTTTTTCACACACGCCAAAAACGATTTCTTACAAATGTCGCTGTACTTAAGATCCATTGTACTTGAAATAAGTACTAAAAAGGCCAAATTTCTTGAGTTTCAACACGTTTTCTGTTATTCATTTACGTAATAATTACCCAAAATAATACATTTATCCAAGTTCCCTAAGCTTCTATACAAACTCACTCGTACTGAATTCTAGTAGAAATAAAAACACAAAAAGTGTAGTCCAAATATTGAAGAAATATAATTTATTTGCAGTAGAAGGGTGTATCGTGTTATATTATTACATTGCGTTCTTAATTCTTTTTAATCTATATTATTACATCTATAAACTAGAGCTAGTCACATCAGACATGGATTTACATTGAAAATTACTCTTTTCATTTATCTTGTGAAAGAGGTTATTGTCCTCTTATTTCTGAAAATAGAATAAAATAAAAAGTCGTCCAGTCGAGAAACGACGATTCTTGATCAAAGTTCTCCAGCCATCCCGAGACTCAGTGCGATGAGTACTTGCAATTAGTTTGATGGCGAAATAACGAATCTCGATTGAAGTACTACAGGGGCAGTTGAATTTGTTGCATCTCGTGCAATTTTATATTTGGATCAAAGAGAATCATTTTCGGTGTGTAATACACGTAGAAAAGTAAACCTTTCGTTAGCACACACACTTATTTGCGATTCTTTCGCCCGCTGTAAGCGGCAACGTCATATATAACATCTGCCGGGCAGCACATGAAATGAGTATATTACGGGAGGATCGGCTTTGGTTCGACCTTGCTCGAGAGCGAGGAGCGTTCGGGGGTAAACAAGGGCACTAGACGAGTCTCGTTCATCCTTATGATCGGCGATTGGCACCTCGGCGCGGCTGGCCCATATTCCGGCCGCCTGGCCAACCCTTTGCCGCGGCGCGCACGTGCAGGGCGCGTGCGGCCCGTCCGGAGTCCAAGAGGCGCGCGCGCGCGACGAGAGTAACCCCCCCGCGGCGCTCCGACGACAACACGGCGAGTGCGACTGTCGCGAGTCAATCCGGGGGCGAAAACACGCCATACCTGCTGGGCGCTAATGGCAGGGAGGCCCGCTGCGCCTTCGTGCACGGGCCACTTGTTGCGCCTTGTTGCACCCGGCTATATGCCGCCGGACCTACAAATATTAGGATTTATGCGGCGCACGCGACACCCAACGGCCTGAGCCAGGCTCGACTTCTTGCCCCACCTCCTGGAGACCAGGCTCGCTTCGTCCGGTGGAAACTTTCTATTTTTTTTTTTCTTCCGACGGATTTGGGAAGAATGTGGACGACGGGCACGCGCTGCCGTCGACGCGTGCGGGGGCTTGTAAATTTTTCCGGGGAAAAAATATCGCCAAACGGTTTGGAGAACGACACGTTGTTTCGGACGGAGTTTGCGAGGGGGTAATGCGCGTTCCAGCGTGGGATGTAGGTTGGCCGAGCCATTGACGCCATGATATATCCACTACTGCACGAACGCTTGATTAATCGATCCCATTCGCTGGAATACTTTGCGCAATTTTTACAATGCACGAGCGAGAATCGATCGATTTGTGCGGCAACATTTTTTTCGAGTACTTTTCGTGTGGAAATGTATGTAAAGGTTAAATGTCATCTGAACTACCCAATTCTTGTTTTTGAGATCTTGCGGCCACATATAGTCGGTCCAAATTGAAAAGAATTATTTCATCTAATCTTTTTTTTCTAATTTTTGTTTGAAAAAGTTATTTTGCATTCTCGGGCGCATTAGTAAGCCTCGTCCAATTGTGAAGTTATCATCTAGAGAGTAAATTTTTTTACTCATGTACCTTTGCTATTTGCAGCAAGTGTTAAATGCATTAATACTTAAGCAATCATATAATATTGTACAAAAGTACAATATTATATGATTCCACAACTTACAGTAACATTTAATAAGAGGAATTAAACATTTTACATCTCTTTCAATTATTCTCATGATCCATATGCGCTTATGGAGATTAAACTTTTTTGTACCTGAATGCGGCACAGTTAAACGAATTTTTAAAAGCATACATAGTCAGGTAAAATTAAACTTTTATAACATACATACCATCTAATTATAAAGCCATTAAACATTATTTTTGTATTACACTGTTTGAACTTCCCAATTGCTAATTTTGACATACCTCCGAACAATGGGTACTTTTTGAAAACTGTATTATAAAAACTATATTTAATACAGCTGGAATGGAATTAATTCAGGTACCAATAATTTGACCGAAAACGAGTTCAGTGCATCTCTCTCTCTCCCTCTTACGATAAACATCTGTTAGATTGCGTCTTGCGACATCTCTCTCTCTCTCTCTCTCTCTCTCTCTCTCTCTCTCTCTCTGGAAGGCATAAACGGCGCTTAATATCTGGGCCTTTGTTGGGATTACGAGAAACAGAATTATGGGTCCCGTTGTTCCGGCTCGGTCATAAACGGCCACGGGTTTCTTACCGAGGATTTATACTTGAATTTACGAGGGTCGATTGTACGTGAAGTGGACGGAAGGCTTTCCCTTTTCTATATCTCTCCGTCTCTCTCTGATTTTCGGCTGCCCCCCACCACTCGAGTCTCGATGTGTCCACGACTCTTCGGTATGTTGATTTTGGAAGCAACACTCCTCTCTCAGTTCGGAAACAGCGATAATCTTTGAAAAAATTCCAAAATGTTGTCGCGTCCAACCAGATAACGTTCGTTCTTGGAAAAGAACCGTCGCAAACGGGGCTCAAAATCTTCCAAAATTGCGAACGAAATGTAACGTTTCACAGTGGTACACATATAGAATTCGGGATTATGGATCTGAAATTTGAAGAATATAGATCGAATCGCGAAGGTAAATGTCCCATGAAAAATGAAAGGGTATAATACACATCGAAGCGAGTAAATGGGATTATTTGCGCGGTGCAAACACACACGGTATATACGAGAGTAGAATAGCGGCGCCACGGCTTTTGCCTTTCGATGCCTCTAATTAAAAGGTGGGGGTAGGGAGGGAATGGGTTGCGCTTTAATCGGGCCGTCAATCAGCCGCTGATATACCAGAGCGCCGCGCTCGAGCGAAGGTGTGTTTATCTGATTCCTTCCAAGCCCCCTCGAGGATATAAAAGCCTCCGCGCATACATACAGCCTGTGTAGCTATTCCCTTATACACCTTCAATGTGATATAGGTGTACACGTTTTTCGAAAAATTTATTATACACCATAGTAACGTGCTCGATTGAACTTGAGTGAATTTTCGCGTTGTCCGCGGCAAGTTTACTCATTTCAAATCGAGTTAGGACCGCGTTGCATTACTCCACATCGTGAGTTTGTCGTTGTTTGAAAGAACGACTTGCTGCTATAAATACTGCACATGACAAGTTGCTTAATCTGTCAAAAATTATTGGTGTAGACGCGTGCTATGAATATCGTATCGCATTACCTGGGGATTTGTGTCGATCAACACACGGCAAAACGAAATTTCGTCGAGAGATAATCGTAACTCGGGGATTATTTTTCTCTCGAATTATCGATCAAATTGGAAAGCGTTGTTTATACACGTGGAGTACCGAGGAGGTTTTTTTTCTTTCACTTCAAATATAACATTATACTTTCGAAAGTTGAGTTTCTGAGAGCAACGAAAAAAAAAAGAACAAAGAAGATAATCCTTCCTGAGCCCATCTGTTTCGCAATGTGAAATACGAGAAACCGCAACAATGGTTGGGGAGTTATTGCTTCCTCGATAACCAAGACTAATTTGCCTCTATAAGTTTATCCCTTTCCTCGGGGTCACTTTACAACCAACCGGCAAATATAATTTGCTCCCTTCGCGGCGGCGGGAGAAAAAAAAGAGCATCGGGAGAAATCCTCCTCGAGTCCAAGCGCTTATCCTCGTTGCACATCACCGCTGGTTCCTTCTCTTCGGCATTATGCAATGACGCCTTGTCGCATAATGTGAATCTCTCCGGGAGAGAAAAAGACGAAGAAACGAATTTATCTGGTGCTCAGGTACGTAAGTATGTATATATATACGCGCGAGGAAAAATCCGTTTTCTCTCTCACGGCCATAAAATCAGAGTTCCTTTGGGATTTTGGCGGCACACGCGCGTCGTAAATGACCCTCGTAAATATCGATTTTAACTGGGTCCTCTCTCTCTTCCTCCTGCGTGTCCCTTCTGCCTCCCTGGAGTGAGAGTTGGAACAACACTGTCAATCGTTGCACAATGGGGATGAGAAATTGCACGGGCTCACAAAGTGTTCCTTAAGTGCGTTTTTCTCACTTCGGCATTAGTACTGCTCTATTTTCTCGTGAAAATTTATTTCAAACAGAGCCATATGTCATGTTGAGAGATTTTCTCCCGGAATCTATGGGAAAGATAATTATTCATCTGGAGGATTGTGCTTTTGAAATACACTTTCTTTATTTGTCGGGATGCGAGTAAAAACATGATATCGTAGAAATGTATTCCCTCATTGTCCAATGTCTACATTTTTTTCTAGTCTCTCATTTAATAAATAATTTTGAATTGTTTCCAGTCGAAGCTCGGTAGTAATAATCGTATTATAAATGAATTTGTATCAGCCCTTTCATCCTTTTTGCGAATTGCTCTTCATTTGCAGAATAATGCTTCAAGCTAGAATGAATAGAATACAATAATGGCGAATCAATTGGCCGTTGATATTACTACAATGCATCCAGTTCAGATCAATATTATTCAGACAAATTCAATTTGCCAGGAGTACACATCTCATTCAAAATATGAGCATTTGAAGAGTTGCGTATGGTATACATTCAATCGAACTCTTATATAGTTGATCTAGCATATATATCAATCAGATGTTTACCTTTCGAATGATATGGCAATATTCTAAGTGATATTGATGTCTAAAGCGACTAAATTATCGATCTATTACCGGCAAGCAAGCAAGCGCTACTCTTTTTAAACAATCCAATGTACGTTCGCAACGACAGATTGCGCCACTGCTCAAAATCTGTTCTTTGCGAGTGGTATTTCGCTCGAAGTAATAACAGTCAGCATGTTAAACCGTAACAACATTACTTCTCATATTGTTTGACCTATTTTTTTTTTGTTAATATTTCCTTGTCATTGTTTATATCCTAATTGTTATTCAACATCTTTGAAATCTATTTCATTTAGATACGTATGTATTTTTTCCAAGCTATGCATAAAATAAATACTTCGCCTACAGATACCAACATATAAATTGTCTTATAGTACCAATTGTTTTTCGCGGAAAAACAATCTGAATGTATTTCTAAAAATATAATAAAAATGTAACCGTTCGACCGACAGCTTATTCTTCGATGAGCGTCTGAAAATATTCGAAACCCTATGAATATTATATAAGAATCGAATAGTCCATCGCGACGACTTGCTTTCATGAATATCAAATAATACATACGAGAAAAGAAAAATTAGCGCATCTCGAAGATTCAACTTGTGCATCATATTGTTCGGATGCAACACGCGGACGAGGCGTAATTCGAAACGGCAAATTGTGTCCCAAGAGTCGGTCGCACCCCTTGGCATTTTGGAGGCACGACCGGGGCGGGGTTTCGAGCGCATGTACATGACAGAAAGAGAGCCGCGGCTATTGAGTCGCTTGACCCACTTCGATAAACTCACGCGCGCGCGTCAGAATAACTCACGCGCCGCGCCGCGCCGAGGCTCAGCTCACAAAGCCCGCCCGATAATTATTATTAAACACCCCGCGCTCATTGATTCGCTGCGCTTAATTTCAATGCGCGCGAACACCCCTCTCTCGCTCTCTCTGGCCATTCCACCGTGGCTCGCTCGTCGCCCTTGCCTTTGCTCTCTATGAAGCTTCACGCACGCGTTTCAATATTCCCCCCCCCCCCGCGAGTCTCTCCCGAGCGAGTGTTTCGTGCAATTCAGTGAAAAATATCCCGTACTTATGCAGTTGGCAATGCAATTTTTCAAACGTGCCCGTACATATACGCCGGGAATTCGGGCCCATGTACATTAATCTCAAGTTCAACATTCTCTTCGAGATCACAGTTTTCCACAATGTATCTTTTAGTGCGCATGGAGCAACATTCAACCTTATCTATTAAAAATTGCCCGTTATCTCATTTTCCAAACAGTCACATTGTTATCTTGTATTTGGCAGTTTCACAGCTGTAAACTTGTGTGAATGATAAAAGAAAAAATATATATATGTATATATCCAACACGCGATGTATACATTATTGCATTTACATTGCTTTATTATTACGATTTATTACATAAAAAATTATCTTTCTTATCGGATAATGAATAATTCCATATCGATCAATGTAAACTCGAGCTTTTTTAGAGTCCCTTGCAAAGTATAAGAGAATCTACCTGAATTAGCAAAAAACTGCACTCGTAATAACTCGGCATTCGTTTGAATAAGCAATAAACAAATCTAAATAAAGAAAAAATATAAATATAACGATGAAAGAAAACTAACATCGAAACATCAAAAGTACGTGTATTTTGAAATTTTTTCGTCTTAAATATCTCCATAATGAGAGTGAACGCATTTCTTTCAAGCAAGCCTCTTTTTCCTTCTGTCTGTTCGTACATTATAAATACTCTAAATGGCTACATACAGGGGGCTTCGATAACGCCGAAAGTGGGTCGCGAGCCACTCGTTCACGCGTAGGCGCAATGTACGAGTCACGTATGAAAAATTTATGCTCAAACTCAAACTCACGCAAAGAATTGATGCACGTACCTCGCTACTGATCGCTTGAAATCTATGCTTTGTTGGATATATATTGATGCATCATATTCTTCCAGTTTAAATGAAAAAGAACCACGTAAAGTGAATTAGACGGATAGCGTAGACCGGATTGAAGCCGTGAAAACTGAGCAGGGCTAGTTAGAGAAGGTTCTAATGATAAAATCTCATTCTCAGAAGCTGAACGAAATGTAAATGTGGATTTTAAAAATGCACACAGTTGTAATTTGATTGGTTGCTGGATTATTTAGCCGTAAAATTTGAATATTCTTTGCTTTCTCGAAATGAGAAAGTGCAAAGATCGTATCTTCGAATCGGACCTTCATTTTCGTAATCTACGGGTGGAAAAATGTCGAATCTTAGAAATGTCTGTGTGCACATATATGTACATACGCAAAGCTATTTCTGGCACACGATATCTTCTGGAGTAATGGTCCGATCTTCCTGAAATTTTGCACACAGGTCAACTTGTCAAAATGCGAATCGAGTTCAATTTTAGGTAGCAACCTTTGTTTGTTCCCTAGCAATCGTTGATAATGTGTTCTGGGAAAGCTTCTCATTAACCCACGTAAATGCTCATTCGGACTTGAATGCTTATGAGGATCGATTAGATTCAATGAGATATTTTTCATAGCAACCGTTGATACGGAGTGTGGAAAATCAATTTTATGTTCATTTTCTGAACTGCCGATGGTGAAAGACACAGAATCATTAAGTTTTCTCTGTGGCGACCGTTTTATACTTTCTAATTTAGGAAAAATTTAATTTGTATTCCATTTCTAGAACTTCTAAACGCGAGTACACATAATCTTCATAATTTTCCATGACGACTCGCTGTTAATATACATGGCAACCGTTGGTATCGGGACTTGGATTGCTGTTTATAAAAGTTCATGAGCATTAATGATATATTTTACATAGCGATCGATGTTTACATTCTCAGCAATAGTTGCTGAGGTTACGAACAAATTATCATCAGGTCCATTTTCAGAAGCCTTAGTGACATCGGATACAGCATTAACAACTTAATAGAAACGTGCAGGTTACATTGAATTATATGGAATGTATAGTATTATTCAATACGAAGATTTAATATATAATATAATTTCCGCAAGCAGAATGTGTGTAAAATCTCAAGTCACAAAATCTCTTTGAGAAAGTATACTGCAAATCCAGACTGAGGCGGTTCTTCAAATGAAATCTATAAATAAAAAATTTGGTTTAAAATGACAAACATGCGACAGTATTATATGCAATAATATTTTCAAAAAGATAATTATGGATAAAGTGTACAAATATAAGATACAAAATCGATGATTAAAATGTCGCCCGAACAAATAATAAAGCGCACATGAATGCAGCTAGTACCTTTTAAATCTCTGTTGGCCATACTTGATCACAAAGGGGACTTTTTTTCATTTTATGTGAAATTATTTTGGATGACATAAAATGAATGAAAAATTCCGCTAGACTATCAAAATTGATGATATCTCTGTTTATAATAATTACTTTTTAGATTGAATGATAATTTTTATCCATCCATGAATTTTCATGCTGTTATTTTGATAAGAATGAATCATAATAATGACTGTTCTTACCAAAGAACAGTGATGTCATTCATTCAGTGATTCAATCGTGCAACCATCACTGTCTGGCTTGAAGAGTGCATGTTTTTTTAACACAGTATAAATGAAATTCAATTCAATTTAAACTGTCGAATCACAATTAAATTCTCTTGTCCGTGGCCAACAATTTCGCGACCCCTTGGCTGTTATTATTCTGTAAAGTTCAATGTTGAAACTTGAAAAATCCCTTTCTTTCATCGTCATGGCTATAAAATGATTTTCGTGCATATTCAATAACGATTACCCAATGAAAGCGCTCTTTGCGTCCATCATTTTGAATATCGAACTTGTACGACCTCTTCATTTAAATCTGAGCGCTTGCAGCGCTTCGTCCAATAGGAAGCCAGAGAATACCAGTGTCAATGTGGCGCGATTATATTTTCGAGAAGTGGATCAATTTCATCCAACATGTATTAAATGCCAGTGTGAATACTCTTTAAAATGGCGATTTTTCTCGACCGATTCTTGAGTATTCTAATTTCCAAGTAACCATAATAACTTGGCAGAAACAATTGAGATATTCTCCGTAAAGTAGCGTAAATTAGGTCTTTTAATCAAGCTACAACTGAAAAGTTTGAGAAGAATCCAGTGGAATTCATGAACCAATCCCAACTACGCTACTCGTTCAAAATCGTGCGATTGAAAATCAAACAAAAAACACAAGGTATAACTTGCTTACGGGTCTCGCTAGAACGTTGAATTGAAATACGAAAAGAAAAATTCCACGTTAATTCAAACCCATTTCGTGTTTGTTCGAGCAAATATTTTGACTGGTTTCATTGATATTAGATAAATGCCAGTGTCTCACATTATGCATGAAATTTTCGGAAACCCAAACTGAACCACAACCGAGAGGATCAAAACTTGATCGCGAGAATTCGAAGAATCGTTCTAGCACACAAGAATAATCAGTTCAATAATTTAGCCGTAATATTTGGCCAGCTGGTTCTTTCGTTCCCGTTTGCCAGTCGATGAAGGATGATAAAACAATTGAAACAGGCCCAATTCTCGGATTCTTATCTACCGGAAAAGTTCCGTAATCACTCGATCAAAAGGTCTGATTCCCGTATGGTGATTATTCAGTTTGGCCCGTGTACAGGATGTTTAGGCTCTATATATGGAACGGGTCCAAAGCCGCTCTGGCCGCGATTTGTCCATCTTTTTACTCGGAAGCTCGGCTCGTTACAGCCATACAGCACCGCGAGTTGGTCCGGCTATGTGAAACTTTGCCCGCGCGTGTGTTCGTGTGTGAATACATATGTATATACGCCAGCCGAATTGTGCGGTTGCGTCTGTCGAAGAAGCGGAACGAATAATGAGCAGCGCGGCGGCGGCGGTGCGGGATTTCGTGGCGGCGCGGCAGTTATGATGAATTCGATTGGGTAATCGGCGGCAAGCGCTCCGGGGAGAGCAAACGTGTGACGCCACGGTATACCACGGTCTGTGGTTTTTAATACGCGTCCTACTTTCCGCGGAGCGAGCGTCTCCTCTCTCTCTCTCTCTCTCTCTCTCTCTCTCTCTCTCTCTCTCTCTCTCTCTCTCTCTCTCTCTCTCTCTCTCACTCCCTCCGCGGCTGTATACCAGCGAATTCAATTGCCGGCTCTCCTCGTGTTCCACGCCAATTTTCTCCTGGCTCGTTCGCTTAAATCTCACCGGGTTCGCCTCCCCCCGTCTTTGTTTTTTCAATGAATTGTTTGAATTTCACGCTCGCCATGCAAATCGCTGCGCGATTCCCCTGGATTTCAACCTTACGACATCCTCCTCGTCGGGGCCCGGCTCGCGAGTCAACGAGGCTCGTTCGCCGCGCCGGTTGATTCTTCAACGCTGCAGTGGGAAAATTCATCGATCGAACGAGCGTATGGAGTATTTCGTCATTCATAACGAGGAGCATTTTGTCGCGTGGCCTCGCGAAGTTTGCCGTCGATAAATATTAATCGAGGAGTCGAAACCGTATTGTTCGAAGCGACGAGCCGATACTCGGGACGACCCTTGCACGGGCGAGTCGACGTAAAAGTTCTTTTGTTACACGACAGAAAAATCACACTTTTTTCTTCCTCGCAACGACAACTTAATTTTCGAGTCGTAACGTTTGAAGAGGCTCAGCGTGGGAGACAAGCACGATGTTTTAATACGGTAATAGTGGGAATAATAATTTGGCGTGTTTTGTAACTCTGACCGTTGCAAAATGAACGATTTTCTCAAATATCCCCTCCGAGATAGAGAGAGAGAGAGAGAGAGAGAGAGAGAGAGAGAGAACACGCAATGTTTCGCCATCCTTCTTTATGATTCTTTGATGCCCGGGCATCGATCAAAAAACACGCTTTTATCGGCCGTAAATTACAACCGAGAGAATATATCAATATAATATACAAAAATTGAACCCGTGCACTCCGGCGATTATACCCATTCTGAACTTGAGAGCACGTATACATGCAGAATTTCAAAAGTGGAACTCGTTGCGCAACATCCTGGACAATTTGTCTTGGCGATGTTGATTCGGGCATAATGTTCTATTCCGCGAAAGTCTTCGGTTCTTCGGAGTAGTTTTTTAAAAATTTATATTTCGTTTTCGATTTTTTTATTCTCATAGTATAATTGCGGAACATCCACGAACAGTACTTCTATTAACAATACTGTCTACAGGGCACAATGCTACGGGTCGCCGGTCTTACTGAAACTTCGTCAAATACATCCCAACGCGTTCGGGCTTCCTCGAGACATATTCTATATCAATTCATCCGATTTCATGCATGAACAGTACACCCTCTTCTATGGCTTCCCGTATACACAGATATACAATCCACCTGCCGGAAATCAATAATCGAATCCACCGAACTCTCGATAATTTCCCCATGAACGACGCTCTCCAGACCAATCTACTCGTTCGGGGCAAAGGCCCAGCGCACCCGGGGAACTTTGAACCTCCGACGAATTCGTATATCATTCCCGCAGTCGCGGAGTCGCGGGTGAAATCGTCGTCGGCTGGGGGAATGGGTGGAGGGGGGGAGGAGGGACCGCAGTGCTCACGAGATCGCTTACACTTTCATCTTCGGTGATGTATTGCCCCCACCGCGGCAGCTCGAGGCCTCGAAACTCGCGCTCGTTTTCACTCTCGAGATAACGCTGAAATCGAAAGTGGTCTCGCGCTGTCCCACTGGCCCACTGACCCAATTACCCACTGACAATGACACCGTTTCCCTCCTCCGCCGCCGCCGCCGCCGCCGCCGCCGCCTCCTACTCTTCTCCCCCGCCGCAGTCTACATCGCACTGCAGCGGCCGATCCGCGGCTGCAGCACCAGTCTATCGCGCGCCTAATGCTTTTAGCGGGGAGCTGCGCGCACGCTCTGCAGCTCTCTGTTGTTGTTATAGGTATATATATATCGGCTGTGGGCCGGGGTGGCCTTGCTCCCGCACTGGCTTTGCACACGTGCGAGGCCAGACCGGCTCTCTCGCGCGCGCGCACGCGGCCGCTCGTGCACTTTCCCGCCCTCCTCGTGCTCGTGGATATGCATATATAGGGTCCATATTGCTCGTGAACTTATCCCCTTGTATAGCCACGTGCCCGAATACGCGTCGAGCTCGTTGACACGTTGCACGCGAACCGTTGATCGGTCGATTTTCACGCGCGGATATACGACGTTGCTTTTATATACGTATGTATAGAATCGAAACTATCGGAACGATCGACTCGCGAAAAATCCCGGCTTAAAGTACGTGGCTCGCGTGGAAGGGTCACGCGGGATTCGCGATGTAATTCAAGGCTCGCGCGCTGGACTAACCGAGTTTAATAGCAAATCACTTTGCGTGACGGATCATTTGTCGGATGAATGTTCGAGAAGTTTCACTTGTTGGATCCGATCCACAACACGCGCTCGCCAATGTCTTCGTGTATAAACAAGCGAGTACGCGAGAGTTTCCAGCCGTTTTTCTATTCTGAGAACTTTGGAATAGATTAGGGAAGATTTCATGGTGTATGATTGAAATTAAATGTGATCTTGAGATTTTCGGAAGATTTTTGAGAGGCCGGAGATAAAATTATCGTGATTTCCCATGAGTACGTTGATTTTCAGCGCGATTACTGAGGTTTTAACGAAATTGTTGTCGATACGTTGCATAAACAAGTTATGCATGGACGGTGCGTACAGTCCAAATGACTTTGAGATGCGTTGATAGTTTGAAATTGTAAAACGCGCAAGCACTGGTGATTCAAAAGCTATCCAAGTAGAAAAACGAAGGTTCCCGAGTTAAAGCTACTGGCCTCACAGTACTCGTCGCTCAAACGACCAATTAGTTGATTTTTGCCAAGGTTCAGAGGGCACGTGGATCATTTATACGCTCTATAGTATTACTGCGTCAGATCATTCTGTATATACTCTGGGAAAGTAGCCATTGTGGAACATGACAAAGAAATATTCTCAAATTGGAATATGTCTCCATCATTTTTGTATTTTCTTGTAACGATAGATTGAAGCAAAAAAATGTATCGTCCCTATTTGGGAGAAAATCGGATTGCTCTGAGAATAGCCATAAAGGATTTGATTGATTACAGCGTTGCTCTGAAATGGGTCTTTGTGAAGTTTCGCGATGATGACGTGTATTCTAGACGTCAACTTTAAGAATTTCGATGACACGTTGACATACTTGGTTCGTGCGGATGTAAGACAGCACAAATCGTAATCAAAATCGTATTCGAAATTGGTGATGTATTTCAAACTGATGATAGCTAAAAAAATATTGGTAGTTTCAATGAGTCATCCGCAGTTGAAAATACGAAATATCTCGAGATATAAATAGAACTCACACTATATTATAACATGGCTCAAAAATTATAACCTTTAGAATTGAATCATTTGCAGTCAATATGATATATCTAAAGTTCGCATCGTCGATAACCACCGAACTCTCACTAGAACAACTCAGTTCTGCAAACGAGTGGTTCGGTGGTTTTTAGGGTTACGATCTTCTACATCATATTTATGCTGCGTGTGGGAAACACGAATCAATAATTTAATTCCAGAAAACTCAAATATACCTTTTTCCTCCTATTTGTAGGATTATCAACGATGCGAACTTTAAATACACGTGGTTAGTAGTAAATAATATTAGAACTAGACTCTTTGGTGACGTGTAGTCTAAAATGTTATATACAAATGTGTACATGACATGATTCGATTCCGTTTTGAAGTTACATAAGATTTCACTGTAAATGGATACGTATTATTCAGGTGAACTACGCTGTCTAATAATTTTAAACTTATACTCAATATGATTGAATGAGAAAGTGAAACCAGACAGAGCCGAGTGAATTGAAAGAAAATGAATTTATGCTATTGAAATTCGAGATGTAAAAGATAATTGAGGGATGTGAAGGCGGCATTGTAAGAGTCAAATTGCATGGCTGATTAATTTGTGGAAACTTATTTTCATATTCTATTTTCACTCGATCGAATTAGAAGGAAAAAAGTATAGATAAAGGGGATGAAGATAACAGTTCGTCAACAATTCATGAATTGTTGTGTCTTGGTCAGTAAATAAATTATGAGGAAATAATAAATAAAATAGTAAGTTAGATATCGAAAAATATAAAACGCTTGCAGTGCGTAAACTACGGCTAATTCTGAAATTTTTGTATTCATTTTTTTACACACAAATAGACGATATTCGCAGTCGTTGATTTGTCTGAGTTATTAATACCGATCATTGCTAATTTTGAGCATTCAATGTATATATCTATGTTCATGAAATGTTATGCATAGACATATACATTTTCTGCATAAAAATATGACAATATCTTTGGGAAATCGAAATGTTAGGGTATCTAGCGTTAATTAGCTGCAAAAGTTTCAGCGAAATTGGAGACCCGCTGGTAAATATAACAAACAGCTCTCGATAATGCGTAATCCGAGATGAATCTCATTTTCTACAACAAACTGCTCGGTCGATCAATATTCATGAGACTGCGTTCATTTCTATTATTATGCTCTAGCACATTAAGTCAAAATGTTACATTCATCGCCGTTAGTTCGAGAATTCAGTTTTTCAACTGTAAACCGTCAATTACCAAGTGGAAATCGACTTGGAAATATTTCTTTTGTTAAAGGGGTTAATTGCAATGAGATCACTCGGCGGCTCGGTCTTATTTTAAGAAGTTATGAGAGGCTGCGCTGCAGTTTCCCCTTAATCTCGTAATTGATTGATTGACACACGACTCTTCGAAATCGGAACAAGACTCGGGCTCAGCGTTCGAAACCACGCGACGTATCGGCGTAATAAGTATTATCGATGGAACATATCAAATCTCACGGACAGAAAAAAAACTCTTCCCAACTGCGCGCAAACTTTTCTCGCGTCCGAGCGTTGAAATTGAATTTGCTTTGAAAAACAAACGACCATCGGCGCGTTTATCCGCCGATCGAGGATACACAAACACACGCAAAAGAGAAGTCGCGTGGATTTCCGACTGCACACGCACGCACTCGCTAGATTTCCGCTCGGGACCTTCGCTTCCGAGGCTTCGAGGCTTTTTTCGCGGAGCCGATGACCGAAGGCCGCGCGCGCGAGCGGCAACTTTATCGCTCTCGTAAGCGCGAAAACGCCAGACGCAAGCACGAGGAGCGACAAAAAAAAACGCGAAACAACGAGGCTCTCGCAATTTTTACGAGCTCGGCCGACGTCTCGCGCGCGCGCAATTGCGCCAATTGAAGCGATTTCGACCGAAAAAGAAGAAAAAAGTGCGTCTTCGAGGCTCACCATCGGCTGCGATCGAGGAAATCGGCTTCGTGACTCCGTTTGGGCGTGGACGAACTACGGGGAGGCGAAATTTCCCGGTGAAATTCGATCGGGGGGATTTATCCGAAAGACTTGCGCGGGAGAACGAGATCGTGTATACTCGAGGGGCTTCTCACTCCGGTAATCCCTAAAAACTCCCAAGGACTCTTCAGTACTCCATGGAACTCTTCAGTACTCCGTGGAACTCCTTAGTACTCCTTAGTTTTTGTAGTACTCCATGGTACTCTGTACTATTTTTTCGTACTCCACTGCACTATTTGGCGTTACACACAAGGGAAACTTACTGAATACATCAATATAGTAGTAATTAATTCGACGGAATAACAATTATCAACGTTATTAAAGTTTTACAGAATCCTTCGCAGATCGATAATACTTTAATATCACTGTTTTTACAAGAATCACATATTGAATTGTACAATATACCTTCTTCTTATATATGTGTATGTAAAAGAATATATCTATATGTATGTATATGTATGTGTATATATATATATATATATATATATATATATATATATATATATATATATATATATATATATATATATATATATATATACAATATATATACATACATACGCATACATATGTATGTACGTATATATAGATATAGATATATTGTATATACATATATTATCATTCGTTGTATTCGAGTAGTTGAGTAACGAACATATAAAAAAATCGCCGCTCAAAACTCAAGCTTGAGCGGGTGAAACAGCGTGGCCCGGTCCGATGCAGCGCATTTGCTCATGTTCGTCACTCAATTTCTCAAATACCTACATAATTAAGGGCTATATTAATTTAAAACATAGATTTATGAGATATAAGCTGTTTTTTTTTAAATTGTGAAAATTTCGGAAAACTAAATGTTTCATCGTTAAGCTGGGAAAAAATTACATCGACATCATAACCGACATTATTGAACTGTCGGTCTGATAGAGTCGAAAATAAACGTCGCAAACGCGAGGTTTTGGTTGACGTGATACGCCCTATACATGTATATATTGATATCGAGTAATAGGTCTAGAATTGGCCCGGAACTCCTCAGTACTCCACGGAACTCTTTAGTACTCCGTGGTACTCCTTAGTACTCCACGAAACTCCTCAGTACTCCACGGAACTCCTTAGTACTCCACGGAACTCCTTGGGTATTTTTGGTACTCCACCAGAGTGAGAAGCCCCTCGTGTATACTCTTGCGCTTGTCCACCGCTTGGGGTAAGATCGTGAAATAAATCGAAGCCGTGGAGAACGACGCGAAATGGGAGCAGGGCAGGAGAGAAAAAATAATCGAAGCGAGCGCGGATAATAATTTACGTCCGAGCCCTTGCAACGTAGGTCCTTCGAAACAAAGGTCTCAGCTCTCACCGCCTCTCCCTCTCTCTCGGCTCTGTTCCCTGTGCATCCGCTCCTCTGCGGCGAGTAATACGACGATAAACTGGCAGCTTGGCTCGCGTTATTGGGGGGCCCCGCTTGCGATTTCGCAACTCGAGCGGCTAACGAGAGAGCGACTGCTCTCACACACGTACGTACGAGACAGAGAGCGAAAGCTCAGAGCTCATGTATTATTTCATCGTGCGCGTATATAGGTATACGGCGGGTCCGGCCAAACGCCTACTTTCGCTAGTTTTGCGTAAGATTATGTATACACACGTACGAGCTCGGTCTCACTGTCGCTCTCTCCCTTCCTCTCTCTCTCGCTTTCGGTTGACCAACGGCGCACGGCCGGGGCCCACGATCGCCTCTCGGTGTGACGAGCCCTTCTCCGGATTCTTTTTTTTCTTTTTTCATATATATCTCCTTCTTTACGACTGACGAGAAACCTCAGCATCGAAAGTACAACCGTTTGGTCGATTATCCGAGGTATACAGCTCTCGAGCTGTGACTTTCGAGTGTTCGGATGGAACTGGGAAATGCTTGGGCCCCGTTATAACGCCGGGCAAACGAGCCTCATTGTGATTTCACGGTGTAGGAATGAGAAGCGAGTTGGATTTGGGCTGAGAACGGGGACACGCGCGAATAGCATTACTCTCCGCCGTACGTTTAATATATTTCAGGCACAATAGGTATTCCGCATTGGAAAATGAGAATGTGAGTCGGTTCAAAGGATCAAAGCAGATCTCTCGAGTCGCGCGCGCGCGTGTGTATACACGTACGATTGTACGGAGCTCGTGAAATTTCCAGATCCACGTACGAACAATTCTCAAACTGAATACCAAGCTCGGGGGTATTATCTAGTCATTGAATTATTTATGGCCGTTGTCAATTTCCTCATACCTTTACTTGTGAATTATTTAACTTGGGTGTGGAAGTTATTTAGAGACAATTAAAGTCCCCACTTATGGCGTTCGATCCGACCGATAAATGCTCTTTTACAGCTGGCACACTCATGCTAAAATTATGTATTCGCTTGAAATTCAATATACTTGAATAGGGAATAATCGTTTGATTCGTTGTGAAAGAGACCGATATAATGTCATTTCGCTGCTCCGTGAGTACCGCGGCGCGGTTAAATTTTACGATAGATATGGACGATTCGACATTTGTATATAAAATACGATTGGACGTAAAATTTTATCTACCCGCGGTGGCGCGTCTCGATGAGGGGTAGGATAAAAAAAATCGCACGGACGTGGATGTTTTTGTTTTGTGCTTGTTGAAAAACGCGGAGGGAAAAGTAGGTCATCCCCGATTCGATTCAGCAAGTTCGCCGGGTGTATATAATAGGGGACGTGTTGCGCTCACGAAGCGCGCAGCAAGACAGCCAGTTTTCTCCTCTTCCTTCCTCGCTGCCCCGCCGACATCATTATTTCTTTCCACACAATTTCATCTTTGGTCCCGGCGCGGGCGGCCGCGATGTCCCAATCTTTCCTCCTCCCATATCTCGCGCGGGTTACCGCGCGGCCGCCGCCGCGTCGAGAAAACTTTCTCCCTTCGACGCTCGCTCTCGTCGCGCGCTACACGAAAAAGAGAAGAAGAAATTAAAGAGCCCTGTCCCACGTTGCTTCGCTCTCTCTCTCTCCTTGGCTTATTTTTTCTCTTTTTTTCCTCTACTCTCCACGGACCCGGCTGCTTTGGGAACCGCCACTGCCTGTTTCGTACGCGAGACACGCTCTTTTTTTGTTTTTTTACGAAATTCTAACGGTCAGATCTGGCCTCTTATTTTCTCTTTGCCGATTCTCGGGGACCGAAACCTCACCCGGGGCGGTTTCACTTGTTACACTCGCTTGATCAGTTAGCGTTCTCTCACCTCTTTTTTTTCCCACTTTCGAAGGATTTCGCGTATATATGGAAATCGTCAAAAGTTAGACGCTTTGGTCTCGAACGAAGAATTTCTATGGAGCGTTATTATGCATGCTGCAGTATCGCTGTCAGCTCGACGAGTTAATCATCGCCCACTCGAATGCATTATCCTCGAGATTATTTTCTTTTCAAATGAACTTATCACAAGGTTCCCCAAAGATATCGCACGCGATACGAGAAAAAAGCTCGATGCTGACGGAAGAAAATAGCCGGAGCAAATTGCGGAGAGCAAGAGATGCAGATGGGGTGTCGAAGGGGAACGATGTACATGTGTAAACTTGGCTGTTTCCCGAAGCGGGGTCGTATATTGTGTTATCGAGAGCCACGCGACCGGCATAAACATACACGTATATCCGATGGATTATAATCCAGGAGCGCGTCTCGTGCATCTTCACTCGCGGCTTTGTTTAATCGCATCGGCCCATCTGACCGACGTACGCGATAAGTGATTCTCCGCCGCCGAGATTCGCGACCGTGATCGAGTGTCGTCGTAATTAAAAGTGTGATAATAGATATTTTGCCCCATCCTACTTTACTCGTGCGAGACGAGCGTGTAACACGTCCATATCCCATATTGCGAAAGCTCTCGCGGTTTATCTTTCGCGCGCGAAATCATTTCAGTCGCCTTCGGGTGAAAGTATCTGTCTCGTGTGTGTGCATGCGAGATTTCAAAGCGCGCGACACGTTGCGCGAGTGACGGGGGCCCTAATGGATGCAGTCGATTGAGTGCGCCACTCGCAGGTGGTACACACAATGCCGTTGATTATTCGCGCGCTTGCGCGTCGATTCGCAGCGTGTCAAAACGTCGTCGGGTTTGCGAAACTCACGAGACAATCAGGGGGGCGATCGCTTTATACCCCCGGAATCGCGAGCTATACAACACACTACAATGTACGCGGAGCAGTTCCCTTTGCGAGTCGCTCGCTGCTTTCCCTCTCGCGGAGGGAAAGCGAAAACGAGCGAGACCCCCAAGGTTAGACGGGGAGTGCAAGTGCATTATGTACACTGCGGCGGCGGCGTCGACGGCCTCGACAGATCTCTCGCGTGTCGACGCGTGTGTGCACCCGACACACACACATAAGCGACGTACGCGCGAGCGAGACGAGAGCGCCGCTTAAAATACATCACGCACTATCACCCTATCCATTCCATTTCTACGAAGGTCGTCCGGTGTAGCGCGCAACCGACTCTAAGTGGGTCTCGACCACTTGGTTAGTGTGTCATGGCATATGTACGCGCGCGAGCGAGCGTACTCTTGAATAAACTTAATCTCCATGCGCCGGTGTGCCGGCACGACTTTACCTCATGTGTATATATTCACACCCGCACGAGTGCGAGGCGTCGATACCGGCCCTTTACCCTCGCGCAAACGTGGACCGTCGCGGTGTAGGTTCGAGAGAGGCTGCCGATTGATTTTTCGACCCTGGATCGCTCGGTGTGATCGCCACGATAAGAGGAAAAGAGTTTCCCGGGGGGGGCGGGGGGATTGGAGGAAAAAGGAAAAATTGGTTTTTTGCCCGTCGTGTTTGCCCACTCGGCCGAACAACAACACACTGCACCGTATACCGATCGACGACGATTTCCTGCTGGGCTCGTTCGTCGCGTCGGCGGCGGCGCGGCGGGCTGCAAATGAAATTCGAGAGAGTTCGACGCCAAATTTATGTATCGGCGAGCGCGCTCGATGATCCGAGAGCGAATTTAGGTTACTTCGCTCGTTCCTCGCGGCGATTTATCATCCGTCGACGTCTGCGGCAACACGCAACTCCGCGCGCGCGCGCGCGACCAACAGGCCGCGGATTTGCGAAGCTGGTATTATTTCGATACGCGCGCCGGTTTTCTTCTTTTTTTGATTGATTGATCGCCAATCTCGAGCGATAGCGAATGCTAATTCGGCACTTGGGGGGTAATTATTGGATTACTAGATAACAGTATTTTGACCGAATACGCTTTGACTCGTAGCTCGTTGTTTTTCCAATACATTGTTTGCTCAAACTCGACTCGAGTGTCGTCCCCTTGCCCCTCCACCACCGGTTGTATCTCGTGTTTTCGTGCGTGCTCATAGAAATCGCGCATGATTTATCTAGGGGCCCGCGAGTCTCATCTGTCCAAGCAATGGAAACAATAATAACTCGTTTCTCCTTATCTTTGGAATAAAATTTCGGCCGCTATGTTGGAACAGCGATATATTTATCCTCTTCTATCAATCAAAACCGTACGTAAACATATCGCGTCGATGATGATTATTTTTCCGAAAGCAACTGTGTTGGCTCTACAAGTGATTATAATTCGTGAATAAGACGAAATCAACGACGACGACGAAACCGCGAGAATACGATACGCGTGCGATTGGTTAAGCGCCGGTAACACGTCAGAAAAATCGCGCTCTACAGCCGGGGATTCTTTTTCTCTTTTGTCCGCGACACGTTCGATTTCATATATAAACGAGTATACACACACACGCACTGGTCGTTTTACATAATCGTCGCGGGGTAGTGCTTTTCCCAAAGTGTCCACGCCGGGGTATTTTGCAAGCGCGCTTCTTCTCAGCCCGGCGAAAAGAAGCGGGAGAGAGAGAGAGAGAGAGAGAGAGAGAGCACTCGCGATGCCGCGGTTGCCGGTCCGTGAGTGCGCAATCTCTCTGGAACGGATCGAAGTATTGAGCTCAAGGTTTCCGGACCGATTCCTTCGCGATTCTTTTTTCAGCCTTTTTTCAATAGTTTCGGCTCGTCGTGCGCGCGGCTCTCTTGCGCTATACGCGCCTCGAGAGAGGTATATACCCAGATCGCTCACGCTTGCGCAACTCCGGTCCGAATTCTTTTTTTTCCCTCCCTCCCGCCTCACGTGCTTTCACGAGAGGTATATGTGCGCGCACGCGTGTATTTATTAAACTCGTTGCAAAAGATCCCTCGGCGGCGTGGAAACGGACCAATTAGTTGACCGCCTCGTATTTTTGATAACAACGGTCGTTCTTGAGTTTCCTCAGCTTTTTCGAGTGTTCGGTTTTGATTTGTGATCCGAAATTTTCATTCGTGCCTATATTCTTTCAAAGTCAATCGACCCGTTCCACGAGAAAACGATGTATCCGTGTCGAGAAGATTCATCAGAGATGTTATTTGCCATATCAGAGATGGTATTGATTAGTTTTGTAAGATAGCGTTAGGTATATAGAAATCAAGAGCGAAGCTTATAAAAAGAAATCTCTCGTTCGTATAGATTGTAGCTATCTTTCAACTGTACTGGCGCCATTGACACATTGTTCCAATGTTAGCAAACGTACAAACATTTCGATAATGTGTATCGCCAGCAATCAAGTCATAGAATATACACACAAGCAATTTCCACTGTGTAATCATTGGAAATGATGAATAAATTTTTTGCTTCGTCACGCGGTGACTGAATTAGAAATTAGTATCTCCTCGGCGTCACGTTCTAACCACCCAGGCTTAGCGAGCTCGAAAAAAAACGACTAGATACGGAGCAACTTGTTGAGGATGGGAAGTAGTCGGCTAGGTCCAACTTGCATCGTGATCCAATAATTTTCTTCTACCGCGGAGTGAACAAATCATTGGCAATGCACATTTCTTCTCCCAATTTTTCTCGAGTCATTCAAAAACATTCTCAAACTTCAACAGCTTTTTTAACAGGATATTTGCCCCGCCACTGTATCTATAGTTCCGCAGGGCAAGAAAGAATCCGCTCTAGCCAAAAAAATTAATCAAACGCCGCGCACATCCTCCTTGGAGTTTCAAGGTTGGTCTCGCGCGAAAAGTGACGAAGAATCGGTCCCACTCACTGATTGGCTTGTACACACAGGCATATCGATTATGCGATCTCACTTGCGTAGTCGAGTAGCGCTCGAAGAGAGGGAGAGAGAGTGAGTGAGAGAGAGAAGAAAGGAAAAACGCGCGACGGCGGGACTGAGTCGAGAGATTACAGCGTCGGATAGAAGAATGTGTGTCTAGTTTAGTGGGCAAGTAGGTCGAGCGAGGGAAACCGACGAGCCATACGACGACTATACGGTGTGTTACGCAATGCAGTTCCAGTGTTATACAATTATTGACTCACCGGATTAACAAGTAGGCTGGGTGAAAACGAAAGCTGCGTTGCCGCCTCTCCTCCCGTGCGAGCTCGCGTTTCCTCCTCTCCTCCTCGTCGTCGTCGTCGTCCCCGTCTCTCGGTTTCCCCATGCGCCTCTCCCCGCCGCCGCCGCCGCCGCCGACACTCTCTCTTTCGTTTCGTGAGCCGCTCTGGTGCCGACCTTGCTTCCTCCAGCATAGATGGCACACACTCACACACACCTCGCGCTGGAAATATATATCGACTCTCGGCCAATTGCAAACCCAATTTCTCTCTCGCCGCAGCGAATTTCGAGATTGAAATGAGCTTCGCCCCATCTCGTAAAATCAAATTGTCCGCCTCGACTTTCTTTATTTCTTATTTAGGCTTCAATTTGTCCCGACATTATCACGTACTCCGCGCGGATCCCTCAATTTGGTATACGTTTCATTTTTATCCGCGACTCGGGCCACCTCAACTTATCCCTATTCCCCGTTATGGCCGAATTACGCGATTTACGAGCTGTTCGATTAGCCGACAAGTTTTTATACCCGACACATTCACCGCTCTGACAATACCACGCGTTTCAGCGAGCACTCCTCATACTGTTGAACTCATGGGTCCGCCAAATCATGTTCATTTAAATCGTATACTTGTTATTCGAGTCGAGGGGAAAAAAATTGAATGTCCCTGTTAAAGAGATTAAAGTGTGTATCAATCGGGGTGAATTTAAATGACCATGCTGTCGAAATTCCGCTCGAAAAATCAAAACATGGAGTTTTCCCGCTTTTAAAGCCCTTGAGCGTCGTTCTTCGGAATTGTATCATTCGGAAATATACCCCAATTAGTCTTCCTCGATTGAAAAGCGTAATGAGCGAATAAAACACGCGAGTCGGTAATCCGGATCGGGATGGAAACCCACGGAGCATCGGACGAGGGAGATGGAAGAGAGAAAAAAACAATCGCGCAGAGCCTAACGCGCGTGTCCAAGGCGAGGAAAATCCATGAATATTCAGTCGATCTCGAAAAAGGCTCGAGGCTCCTCGGCGGCGATGCACTTGGCCACCCACTGCACCAGTACACACGTGCGTCTGCTCGCATGCACGCGGCCGCCGACAGTATACAGGCGACAAGAGAAGGAGAGGAAAAAAAAATGAATCACACCGAGACTATGGGCTGAAATTATTTTTGGCCTTGCAATGCGCTCGCGTACACGTATCGCGTATCTCGCGCGCGCGCGTATCCCCCTTTTTTTTATTATTTTTTCTCCCCCCCCCCATACACACTCTCCGGGCCGTGCAACATCGTCCGCCGTGTGGCGGCCAAGGCGGATGCCTCGTTCGCCTTGTCCCAGTCTCGCTCGGCGCGCACCGCCGACCATCGGCCGTTAAAAAGAAAGTTTTTTTTGAAATACCGCGCGCGCGATTCCGTTCCGATTCATCCCGATGCTTCGCGACGCGACTCTTTTTCTTCTCTCTCTGTTCCTCGCTTCGGTTCCGCTCGCGATTTTCACTCCAGCTTCAATTCGAATTTCGTTCGCCGCCCTTCGCTCGCGATGTGAAATTCAAGATTACGTAACTCGCGTACAAGCTCGAGCTCGGAAGCGGTGCTCTTTCCCTTGGAGCGCATGCATACCTGTAATCAGAGACCCGTGGATACGCGTTGTGCAATTTCTGACGAATGGATTATGGGGATATATACTTGTCGATTATCACCCTCGACCAACTTTGTTAGTTTTTCCTTTTTCGAGTAACTCGAGCAGCTTGTAATCGCGCTGAGAAACATACCTTTCGACATTTTAAGTTAGCCGAGTGAAATCGGGTCTCTCATGTTCGATAATTCGAAAAAACACGAAATTTCGAAGGACACGTCGGTTCTCACGTTCTCACCTCTGATCCGCAACAATCAACGGGTATATAATTGCAGCAGCCGAGTTCCCGATTCTAATTATCTGCGCGATCGTCTCGGACGCAATCTGCCTTGTCGTTAACAGCCGGCTTTGGAATCTTATCAACGGGCGTACGGACCACGAGCGAAAGAGCGAGAAACTGGTCGTCGCGTGCCTGTCAAGGATGCGCGCGCGTGCGCCGAGCCACAAGGAAAAATGAGAAAACCCGAGCGAGCGCGAAAAATGCGAAGTTCAAGAGTGACGAAGATTACATGGGAGATCGGCGCGGGATTGAGGGCAGAATTGCGCGCGCGAGCGCGCGGATACCTTGACCCCCTATTCGCTTTCTTTCTTTCCTTGAACGGGCAAATTGAATTCCGAGCCACGTGCGGCCCCCTCCGAGATGGATCGATCATTTTTTGCGTTTGTCCGTAAAACTTCATTGTTTTTTTGTTTCGTGCACTTTCAGTTTGTGGACCATACGATTCGAGTGTCGCGGAGATTTTTCTGATTTTTTCCCATCGGAATTTTCCTTTTCATTATGTGCCACCAGACGAAACGTAATGGGAAAATTAAAACACGAATCGAATGGTCGATTCCAGCGACTAATGAGAACCGAAATACACGCGAGTCCGTGGGATTATATCACTCGCTCGATCGGGAATGCACGGCTTGGGTGTATCATCGTTATGCAACAGCCTTCTCGTACTATTTCGAGCGATTTCAGAAGAATAACGAACAGAGAGCGATCGCGCAGCTCCGATCTCCCTGGCGAGGGAGCCAAGAAATTAAAAAAGAAAAAAGTTTTAGCAACGCACACACAGCAGCAACAGTTGTGTGCTGCCCGAGCGGGCCGGAGTCCTCGAGAGAGAGAGAGACGTGGACCGATCGGCGGAGAGTCGCGTGCGCCCAGGGGGTGCGGGCCGAGGATCGATAACTCGATGACACACTTACCGCGTAAACCTGGCCCAGTTGGGCTGGCGCGTGCGTTCGCGACCTCATTCCACCGCGTCGTGTCTCGTTTTTCCCTCCCTCCCCCCCCCTCCTCGCGAGACGGCGATCTCTTTCTCTCTCTCTCTCTCTCTCTCTCTCTCTATCCCCCTTGTATGTATACGTGGGCGCGTGCCGCAGCCAGTCGAACAAGTGGTGTGTAGCTGCCACCCCTTGACCTTGCGCCGCTCGAGTTCTGCGGTGGCGCGACCCACAGGGGGCGCCACCCGAATCGACTCGGCTCTATGTCGCGGGCTCCGATATATGGGCGTTTCCCCCACCCTCCCCAACCCCCCGTACCTAAGCCTATCGATTTTCCGCAACAATTTCTCGCTGGAACACACTACGAGAATGTGGGTTTCCTTAGCTCGGCCGAATCTTTCTTTCTTCTTTCTCCACCGCCCCGTGGAAGTATCCTTGTCGACGATGCTTCGATTTCAATGTTCGCTTCTCGTGGAATCAGATAGATGCCGGTTATGCGTGTCGAGTAAAATGTGTCTGTTAGATAACGAGCTCTTGAAAACATCGTGAAATCACCAACGGCTCGCCCGATGGATCATTACAAACGCCTCGCGAGCACTCGTTTAGCAATGAAAGAAAAAGGCTAAGTTTTCTGAAAAGCTGCACCGAACGTAATTATTCCACGTGTATTTTTAGCAATTGGGTCAGAAAAAAATCAGCATTAGAATAATCGGCATCTATAGTTATGATGTAAATCAATTCAGTAATAACGTAACGACGCCGCTGAGGCAAGTGCGAATGACAACACTCGCTCTCGCTCGCTCGCGATAACACTTTGAGTTTCAATTTGAGGGGCCTGCTCGAGAAGAGATAGCCGCGGCGCCTCTCGATATTTTCGCTCGGGGAACACGAGAGTCGGATCTTTTTTTCTTTCACTCCTCTTCCTCGAAATGGATCGATGAATTTCCAAACGGTCACCCCGTCGTCGTTGCGGAACTCTCACCGATTCTCTCCGGGAGTGTGCTTTTGAAACAGCTCGAGCCGCGCGAGACGTAAAATAACGTCACAGCCTTTGGCACTTTCTCTTTTTGCCGGTGCGAGCAGACCCGGCCTGTATCCCTCGGAACTAGTACGATTTTCTCGGCTTTGTTTTCTCCCGTCTCGAGAGTGTGTATACCCATTAGAAGCGTCACGGTCGTCGAGCGTAACTGCCAAAAATCGTGTTAATTTTCGTTTTTACGGAAAAAAAAAAAGTCGAGAAATTTCATCAGCTTCGAGGCAATTTAACTCGAGTCACGATTAAACAAAACTGCCGCGTGCTCTATATAATTCTGCCTTTCTCCCGTTCGCCGTCGAGCCACCGGCCCATTAAATTACAATGCATATCCTCCCCGCCGCGCGTCCGAATTCGCAAGAAGAAAAATAAAAATAATAATATCACCGGCTCCCATGCACGTACGCTCGCGCGAGACGCGCGAGCGAGCTCGGCACAAAGCAACGCGCAAAAGGACGCGATTTATTTATATCCGGGCGGCGTGTGTTGTCTCGGTGTGCATCCCATGCAGCTCCGGCGCGCCAGTAGTGTAGGTACGGGTACTAACAGACCGGCGCGCGCGCGTTCTCTTTCTCTCTCTCTCGCGCTGCGTCTCTCCATCTCTGTTTCTCGTGGCGTGGCGCGCGTGCAGCCGCATCGCAAGTGTGTCAAGGGCACCAGCGGCGCGCCGGCAGGGCTTGCCGCCAGCCAACCAGCGTATACTATACTCGCGAGCCAAGCCGAGCGGCTTTTCCGAGGAATGCGCCGCCGCCGCCGCTGCTTCGACCGACGCTCGATTTTTACTACTCGCCACGCTGCTACGTTCGCGTTTGCCTATATATACACACACACACACACACACACACACACACACGCCGACTTTTGACAGATACGCCGCGATTGATTTTCTCCGGCAGTGTTTCTTCGGTCGAATTTCTCCTCGATCGATCTCCAACCGCTGCGCGAACTCGATTGATGGGGGGAAAGGGAGCTAATTTACACGAAAGAGCTTCACCGGATCGAATATATCGATTTTCCCATAGAACGTTCTTCGACGTACGAGTAGTAGTCGGATTTTTCAGTTTATCTTGGACTTTGGGCTTCGGTCGAGAACGCGTTGCTGGGGATTTATTTTCCAGCGTCTCTCTTTCCTTGATACTATTGCTGAATCATACAGATTAGCAAGTCTTGTGCAATGCATATATATATCTGACGAATAAAATACATTGTAGAACGTATCGCTCTCGGGTAATCGTGTGTGTATGTATACGTAAACATTTGTTTCCCATCGCGGATTCGCGACTAATTTGTTGGGTAAATTATTGCGTTGAGAAATCGGCTCGTATAACGCATTTTACAAACCGTTCTATTCTCCGCGTTTCCAATGCGTGTGCGCGAGGAAACTTTTCAATTTTAACAACAGTCGCAAGCCTCGAATGTGCTGTAGACATTTTCCTGTTCCGTATGTTTTCGATTCGAAATTCGAAAATTATCCCGACGAATCTTGACGAAAAACCCGCTGCACACCCAATTAGCTTTTATCGAGAGCGTATATTTTCAAACGGCGTTGCCTTATCGGTGCTCGATCGCTTTTTCGATCGACTCGGAATAACCGCTCCGCGTGGGAACATATATATACATATGATCCAATCGCAGAGAGATAGAAAATTACAATCGAACTTAACTCGCGGTATCTATTTTCAGCGCAGCTGTTCGCTAGATACAGCCTCTCCCATCTTAATTACCCAATGTATCCATGCTCGCGACTATCAAAACACGACGCGTCAATTCGTCTTCGTTCGCGTCGTCCACGAGGTGAGAGGCACGCGAACTGTATGCAGAAGCGAAGTTTCGGGACGCTTTTCCCTGTGGAGGGTATTATCGTAACCGAGCTCGGCGAGGAGGACTGGGCCGCTAATCATATTTTACGTAACGACGGGGCCCCGAAAGAAAGGACCGGCGCGTATACGTATATACCTTTTGTCGAGGAGCCGCACGTGCGCTCGTAAATCCGCGTGGCTAGCATTAGACGAGCTGTAATTTCGAATCCGCGCCTTTTCTTTCTCCACGACTCGCCGGCGCGCGAGTACACGCGCCGGGAAAACGGGTGCCCGAACAATGAGTGATTTATGCGCAAAGCGCCCGCTAACCGGTGCCGTTTAGCGACACGAGTCTTTTTTTCGTTTTCTCGACGTAGCTGGTGCTCCGGCTACGCACACGCTACATGTGCCGCTCGAAAATCTCCTTGTCTAGGATACGATAAAATTTTTCGGTATAAGGCTCGCTCTTCCAAGGAATTCGTTTGGTATTCATGAGTGCAAACTGCTGTTTGCTCGAGTATACTAGCGGGGATAATTTATTTTTCTCCCCTACTTTTACCCAATTTTATTTTTCATCTACTTTTTAAAGCACGCTATTGTACCCAATCGACTAGGCGTCGCATCAAACGAGACGCTGCCAACTGTACACTTGATATTTTTGGGCGCGACATATGTATAGTTTTCCGAGTCGTGAAAGCAATGGGTTGGGGCCATTCCACGATTCATAATCTGCATATATCCACTGTACCGCACGGAACATATTTTATCAATATAATCTCGCTCGCTCGAGAGAAATATTGCCTCGTCATATCGCATCTTGATACTAATTAAGATCCGTCGTCGGATTACAATCTAAGCCGGAAAGGATAATAAAGGTTGATATAGGCCACAGTTGTAGCGAACCGATCTAATTAAATATAGAATAAAGCACGAGGGAAAAGGTTTACGGCTCTGATCGGGAGCGTATTTTCATCGGCGTTATAGCCCAAGAGAGAGAGAGAGAGAGAGAGAGAGAGAGAGAGAGAGAGAGTGAGAGAGAGAGAAGCGAATCAATCATGAAATGATCGGCCGGCTCCGACAGGCGTCGATTTGAATTGCCGAGGAGCTGGAGCGCAACGTTCGCGAGGGAGAAACGCTTGCGCCACTCGCGCGCGCTCCGCGGCTCTCTCGTCAAACTTTGACAAGTGCCTTGCTCAAACTCTCCCCCCGCGATCCATCGGGGAGATCCCCACCGCTGGTGAACGCTACGTACTCCCGCGAGCTTGTGTATTACGAATTCGAGAGCCAAAAGCCGATTATTGATTTAGCTCCGACCATAAGCCCTTGGTTAATTATCTTGAGCGCGCGTGTGTGTGTGTGTCTAGAAAGCTGCCGCTCGGGAAAACGAGTCGTGCCCACGCGTCTGATTGTAGGAAAATATAGAGCGAGCTTATTGCGAACCCAAAATTGTGAGCCGAGTATATTTGGAGCGGATCAATCGTTTCGGAGCTATTTACTGAGTTTTGCAATTGGAAATAGTATATGCGTGGATTTATATTCCGGTGTCGCGTGGGCGTTAACCACCTCTTTCGCGATGAATATTCAAGTTCGGTATGATTAAGAGGGTGTGATGAAATAGACGCTTCATCAACGTTATGCCCCCCGGGGGAAATTAAAAAGACAAAAAATGACTCTGTCGCGGTTTTGGAAAATCGACGTTGCGAAAAACAGTGGCGCGCGCGCTGAAAACTTTCCAATTAAAGGAAAACAATGAGCGGCTTGTTGTCAAACAATGGCAGCGGTCGATTTATCCATACAGCGAGTAAAGCGTGCGAGCCTCCTGTGTGAGCACAGGCAGTTTGGAGCACGTGTCTCGCGACTTATCGATCCCGACCGAACGATTGTGGTGCCTTGCGACAGCTCGGTGATTTTTTTTTCCACGAGCCAACCTCTCATTTAGCTTGACACGGTAATCCATATTGCTTTTGTTCAATTTCGATTTTTTCTCTGCCCCTCCTCGAAGTTGTGGGAAAAGTTATATTCCGCGGGCTCGAAAGGGATTGTCGGAATCGAGCACTGATTCGTCGCGAACGTATCTTTTTTTTATGGACTCGACGCGATCCCAAAAGAAGAAGGAAAAAACTGTCAGGTGCAAGATTTCGCAAGACGCGCGCGAGCGCGATTGACTCACGATATATACTTTTGCCATTTCGATCCGATTTTATTCATTCAATAAGCGATACTTCTAGGCAAATGAGTGCAATGAAAATTGCGCAATCTTGTTTACTATCGCCGCATCGGACTCGAGTTACAATTTTACGACAACTGGTTACGCTTCGTTACACATATGTATGTACGTTTACCCCGAGCGCCGCGATATTTCAATGCGTACACGCGGCCACGACTCAATTAAAAACGAAACGTATGTGTGTATTATATATGTTTATATATTGGGAAAATGAAATTTCGCTTGCGCAACGTCAATTTGCCGATTCCCCCGTGAGAGAGTAGCTCCGCGCCGCGCGGCTTAATTTCCCCCGTTGTATCACTCGGCAATGGGTCGTGTTGCCGCCGGTGCGCGCACACAAACACACATACGGTGCCGCGAGCACCCGTACGTAATCAATACGAGCCAGGCCTGAAATTTCCAAATAAACGAGCTGTTTCCACCGATATTGCCCCGATAATAAGGATAATCGATCGCGGATCGGCCGACGTATCTTTATTAGTCGGGCATTGGTGGCCGAAGAAAAAGCAGTGTGGGTCTCTGGATCGATGTGCAGTCGGTGTGTGTGTGTGTGTACCACGGCAGCCTCTCTTTCTTCCCTCTTATCTAACGCAGATGAGTTCGTGCGATTGCGCCCCCCCCCCCCCAGTGTACGAGCGAGAGCAATTTAGAAATCGAATGTTCGATGTTCGATTTTCCTCGTTTAGCGTGAGAAATCACGCGATCGCGGCCTTTTATCTTATTCTGCTCGTTTGCCCAAGTCGAAAGAGGGGAAAAATATATTTCCACGCGCGGTTTTTCCGACCGCCCGCGCGTGTGTTTTCTCGGCGAAATTCGTTTGTTTCCCAAGCCGCGATCCAATACACCGAAGGACACGCGCTATTGTCTCGCCTCGTTTCATATCTAACCCGTGAATAATTACTAAGATACAAATGGGTATCGGATAGCAGTCGTCCGAAGAAAAACCGATCGCCTTGGCAGTGCGGACTTTTTCAGATGCCGCTATGTGCGAGAGTAAAACGATATTGTCGTGTCGGACCGGACGATCGGTTGGAATACTTTTCCCTCGAGCAAACGTGAATCGATTCGCGTTCCCGAAACGTATCTCTATAAGATTCAAATAGTAAAAAAAAAAGCATAACTGATGAAAGGGTTGAATATTCAACTGAAAGTTAGTGAAATTTTACAAATTTTAGTGAAGGTTAGTAAAATTCTGCTAATTTTCCAGTTGAATATTTACTATTTCTATCAGTTATGCAATTTGTACTAAGGTACGTGTACCCAATATGTGCCACCATAGCGAGAAAGATCATTAAACTGCGTCAAACGTTCGAGACCGGTGAAAGTGTTTTCTTTCTCCATTATCCTGTATTGCCGACAAGATTCTGTGCCGTGACGTTACACTAGACATGCGTATATATATACGAAATCCAAAGGGCGGCGCATATTAGATATACCTTAGTAATCAGTAGTTTTCCACTATCATAGGTTTGAAGCGTGAGTACATTTTTGCCGGTCGATTTCAGAATGGTACCGATAGAAAAGAATGGAATGAATGTTTATTGGGATTTTAGAGTAATCCTGGTTGATCCGTTGTATAATAAACATGGTATTTACATACTCTGCATAAGATAATAGGGTTGCAATTACGCTAGAACAGGAGTAAGAACGATAGTGGGGTGACAATCGGTTGACAGTACGGTGGTTGTTGTCGATGCGAAGTCAGGTGGCGAAACTGCATCTACGCTCACACGGGTCACTTTCATCGAGGCTATTTCCCTGAAGCTCACGAGCTAATTTGCGAAGGCAATATACACACCTCCCGCGCGCGTGTCGAGCCGCCCATTCGACAGTTCGCCCTGCAGCTCTAATTTACTTTCGATTTTACGACGACAGCCGATACACAAGCGTATAAAAGCGTATATCTTGCCCGGAGCACACGCGCATATCGGTGCGGCTTTATTAAAATCAATTCGCGCTAATTGAGTCGTTCGCACGTAATTCACTGGGTAAAATAGCTCGCTCGGGCCTAAATTACGCAACCCGGCGGCGGTGGCAGAGCATCGGGAAAAGTGTATCTCCCTCGGGCCGATCGCGTCTCACACGATACACACACAAGGGGGGCGATTTTAGATTTTCTCACTGCGCGCTAAATACTCGGCGCGCACAACGAGCCCGGGCTCCTATAGATCCGAGCGCGAGATAACCAAGCCAAGCCTTTCCAGCGTCGGCGCCCCCGCGAGGATCCGTATCGGCCCCGACGAGCAGCGATATCATCGGAATCTCGAAATGGGCGAGCGCGGAAAAATCACTCGGGACCCAGAGAGCAAGAGCTCGTCTGCCGCGCGTCCACGGGTCTGACTCTACGGACGCTTTAATTCCAAATAACGTTCGAAATCAGCTTTTGACTGAGTTTTTCGTACGAAGGTAGAGTTATTGAAAAATATCACCGGAGGTCTCTCTCGATAGCTCCACGACACGTGCGGGAGGATGCGCGCTTTCACGAGCTTGCGCAAGAACCCTTACCCGGTGACACGAATACACACATTATGACATAAGGCACGCGCCGAATCCTAAGATAACTCCGTGGGCTGTAGTCTCGTTGATCGGTGCTCGTCTTTTGAGTGTCGCGCGCACTCAAGAAAATTTCGAGCGGAATCGACGTTTATTACGTTGGATACCCTCGAAAAATTAAAGTCGTCGTCTCAACATTCTAGATGACGAAGCTACTCCAGTTTTCCGTAACTCCATTATGGATTTTATTGACTTTTGATTGAATATTACATTAAGCATAAAAATTAATTTTCGAGGATAAAATAAATGATGCATAGAATTTCATGTAAATGATTTTCCCGTAACAGAAAAACCTATTCCTCCTCAATCAGTGGAGTGTTGGGATAACATAGGTGAACAATGAATTTCCTCAATTTACTTGGGCATTGTTTTATACCTCAACGCGTTGAGGCTATCTTAACATTCGAAACAATGTTACATTTTCAATCTATTATTTTTCTCAGTACAGGCCGCGATTCCTCGGACCCATCCCGATGCGCTCAATCTATATTCCAAAAAGGAATACGTTATATATACATGGTTCCAATGTTGCTGGACATTACTGCGAGCGTATGCCCATACTGATGGGCTTTGACACGTCCGTTCGAAGAACGTCGCGACGACAAATTGATCTCGCCCCGATAGCTCGCGCGAACCAAGTGAAGTAGTCTCTCGGAACATCGGAGCCGTGTATCAAGCGAGATTTTTCGAAAGATAAGAGAGAGCGAGAGACGTGGCCGAGCGTTTGGTTATACTGTGTAAGAAGATGTTGTATGTACGTGCGGTTTTGTGCAACAAAGGAGCGGCCCTGCGACCGTTCCACTCGGAGCTCACTCCACGCGACGGTAATAAAAAATAATTGGGTCAATACACGGGACAAAAAGTGCAGCTGTTTGTATGTGTGCATGTGTATGTGTTTGTATTGTATTCCTCGGTCGCTCGCTCGCGCACGGCTTCACACACGCGCGGGCACGCGAGGCAGAATAAAATCGTAGTTATACAAGCGCAATTTACGACGCTAGTCTCGAATTGAATGGAATAATAAATTTTCACTTGCTCTTGACATTTCGTGATCGTGAAATCGACGGGATAAATTATACGCACATGCAGGGGGGGGGGTAAGGGGAAGGGGAAGGGGAAGGGAGGATGCACTATAAAAGTCGAGAGAGCGAGTGAAAGCTCTGGAAATATGATGAAAAGTCGGTAAGAGGTGCGAGAACTCCCGAGATATTTCACCGCGATCCGTTGTTAATTAGGCGCGCGTTACAGCATCCATACGTCGCTCGCACGTAATCGCCGCTTCACGTGTGTGTGCGCAACGAAACGCGCGTATACAGCCGCAAAGGAGAAATAAGAAGGGAAAAAAAACATTAGCGTACGTGTCGCCGTGCGGTGCAGCCGCGATCGCCTCTCCCGCGACAAGCATCTCGGGCACAATTAAAATATTCAAAGCTCGAGCCGGTGTATACGGGGAACAATGCAAATGCAATGGCCGAGGGGCGGGCAGAGAAAGCGAGACGGATCGCGGCGAGTGCGCGCGCGGATATGACATATATACGTGTACACACCGGGGCGAGAGAGAGAGTAAGCCTAATTGGCTGTGCGCGCCCGTCTATACGGGGCCCCGCCAAATTTATTGCCCCCGTCGCTCGTGTGCACTTTGCGCAAATTAAAATCAGATCGGACGCGCGTATGTACGTGAGCGGCGGTATTATTCGGGGCCCGGGCCGTGTATACACACACTCGCGCATGGGAAAAACGCGAATCGAGGAGCGTGTCGAGCTGCGGGACCGATAGCCATCTGCAGCCGAAACTTCGCACGAGCGCGGCCGGCTGATCCGCAGGGCTGAGCAAGTGGGCCGGCACGCTGTAATGAGCTCGCTATACGCACACGCGCACGTCTTCCCCCCCGGCCCGGCCCGGCCCGGAAGCTTTTCCGCCCGGATAATTTGGCCGTGTGTTGCGTGCCCAGCCGCCGAAACTCCGCGCTCTCTCTCTCTCTCTCTCTCTCTCTCTCTCTCTCTCTCTCTCCTCACCGTCATCAAGTGCACCGCGTGTCCCTCGTAATTGAGCGGCCGCATCGTCACGGTGTACCTGTCCGAAATTCGCGTCGTTGATGAGCCAACGGAATTTCCGGGAAATGGTAGATTTTAAATTGATACGATTGGATTGGATTCCCCCCACGACGCAGAGATGGAAGCGACCATGAGAACCGCCAAACTTTGAACTACCTGGACATCGTTTGGGTCAAGGGTCGGCTTCTCCAAGCAAAAATACCAGGAGTGCACCCTTGGAACACCGTCGTCGGTAACCCTGATTTCCAGACATCGTTCGGGTCCAGCCTCTCCAAGTTCAAATAGAACACAAAGTTTTATAAATATTTCATAAAGTTCTTATAAGGCTGTAATGGGTACATTCCCTTATGAAAACCTTATAAAATTTTGATACAGAACTTATAACCGTTTTCCACGCGGATATACATAAGCATAAGTATATCCCGCTGAGGGAGCAGTCGAAATCGCGCGGCTATTCCGCGTGTTTGCGCACGCGCGCGCTCGAACGGCTCGAATGGATTGATTTTTTTTTCTTTCTCCAGTCGAGCCTGATGGCCCACACCGGGGCGATCCGGGATACGGGCGAGTTACGCGCGAGGAGGGGGGGCAAAAAGGAAAGTGTGAAGAATCGGCGGACATAATGAGCTGGACCCGGCGGAGCATTGCCGAGCGGCCGCGGTATCAAGATTGAATAATGCCCGCGGTATTGCCAAAGCTATACACACACACACACAGAGGGAGATGACAAGCGCCGTTGAAGCGCGCACTTTTCGACGCGAGCGGGCTCCTCCGTGCTCCGATCCTCGCGGCGAACACTTTCTGATCGGTATCGACCGGCGGAGCAGTTCGTTAATGCAATTTTCGCAAGCCGTGTTTCAATTTCGCGCTACGGTTCTTTTTTCCTTCTTCTCTTCTTTGGCCCCCTGGCTCCTCGTCGCGGGAGCGGCTGACAACGAGGGACCCTCGACGCGTTTGATACCCTTTCGAAACCTCGCGGTGAAAAACCAGTGTATGAGAGGAAGAAATCACTGTGTGAGGGATGGATGCGAGTGATTCAGTGAATCTGCAGTTTATTTTTCATGTGATGAGAAAGAATACTTTTCATTCTTGCCTATATTAACCAAGAGCTATTCCTCAGAATTAGGACAAGCTGAATCAAATTACATAAGAAGTTTATGCTGGCGAGATGAAAACATCGAATACCGTATCAAATTGAGTACAACGAAGTACCAATGTCGGAGTTTTAAGGGAGTACTGAAGTGAGAAGCCTCTCAGAATTTTCTCTTTTGTTTCACGAGTAAATTTTTGATTGTCATGTCGAAACTCGCGAAACTAAAGTGCTAATTCACTTTTATATCACATGTGCGAACGTCAGTTTCACTCGCTCACTCATCTACCTCCATACACTGGTCCTCGGCTGTAAGGTTGGAAGAGAGCGCGTAATCCCGCGACGGGGAAGTGCGTCGGCCACGGGGGGCTTACGCGCACGTAATTGAATCTCGCTTTACAGCCGTGAAATCGCGCGCACGGGGAGGCTTTGCAAATTAGGCCGGCCCGGGCTTACATCGGGGAGGGATAAGAGCGCGCGCGGGCAATAACGAGGAAGGAGAAAAAAAATGTCCGCGTCTCGCGGGACAAACGCGGGTTGCGCAACGCGCGTGGCGTGGCGCAATGCGCACGAGCGCGGGGCCCATTATTAAGGGCAGCGAAATTCGCTGGAAAGTGATTTTCGAAAGCACGCGCGGCTCGAGCGGCTCACCCGCACGGCAGATAAATCTTCGGACGACGCGAGCGAGGAGCCGCGCGTCATGTAATACCTGCATGAGCCGCGCGCGCGCGCGCGCGCAATTACGCACCGCCACCGCGCTTCTGGGTCAGTACCGCGCGCCCGTGTGTGTATGTATGCACGCGAGCTATATACAGATCGCAACAACACATCGGCCCAAGCCGTGGAAATATCACTCGCGGATTTTTCTTGTCTTTCTCGTAATTCTACTTGAACTTACGTTGTTGGCGATCGGATATACATGCGGGCGAGCGGTCCACCACGTTATGAAAAATGCCGTTTTCACGGGAAAGTAGTAGCGAGCTTGTGGCCGCCAAACTTATCGCGCGAACGCGTGTAATATGCCGCGCGGTATAATTAATACACTCCGCGCGGAATACGAGCGGCCAGAAGAAGAAAAAAAAGCGTAAAAACGAGTTGGAGAGCCGGCCGCGTGTTTTGAAAGCGCTCGCGCAAGTTCACGAGACGCGAGGATGTTGGGAACGTGTCGGCAAACGTTGGCGGGGGACTCCTAACGGTGTCCGCTACTCCCTCCGAAATAATCCAATGATAATAAAGTTGATCACGGTCTACGTTTATATCTGATTAGTAGGAACTCATTTAGTATCGATAGAGTGTCCTAACCTGAGCTGAGTATCGGCAAGAATAAAGGGAATTGATTCATCCATTGATCCGCTGTGCTTCGTAAGAACTACATACTACTCCCTGTGGAAGAGTATACTGCAGCGAGAAACCCCGCGAATTCCACTGTCTAAATTTTAAATAGTGAAAATTGCAAAATAATAAAAATTTCACCGATTGTCCAGTGAATTTTCACTATTATCCAAGAGTCAAGTATTTTCCACTCGTGAATAGTAATTTTCCTTACTATATCAAATACCGAGAGTATATAAGGGTTACAGTGGACAGCTCGGCTAACGGCGCAATCGAGCCATATGTCATAGTCATTTGCCTCGATCGCGTAGTTCCAGCGTATACACACACCTCGAGCATACAAGCCGCGTGAGAATCCACGAGGTGAGGACGCGCGCACGATCTCGGCTCGCGCTATAAAACAAACAAGGATTGCGCAAGCGCCTACACAGGGGAGGAACGGCAAAGTAATCGAGTGTCAAAGTTGAAACGCATAGATCAGCGCTCGCTCGAGCCCTTGGTATGCGCGCATTTGCATGAAACACTCGGGGGGCCGCCGCCTGTAGACCCACGGCCAATACATTACACGCTCGCGCGTAGCTCGCCGGCACTTTACAACCGCTTACGTATATACATACGCGCACGTATATACGAAGATCGCGCAAAACCCCGTAGACACACGCGGGCCGGGGTGTGTAATAAAGTTGGCTCGTCGCTCGAGCGGCGAATTAGAGGCGCAGTGCGCGAGATTCGAATGGGCATTCGGTCGAGGAGTGTATGTGCGCGTGTGTGCGAATCCGCGATGCGTCTATTTGTTTCACGCACGCTCGACACGGCTTGCGACACGTGCCTCTCTCTATCTCGCTCTGCCCATTAACTAACACACTATTCAATTATCATTTTTGCCCCGGCTCGAAGTACAGCTCGGGTTTTCGCGTCGCTCCTGCGTTTCTCGAGATTTGCGAAACCCTCGGACGGAGACGAGCACATATAGGATGGCTCGTTAAAGATGCTCATTTGAATGAGTAACGCTCCATCGAGGTATTCGAATGATTTGATTTTATCCATGTTGCAGATACAATCGAACAACAGGTTTGAAAATCTCAAACTCGCGGAGCTCCGAGGGCGACAATACGGACGGAAAATTAGATGAGCACATACATACGAGTCGGACTATCTTTCGCTAGTTGGCATACGCATATGTAAATATGAGCGAGTGATATACCGCGCGGCGGATTTATGCGCGTATAAAGGCGAATTATTTACGGCGCTGCGTTGACGAGGCGCCAAAGGGCTAATTGAAAATTAAGCTATCCCACGAGGTCGGGTGTCGGGACATGCGTCAAACGCGGAATGCAAAGCAGCGCGCGTGCCGTGGGCAGTCTACTCGAATGCCCCGCGTGTGTGTGCTCGTATAAGAGCGTCGTCGTCGTCGCGCTCGGCTTATTTAATAGCTCTCTAGCGTCTGCGCGTGTGTGTGACCCAATTCGGGAATGGATCGTCCACGGGGAAAAAACGAGCGATATATATCGACACACCTATATATACACGATACGCGCGTGGAGCCAACACCGAGGATGGACCGTTTGGTTATGGGCGACGACGAGCACAGCAGCATGTGTTTTCTACGTTTGTGATCGATAAGCGAGAGCCTGTCGCAATACACACACATGCGCGCGCGCGCGCGCGCGAACTATTGGATTGTAAGCATTTGTACGTGCTCGCTTGAGAGTCGGCGCTAATGAAAGGCATTTCGCCTTAGTCGTATATGTGTATACACACACACACACACACACACTCTTGTTTTATCGAGGGTGTGCAATTACCCGGCGTTCCGACTCTAAATACACGTGCATTACAGATTATCGCACTCTCTATGGGAACACTGGGGAAACTCCCCACGGCTCGGCAGCGGCGCGCTTTAATTGTTTCTTAATCAATACCCAATGCATATGTGTGTACGTATGTGCACTCAGCATCGCCGTTGTTTCCCCGCTCGTTCGAGCTGGCTCTCGCGAGCGACCGATCGGCCAACGCTTGGATATATCTGTCTGTCACTCTGGAAATACGGACCTTTTTTCTTTCTTCCCTTCTATATTTATCTGATTTGGGTCAGTGGGATTTATCGGATTCCAAATTCCTCACGTCAACCCAGTGGTATTGTCTAGCAATGTTACACTACTCGCCGCTCGCGAGTGTGTGTGTTTGTTGGTAGTTTGGAAAAGCCGGGCCCGAGGGAGAGAACAAAAAAAAGATTACAACTCACAAGTGTGGGCAACGGGAGGCAATTAAACTTTTCGGATGTGCGAGAGAGCCGCTCGGCAAACGAGAAACACGGAGTTTGCCATTCGTTCTCCGCGGCGAAATCACCTGGGGAGAAGCAAAAAAATCCATCAGCATAGATAGCCGATGCAGGTCGTAAAAGCTCGCGGGGAGGAGGAGGAGGAGCACTTGGTTCGGCCGTAATAGGCTCTAAAGTCGAGTAGAGCAGACACAGCCGCAGAAAAGACTGTAGCGCGCGCGCCAAATGCATTTAACCGAGCGCGCGCTCAGGAGGTAAAACCTACATGCTCGGAAATCCCGTACTTGGAACGAGAGTTGCTTTGATGAAATTTACCCAGAAGTTTATTACAAACGGGCCGTTACTCCTCTTGATGTTTCAATTCGTTAAGAAACCCCTCTTGTGCCGTATATGAACGATGAGGATAAAAAAAGCGCCTTGCGATATTGTATTGTATAATAGATGCGGATGAATCAATTTAACATTCCAATCGTGGCTGGCGATGCTGATTTTTTTTTGATAGGCTCAAAAGTATGCTGAATGTATGAATACGTGAGTTTCAGGGAAAAAATGATGTTTCGATTGCGTACATGCGTTGAAGCTGATTCTTGCGAAGGAATTAAGGGCCGAAACTTATTGTTATCTACTAGTTATTCTACTTACTTACTTTATAGAATCTACGAATGCTAAAATTAAAATATGATTTCTAGGGTATGTTTTTATTTTTATTTTTATTCTAATAAAACATTGAATTATTATGAATTTTAAAAATTTCCGGACACCATATTTCTTGAAATCATGATTGAGCCCATTCTCATGTTTTCAACCTTCGACAACACATGTCATTGATATAGATGTTCCGTTTTCTTCGATAGGGGAATGATGCATCTCCCATTAGAAAAACGTTCAGCTGCCTAGGAATGTTAAATTTTATAAAACAGTAATTTTCTCTTGTATTTCTAATGAGTATTACATATATTCGAACATTTTTAATTGGAGTAATATATTATGGTATGAATTAATTCATACCCATCGAGTGCCTAATTCAATTACACTTGTAACCAATACCAATTCCAGATTTTCATAAAGCCTTCTTCCTCCCCCAAGCTAGTTTGATTATCACGAATCAACTGAAGATTGGCACATCAGCAATATCGACTATAAGAATAAATTCCCGTTTCCGAAGTTGACTCGATCCCCGCATTGTTTGTACATATACACATTCAAGTTTTCCCTCTCGATCCCCGAAAGGAGCAGTACCGTTCAAACACGACACAATACACTTCGCCGGGCCTAATTACGAATGCCTTTACACACGTTCGCGTATGTATACGTATCCAAGCGAGAGCGTGACGCATATCGGCCGGTTCGCCAAAGGTGAGTTGCAGCCGGTGACAGACCTATACATTATAAAACGGGTGCGTGAAATGCACGACACGCGCGTGTGTAAATATATATATATATGTAACGCAGACTCGCGCCCCGTGGGAAAACGATCGTCTAGAGCCCGACTTGACGATCAATCCCCTCCCGCGTCTTGATAATTTTCTCTCGAATCGTCATCTTGGCAATCCTGAGAACCGCTGGACTGGTGTAGGACGAAGGGGAAAAAGTCGAGCCCGCGCACGATAGTTGTGCATAGCTCGCCGGGGCGGGATTGCACGTACATATACGTAGGCTTCGATGGAAATTGGGACGTCGGGGCCGATGGACAATGTTCGCCGGGGCTCTTCTTATCTCTGTCTCACTCACTTTGCGTCCTTGTTTCTCTCTCGCTCTCCCAGCACAAAGGTGTGTACGTGTGTGCATATATGTATATAGCTGCAGCCGAGCGTAACTCGCACGCCCGCCTCGCTCGCGCAAGCTTGTCTCGACAGCGAATCGAGGTTTCTTTCTTTTTCTCGCGCGGCTCTTTGTGCCTCCGGTCTCGCTGTGTGTGTGTGTGTGTGTGTGTGTGTGTGTGTGTGTGTGTGTGTGTGTGTGTGTATGTGTGGGTGGGTACGAAGGGTCGACAGCGCGCGCGAGCGTGTACTCGTATAATTGCGCGCAATACCGGCTGATTGTTTCTCCTTCCTTTTTCCTCCCCCCTCGAACCGCTTCTCCTTTTTTTATTCCTTTCCTCAGCCGCCGCCGCCGCGCGCGCGGCTACTTCCACCTCATTTTTACTTAATCACTCTCGGCGCCGCGCGGCTCTCGGGACGGCTCTTTTGTACGCCCGTGTGATATGAATGAAGATATCGCCGCTGATATACACGTGCGCGCGAGGCGGCGGCCGTTTTTCTCGCCGCTTCCTCTTGCTTTCGAATTTCAACATTGTGCGCGCGCGATTCATCGTACAGTTCCGTCCGCGACGTCCGCGCCCCGTCTCAGCTCTCCTCGATCGTCCGCTGTAACGCGGCCGACACGGGCAAAACACGGATATCGACATTCGCGCGATATTACGTGCGATTGCGGATATCGTCGAGTTCCAATTGGCGCGGCGCGAGATACACACACACACACACACACAGACACACGCGTGTATAAGTACATATAATTGAATTTCATCACGTCGTTGCCGCGAGCCGAAGAAAATCCCTTTCACAATCGTACAAGAGCCGGCGCGTATATATCACCCGGTCGCGATCTGCTTAATTAGCAAAAAATAAATATCCCCCACCCCGGCGTCGAGTCGAAATGAGTCGGAGACTAAACGGCGTGTGTGTGTGTCTGTTCGGGGCTGGGGTGGGCGAGTTACCTCGACGGAGAGCTGCTGCGCGAGCGGCGCTACTTCCCCCGATCGGCGTATGGACGCGTGGGCGGGTCTCGAAAGTGCGCCCGGTGAAAAAAATGACACGCCCGCGATCATTATCGCCCCGGCCGCGCGCGGCTATGCGCGCCTTACGAAATCCCCCCCGCGCGTGTGTGGAGCTCTGTGCCGACCGCCACATTGACCTATACGCCGCGGCGTATCATATATGCACGTATGCGCGCGGCTCTGATAAGTCCACGGGCCGCCAGCTGGCCGACTGTGCTGCACCGCCGCCGGATTCATACTCGTGAAAAAGCCCGGTTCTCGACGTTTGATTTTACCGATCGATCGATCGATCGTATGTTACAGAGGCTGTGTTCTCCAGGCTGCAACCATCTTATTGCGGCTACGTCGCGAATACACGTATTTCCTGAATCGAGATCCTGCTGCTGTAGACCGCGAACTCGTCCCGCTATCGTCCCGCGCGCCTTCGCGTCAAAGTATTTTCCGCTAATCTCTCAAAAGCTTACACCGAGAAACCAGTGTGTGAAAGTGAACAATCACTGTACGAAACTGGTTGAATGATAGGGTGGAACTGCAGTTCTCTCATACATAATAAAAGTGAATTTTCACTTCACACTCAGAGTATCTTGTTCGCAGAGGAATTGAGCTTCTTTCAGAATTTCTGCTTTCAATTAGAATCTTTTCGAGAAAAGACTTTTTTTTCTCCAATCAACAATATACTATGTTAAAAATTAGCAGAATTGTATTCGAGGCCTAATCCTTTGGAAACAAGAATATACTCTTGTAAGTGGTGTTCCATTAATTGTGACACCAAAAATTTATTGCTAATTTTATGTAAAAAACATTTGCTATCCAAACTCATGGAACTCAAGTTAAATCCACTTGGATTGTACATAAAAAGTTAACTGGATTTATATTCAATCATTCACCCGCCTAATTTATTTTTTCCTTTCACACACCGGTTTTTCAGAGCAAGGTTTCGAGCGAGCGCGTTTCGGAACTGAATTTTGGCTTTTGCTCTACCGCGGTAGTTAACCGTCGAATTGCGACGCGTACCCACACTGCACGCACATGCACACACTGTAGAACTTTCAAACGACGTTTTGTAATAATTTTTTTTGCATACAAAATGCATCCTGTTCGCAAGCCGAGCCCAATCGGTCGCGCGAGATTCGGCACCTTGATAAATTCACCCTCGTGATTTCGCTCTCGCGAAATATCACGTGTGCGTGCGCGCTCACGCAGGACCGCGCGGGGAGAGCCGCGCCATATACGATAAATCTATTTTATTGAAAGTCCCGCACTGCGGGCGCGCGGAATCTCGGCCGTAAATCATTTTCCACGCGCGGAATTAACAACTCTTGTCTTTGCGATTGCGAGCTGACTGAGCCGATCGGCTCGAGTCTCTCTCTCTCTCTCTCGCGGGCGACCGCGACGTATGGAAATTGCGCTTCGTGTGACTGCCCGACAGATTTCGTTTGTAATTACTCTCTCGCCCGCGCCCCGCGCTCGCTCGCCGCGGCTGTTAGATATACACGTTCCATTCGTGTATTTGTTGTTCGAGGCTTATTAAAAGCCTCAATAGCTTGCGATATTCGAAGTTATACGCACTCTTTATATGCTTTTACTCGTTCGTACTCCCTGGTAGAAACGTTAAGCATTTATTAGCTAAGAATTGGTTAGTGTTAATATCCTTAGCTGGATTCTTGTTAAAGTAGTAGCTTAAAATACTGCCAAGATCTTGGTAACGAAGGGACGGATTCGTAGCATAAAATACTGTTAATATCCCTCTAACGAAGAGATTCGGATAACTTTTAGCTAATGATTTCAGCCAGTTCTTACTTAACTGGTATTGTGTTAACGGCAAGAAATGCTTAATTTTCTACCAGGGCTCTCTTAAAAGCTTACAGTGAAAAACCGCTGTACTGAAGTGAGAGATCGCCGTATGAAGGTAGATGAATTGAACTGCAGTTGATTTTCTATAAATCAAAGTGAATTTCCACTTTCGTTCCACAAGTTTTGATTTCAAAAATTATTTACATCAAACTCGCAGAAAATCCATTGAATTTTTACTTCGTATTCAGAGAATATGTGCTGCACGTAAAATGCGCGAGTTTGATGCGAAAATGTTTGCTATCAAAACTTATGGAGGACTAGAGTGAAAATTCTATTGATCACACGAAAAATTAACTGCATTTCCACTCGATCATTCATTCCCGCCTTCGTACAGTGATTTTCCATCATTTCAAGCTTTCAATTGAGTGACATCAACGACGCGAACCTCAGACGCGTAACGAAGATGCACCTGGTGCGACTGTCCCGCCGCCGGACAAACTCGAAATCCCTATCAACAATAGCCCGGCCGACCACCGTGCAGCGCGTAACCCTCGCCTGGGGTCGCGCGCACAGGTTCCGGAGTCCTCTCTTAGATATATCGTCGGTCGAATTGGGCGCTTATGAAACGGCGCGCGACTAATCGCCCGTCATTATCGCCACCATAAATTTCGCGAATGATACGCGTAAATCACTGATAAGCATCGGCGAGAGGTGTCGGCGGCGGTGGAGCGCGCGCGCAACAGCCGCGGATTGATACGCATCGAGCCAACGCTCGAGAGAGAGAGAGAGAGAGAGAGAGAGAGAGAGAGAGAGAGCCGCGGACCGCGAGCATTGTTTATATCAATCTAGCGCAGCTGTTTGCTTTGCCTCTTGGCTAATGTCGTCGCGGACAAGTCGTTTTTCCCTCCCGCGGCCCTGTGTTTGTATACGATATAGACAATCGTCGTGGTTCGTTGACTCGGTGTGTTGCCGGACTATTATCAAAATATAATTGAGCCCTCCGGCTTCGACGCGTGTGGCTGCTGGGATACGGGCCCCGCCCGTGTGTTCGAACAAGCAAAAAGTCGCGTATCCCATGTTTTCCTTGGACCTCCAAGCTTATTCACCTGCCGTACGGTCCCGAGCTGCTATATATACGCGTTGGATTGACTCTGAGGCGCAACGGTTGTACATTCGACGACTCACGCATTTCTCCGCCGAGAGCTGCACCCCGAGTCTTTTTATAGGTATATATTAAAAATACGACGAAAGCTCGTTGTCGCGTGCCTTGTCCTCCGGCAATATCAAGTACTCTTTGTGCGTCGCGAATCTCCCCAAAGACGAGCTCGCGCGAGGCATAAAAAGGCTCCGCCCGAGGAGCGCTTCGATATTCCGTTCGATCGAGTATATATTTCTTTTTTCTTCCCCCCTTCCCCCCTCCGCCCCCCCTCCGCCCCGTCGCGGAGCTCGTTCTCGTTTCGCTCGCGCGTATATACGCACGCACACGCGCATATTGGGCAATGCGCGAAGGAGCGCGTAAATTTAGAACAGTCGCGATTGCGAAATCGGCTGAATTATTCGTGCGATTACGCATGCGCTCGAGGGAGGGAGGGAGACAGATAAGATCGGCCGACCCCATAGAAGTATATCATAGGAGTAATTAACGGGAGAGCGATTCGTATGCGTGGTCGGGCGGCAGAGGCGCATCGGCAAAACGATCACGCGATACCGTTCTTACGCGTGTACGTGTACACACACAAGCGAGCGCGCGCGCACAATCGAACTTGACTGACGGCTCGCTGTCTCGGGCGAGAGAGCCGTGCAATTTGTGCCGATGTGTCGCGCGCGCGCGAGCGGCCGTGTGTGTGCGCGCGCGCCCGAGAGAGAGAGAGAGAGCCGAGGAGGGAGGGGAATTAACGCCTGTCCAGCTTTTAAGGCTACCTGTTATTCCGCGGCGACAAGGCCTATTTATATCGGCCTAGATTCCGCGTTTATACCGACGCGAGCGAGCAAGCGAGCCGCTTTGCGAATGCGCGCAGCGCTGCCGCCGCCACCGTACACGACAAAAACACGCTCGTACGTGCATAATACGCGCGCGCCGTTCCACCGGCCGGGATAACAAGAGAACGGGCTGATAACTTTGACCGCGTGTGTATATATACACGCACGCACACACTTGCCTCCGACTCCCCGCACCGACAACCTGTTTGTACGATTTTTTTTTTCTTTTTCAAATTGTGAATTGATATTCTTCCCGAAACGCGTCGACCGCGGCCGACCGAAAAGGATAAAATTGTGCTCGCGTACCTTGACGGCGGGGCGACGAGTTGATTCTTCGGATTCGTCGAAAGCGCGGCTCGCGAGCGATAGAAAATCGCGGATTCACCGGCTGATTCGATTGGGAATGTGGTCTCGGGCGATAAATTAATCACGTTAAAAATAGACCGAGTTAACCCATCTCTGGTTATTCATAGCTCGGCACTACTCTAATATAACTCGACTCTCGGCCCGATGTGTGTTTGTCCAACCTTGTATACAAATAATACGATCGTGCCATGTAGGTATAAACATTAATAATAGCATTGTCACTGGCATAAACGACCTACTTTGCCGCGCTCGCGCGCGCGCCATTGATTTTTCCCTGATTTTTCCTCTTTTTCTTGTTTTTTTTTGGTTTCGTCCCCGTAATTCAGCTGTCGAACGTTGAAGCGCTCGTCTCCCCCCCCCCCGCCCACGACAAATGCTCGACTCGGCTCGCGAGCTCGAGGAGTTTCGACGGGAAAAATACGTGACAGTAGTGTACGTATGGACGCGTTGCGCTCATCTGTCGCGTCGTTGGGCATGTGTTGCTGCTGCTGCTGCTGCTGCTGCAAGTGCATCGCGACGTCGGCGCGCGCAATTCTCACGATCCAATTTGCCGGCCGCTCGCGCGCGATCTAATTTATGGAGGCGATTATTTTTGCGAAACGCACGACACACACAAAGCGCGCCACTCTCGAGGGAGAGAGATCGAATATAATGATCGACGCATGGCCCACGCGAGACCGACCTATTCTTAGGCGCGAATTTTCAGCACTTTTAATCGGGGATATTTCGCCTTTGTGCCCCAAAAGCTATTATTACATTTTGGGCCGATGGTAGAGAATTTCATTCGGTGGCCGACTTGTTTTATAGGCCGCTCGTGTATATATACACGCGGGCGCGCGCGTGGAACACGGCGAATTAGTATTGTCCGGGGGAGTTTTTTATCCTCGATCTTCGATGATCCCTCGTAAATCATGTTGTCTGTGATTTTTGTATAGATTCAGTGTTTCCCAAAATCGGACGGGTAAATGTATTTTTCCAATTGCGACTCGGATTATATAGTTCGATAGTACGAGGGTGAAATGAAAATTATGTATACTGGAGATTTATCGAACTCGAGTTTGGAAGTTTTTGAATAGCCGAAGATTGTAGTCGATGATCGGAGCTCCCATTGCTAAATTTGAAAATGACTTCAGGAGACGTAAATACAATGTTTACGCTACTTTTCACTTCAACCCCAATATGAAAATGGCTTCGAATACCCAGTTGTTTGTAATATACCTGTGTATGCAACAGAATGGACGAGTTTCACGGGAACACTCGCCAAAATAGAACGTTCGCTGTAAATAATACGATCGAAAACTGGAAAAATACATTCTTAATTAGTCAATTTCGTATATTTTTTTCACCTTAAACTTTGTGTATAAACAGCCCATTAGCTTTTAAATCCGCGAAGAATCGGTCCAAACGCGAGAGTCAGCTCTCGTCCGAGACAGTTGAATCGCTTTTGCGGACGGATGAAAATCCGTCGCGCGCTCGCGAGCCGTTTATACAGGAAGTCGTTACGTGTTTGAAATAATGCGCTCTTAATCGCATTATCCCTGACACCCATACGAGGAGTGTTTTTCGTGAGCCGAGTAAAATATACAGTCCTCGGGACGACGCGTCGCGACTCGGCGGTAATGATGAAAAATTGTATTTTGAATAAAACTGATCATAACAGTGTTTTACAACGGCCGGGAAAGAGTCATCGCGTCTGGTATCCGGCCGCGGCGGTTTATCTTGCTTATATATTTCCAGGCCCCTTTCTTCGATGAAAAACATCGCTCCCGCAGGGCTAATGGTTTCCCCGAGTAAACCCCCGACCCGTGAACTTTTTAACTTTCATTATATCTTCATTGCGGACGTCGCAACGGGGCCTATTTATACATTGAATTTGCAGGGCGCGCAGCTGCGCTACAGCTCGAGCCGCACTTAGCCTTTTGGACGCGCAGCTTTTACAAGCTCTCAACTTTCGCGTACGGTATCCCCATAATTTTTCGAAGCTCCAGCGTCCCGATACACGCGAGTCTTGGTGTATGTACGCGCGAAGCTAACGCGCAAATCTCCGGACACACACTCGCTGGATATCAATGAGAGCTAACGGTTCGCGCGGCTGGAAACGTACAACAATGGGTTCGCTAATACTTTCCTCCTCGCTTCTACTTTCTATTAACGACGCTCGCTCGCTCGCTCGCGCGCGCGCGCGTTTCAATTGCATCGGGCGTCCAAGGTCGCGACGATCGTGCGTGCGAGTAGTCCGCGCGTCTTCGCCGGATGCACGCATTCGTCATAGGCCGTTCCCGTCCTCTGTATCCGTGCCTGTGTGTGTTTTTTTCCCTTCTCGTCTCTTTACATCGGTCTCCTAATCGTAGCACAATTGCGATATTACACGTGCGGCGGGCGGCTGAACCTGGATGAATTACAATGGCGCCATTGTATTTGGTAGCTCGCGCGCGCGCGCGCAAGCCGCTAAATCAAATTGAGTTCCCCCGCGCGTATACAATGGGAGAATCGAGAGCCGCGTTAGAACAATTTTATTGTAGCGCCTCTTGCGAAATCCTTTCGGATTTATCCCCGCGTGTATCCTGGGCGTATACGCTAATTTTATAATTGTCCGCGCGCGGCTCTCTAGTGTAATTCCCCTCCCTCGCGCGAGCGCCGATTTTATTATCAATGACCCATTGTAACGGCACTTTTATTCGGCAGTATAATGATTATCTAATGGCTGGCGATAAATCGTGGATCGTTGGGAACGATATACGCGCTCGCGTACATATATTTGCGTTTTGCCTTTCGGCGATTTGATTTTTCGCGTGTTGGAAACCCGCTTGACACGCGACCCGTGTAGAAACGCGTCGTTTGAGAAAATTTTGATGCTCCCTCGGTCAGAGGGGAACGTGCTCTATATAAAGCTTGTTATTGCTGCTCTCGTTTTTTGCTTTCTCAAAGAGAAAGCTTTGTAATGGGGCAAAAATCGACCCACCGAATCAGACCTCGGGACCTCGATTTTCGTGATCTACGGGTCGAAAAACATGGAAATCCAAAAGTGTCTGTATGTATGTATGTGTGTGTGTGTGTGTGTGTGTGTGTGTGTGTGTGTGTGTGTGTGTGTGTGTGTGTGCGTCCCGTTTTTTTTTCGTCCACGATAACTCTCGAAGGAATGGTCCGATCGTCTTGAAATTTTGCACACCGGTTAGTTGTGACAAGATCTAGTCCGAGTTAAATTTTTAGCAAAATCCGTTGGTTGTTTCCTTAGCAACCGTTTCTAACGTGTTTTCTCACAAATCCTTATGAGTGCTCATTGGGGCAAGCCGGAAAATCAGTTTTAAGTCACACTCGATGGCCAAGGACACTGAATTGTTGTATTTGCTCCATAGCAACGGTTGTTTACCTCCCTAGCAACAGTTACGAAGGTTGGAAATCATTAATTTATGACCCATTTCCATTATTTTCGACGGCAAAGGACACAAAATCTTCCCAATTAGCTCCTTAGCAACCGTTGTTCACCGCCCTAGCAACCGTTGCTAAGGGAAAGAAAAATTCATGTAAGTTTCGTTTCCAGTATTTTCAACGTGCTATAGAGAAAATTGGGAAAATTTGGTGTCTTTTGCCGTCGAAAATGATCAAAATAGATTTTGAATTGATCATTTCCAACCTCAGCCGTCGAAAATTATCAAAATGAGTCTTCGAATTTGCTAAATACGGACTTAAGGGCAGGACGGATCGATTTTAACCACCATTAAACTGTATGACAGTCACAAGATGAATTGATCGAAAAATTAAGCAGGTCTAAATGTCTCGCATCGTGTATAACCTAGAACCGTTTGCTTTGTTGCATTTGATCAAATAATAAGAGAGCCCGGGCAGACATCAATAGTCGCGACAAAGTTTGGTCAATTGAAAAAGAACGACACTTTACACAGTCACATAGATACGAATTGAACTGATTAAATAATATTTTTGTAATTTTTGAAAAATAAATGATAGTATCTACGCTAGTGGAATGGTGAAAATACAGGTTTGGGATGCGTTTGTGGGTGATGTTGAAGCCTCTTTGAGAAAGCATACTGCTAAGGCACTTGGCAGCGGTTTTTTTTAATGCGCCTCCTTTTTTTTTTCATAGAGGCCGAGGGAAGATCTTAAAAGCAGCCGTTTGTACTTTGACTACCGGCGAAACGTGTATACCTACGTATATACACACGCCCTGAATGCAAGTTTAGCAGGTCGCAAAGAGATCTGTTTGTTCGTGTACAACACTGCTTTCGGCCCATATAAATACACCTTCTCAACTGGGAGATATATACTTACTTTTTCGAGTGTAGCCATCCCAATAACGACCATAGAGACGATATATATATTATCTGTCTAAAGTTCGCATCGTTGATAACCAACGAATTCAAGAAAGCTCTACCCTGAAAAAGTGGTTTGGCGCTTAGAGAGCTATTGTAACCCTGTGCATATCTGGGTTGCGTGTGGAAAATACAAATCAATAATATTTCAGAAAAATTAAATCTATTCTTTTAAATCCTCATAGTGAAAAACCACTGCATTGCAGTGAAAAATCACTGTAAGGAAGTGGATGACAAATTCACTGGATTACAATAAATTTCTTATATCTTTTCTTATATAACTAACTGAATTTTCACTTTAGTTCCATGAGTTTTGATAGAAAACATTTTTACATAAAATTCACATTTTTACATCACGATTTGCAGTAAGTATGGTGTAAAGTGAATTTTTACTCTACTTATACTGTGAATTTTATGTAAAAATGTTTTTCATAAAAACTCGTGGAACTAAAGTGACAAATTCCAGTGAATTTGTCGTCCACCTCCTTACAGTGATTTTTCTCTGCAATGCAGTGGTTTTTCACTGTAAGGATTCAAGAGAGTACTACTCCCGAACACGTTTGTTGGTCATCGACACTGCGAACTTTTGTTCGTCCATCGTTGAGTTTGTGACAACGTCAAACGGACACTCGCACACCACCGCAGATGCGAGAATAGATACGCACACTCGCCGAGCATACCGGATGAACCGGCCACACATGCGACTCGTAATTTTTCACGCGGCTAAAAAAGGGAGCGTGCAAGCGCACGCAGCGCAAGCAGCAAAGCCGTAATTGCAAGCGCGTCTCCGGGGCGCATTGCGCCGGGCCTCCGATATAGCTCTCGGGCGCAGCGCATAAAGGAGCGAGGCTGCACGCGGCCTCGTCGCTTCCAAAAATTACTTGCACATGTCGGACTTTCAATTATAGCACAAAGAAAGGAAGCCCGTGGGTGCGCGTACAAACTGCACACTGCGTGCATATACACATACGCGCTCGCGCAAATGCGTCTCCGGATTTAGAGAACGCGCGAGCCCTTTCTCCAGCTCGCGCCTATGTGTATACGCGCGAGCCGCAACTGGGTCACGTGCGCGCGCGGCTCTCTCGGTGGGGTATACACACACGCGCGCGCGAACGTCCAAGTTTTTTCGCCCGCTCGCAACTCCCGGGAAGCGGCCCTTCCTCTCGCGGCCGAGAGGAGGCCCCGCAGAAATATGGGCCGACGTTTCCGCGAACATTGTCTGCCCCGGTCGCGCTTTAAATAGTTTCCCCCGTCCCCGTCCCCGTCCCCGACCCCGACCCTTTCCTCGAGCGGGTGTAATTTATGCGTCGCGCGGATTTCCGAAAATTTCACGCGTGCCCTGCCCGTCAGACTGAGAGAGTGCGAAAAATCCCATTGAGCCGTGCCCAGTGCAGGCTCGAGCTGATTAACCGCGAGACGTATCGGGCTTGATGCATATGGAAGTCAATGTGGGCCTTCAATTTTTTTCGGCAGCTGTGACGAAATTTCAATAATTTAAAAATTTCATAATTTTGCGATCGGGATTTTGTTGTTCGACAGCTATTAGGAACCACCGCTGTAACGAACATTTACCCGTTATAACCTGCTGAAAATGTCAATTAACCAAAGTCACTCAAATCGGATACGTTGCAGACTACACAGTCTTCGTAGATTTACAAGGTTGATGGAATTATGATTAAATTAACTCGAAGTGACGTTTTCTTATATATTCAGTGAAAAATGTTGACTTCTAACCAAAAACACATATTTAAACTATATTACAACGTGTTGATGAAAACTTGACTCTTATCTCAATTGAATATTGTTTTATTTGACAGAGTCTTCCGATTCACGATCACTCATTGAGATCGATTCGATCGTTTGAAATTAACAGTTATTGTATTATTATAGAATAGAAGTCATTCTGAAGATATTCGGTTCTTTAAACTAATTGTTGAAATAGAATTGATTAATTAATTAATTCGCCGCTATACGCGTGAAATACGAAATATCAGAGAAGCGGCACATTGACTGCCCTTGCCGCATTTGTGTAATCAGGATACTTGGTGGTTAATTGTTTCCCCGGGTTCTATTTACTTTTGGAATGCAATAATTACACTTTGATTGGACTTGAACCCATCAACACAGCTTCACTCGAACCCGCCGAATATTCAAGTTTCTACCTTAGTAGCAAAAGTCTGTATATCCCAACGAACGGCGAAAAATGTTCTGCGCCAATAGGGTTGAAGAATATTCCACGAAACCTATAGTTTTTTTTCGATATGCATATTACATAAACAATTCGAAAATAGTTAGGTTATATTTTTTTAATTTTGTCCAAATTCATTTTTCATTTCAAATTTAAATTCTAAGATATAAACTTCAGAAGCTTCGGCGTTTTTCCGATAGATATAGATATATACTTCAAAAGTAAAGGACGTCCTTTCGACGTACGTCATATCGTTACTAACGACACGGTTTCCATCCCCTCGTATTAGCTCAAATTTTAATTGGATCAAATAACAGCAAAACACGACCTAATTAATTTTCAATTTCTCAGATAAGAAATTCTCGTATTCTGAAAATTGTAAAAACTGTACGGAAAGAAATGGTGTAACGAAGCAAAAATCCTGACTGGCCGATCGCTGCGCACTCGCGTGTTATCCTCTCGCGAGATAGTAATATCCACAGTCGAATGATTCTCACGCGCTGGCTACTTACGCAATTTATATAATATACAATAAAATGCGAGCGCGCGTACGTGTCCCCGCACCCGCGCGACTGGTCACGTATATCTATAATACACACACACGGTGGTCGCCGCAAACGAGCCCGTGACACGGTAGGTTTTTCCGCCCGTGCAACGCGTATATAGCGGGAGATTTGATTTGATTTGATTTAATACTGTTTATTTGAGTCATTTGGAGAGAGAGATAGAGCGAAAAAACTGGGGGATTAATCGCGAAACAGGGGAATTGCGTGAAAGGTCGCGGGGAATTGACGCTCGCACGCATAACTCCAAAGTCACACTTTGCGCGCCATGTATATTCATGTATCTAAACACACACACACGTGTGTGTCTATAAGTGTGTGTGTGTGTGTGAGTGTGTGTTGGTATATAGATGCGGGAGGGACGGATGACTGGGCCGGATTTAATCCGCTCTATAAACTCGCAGCTGTGTATCGAACTGCACGACACACACACACACACACACACACACACACACACACACGCCTACTCGCGTTTATATTCTCTTCTCGGCTCTTTCCCCGCACGGCTCGCCTTATGCAGCACGAGAGAGACGATTTTCCGAAACGCTGCCCGCGTTATTCCTCTTCCTCGCTGGTTAATACTCAAAACGCACGCGAATCGCAGTCGGAGGGGATGTATACGCGGACCGAAGAGAAGAAACTGCCGTGTTCGAGTCGGCTCGTCTTCGGAGCATCGCAATTTGACGGCCCCGTTTGGCCAGAAAAAACTTCGCGGTGGGAGAAACGAAAAAAAAAGTAGTGGGGCAAGGAGCCGTAATGGCATTTCGCACACTTGATACATATATTGCGCGCGCGCGGCGCGCGTTTCCTCATCGGCCGTTACTCGCTCGGATCTCGAATAATATTAGATAATCGACCCCATTCCGCAGCGGTCGCTCGGGCTACTTTTAAAACGGCTTTTCCGCAACGAAACTCCGCGGCAGCGGCGGATCGATAACGCGTCTCGCAATCGCGCCGCGCGCGAGCTTTTTCTTTTCGGAAATACGCATAACGCGCGCGCCGCTCGTTGGATACACGTAACGAAAACGGAAGAATTGTTCCGGCGAGCAGTCAAGAGCTTATCGAAAACCCCGTGCGTTGATGCTCGCATGGGTGCGGGTTGGTTGTAGTTTGCGAAGGGACTCGAGGGATGGAAGTTGGCGATCGTCGAGATCGTTTCTCCGTATACAATTGCATCTGGTGTGCACGGAGGCGTTGGTGGACATACGAACGAAAGCTCGTGTCAATTCTCAACAGAAAAGAAAAAAATAATCGAATCAGATGCAACTCAGTTTCATTTTGCTTATTTTTGGCTTTCTCGATAGGATTTTGTCGTCGACGTGTATACGAACGATTTTCCCCGATCGCTTCGATGATTTGAACGAAAATGCATTTCGACACACGATTACTTATACATATGTCCGCAATACGTTTCATGAAATTCAATCTACTTGGGGCGAGCGGATCCTGCAGTGAATGTTTTTCCATTCCCATCGTTACACACTCACGTTGGCGCGTACAAAATGCACAAAACCGCGGAAAATAGTCGACGCGAAGCATCGCCAGTGTTTTTGATTCGTCACCCGACGACTCGCGGAGTTACACGTCGCGAGCTTTTTGCTCGCGCGCGCTTGCAACGTTATATAGGTTTTTGCGCTCGCCCGTTAGGTTTGGCTCGGCTGCTGGGCTGCAGCGCGCAGGCAGTCGCGGCTGTTGGCGGTGCCCAGCCAGGCGTGAGCTGCCGGCTCTTTCGTGCGTGGAATAGGCTCAAGGCTGAAACGGTGCAACGGCGCGCGGCGGCCGAGCGAGCCTGCAGTGTATAGGGTAACGAGCTGGCTCTGATCTCCGGCTCTCCCTCTCTCTCTCTCTCTCTATGTGTGTCTCGTACAACGCGCAGTTACACTTGCGAAGGGCTATCATATGTGTATGTATCTCGGGTTAAACGCCCCCGCTTCTTCCCCTTTTGCGCTCCTGGATCCGGCACACTGCCCCTGTCGGGCGATGCTCTTTGTTCCCCCTTGCGATTCTCTGCATTTCACGCGCCTCGTTCGCGAATACGCCCAGACAAATTTATCGTTGGACCAGTAATGAATCTGTTTCGTCTCGATGTCTCCTCCTCGTGAATTGCGCTGACGAAATTTGACAGTGTCTACGATGCCCATGATGCGAAGTTTCAATGTAGACTATTTCTATGTTTGTTGTATGTGCATATACGAAAATTGAAACATATTTTCAAGGTTTTGAATTTTTTAATTATGTTTCTAATTGAAGATAAGTCTGAACATATAGGTATAATTCAGTCAATGATCATCCATTAAATGATAATGCTATTGTGAAAAAGTATAATTAAAACAATGGAATGTTTTTCGACAAGATTTATAGAAGATTTTACGATAAATTCGTCTGTATAATATCGTACCTTTCACTGGAGTTGTGCTCTCTCAATAGACGGTCGGAAAACGTTTATTTAAATTTTTTCTCCACTTTACCTATGAAGCCAGACAATTGGTTGAAAATATATATTGAATTTTGAAAACACTACTCGGATGTTTGCGATAGTAATCAATGCATCATCCGTTGTTAGTTTATTCGAACCTTGATTAAGAATATCTGCCACACCGGAGGCTTTGGTTTTTGCATTTACAAAAGTAGTTGGAGCTGACAAGGACAGACAAAATAGCTACGAGCTATTTACAATTTTTTTTTATTGCTCTAATTACCGTTGGATATTGTGATTTTTTTCCCCCTATTCACTGGCCAGCACCAGTCGATTGAGTTGTGTAATTATTATTCGCTCAAGATCATGTTATTATCAAAACTCGATCAATATTTTTACTCGCTTTCTAATTACATTTTCAGGTCTCATGAGAAAAAAAAAATCATAAAATTTACCCATTCGACCGATCGCAAACCTAAGGATTCATCGTCCTGCGTGTAGATCGAGAAGGTATACATACGCTGGAGCTCGTATTCTTCTTTGAAAAATAATTTATTTCAACGATTCGCTCAATTACGTAGATAAAAAGCGAAACAGTTATGTCGGTTGCATATACTTTTGATTGCACTTTATTAACCTTGTGACATGTGTAATGAGGTTGAATGAAACGCTCGACTTATGACACTATTCCTCGAGAATATTCTGAATTTCTCTCGGTATCTTATCTCGGTTTTTTCTCCACCACCAGAGCCCCGAGGTAATAGACAGAAAAAAACCGCATCGCTTTTTTGCCTACACCCATGTCTAATGAGTCCAATTTCGAATTTTCCCATTCTCGCTGCGATTTTTCAATTGATTCCGAACGTCGGGATCGGGCAACGATCCTGCGACTAGAGAGCGAGAGTGAAAAGTCTCGGGAGAGCATCGCGCGTCGGCGCGTTGGGAATAAAAATACACCGAGTGGAAGCGAGAGAGAGAGAGAAAAAAAGAAGTCAACGGTTTCTCGCCCGAGACATATAGGTATTGGTCGTCGGCTCCTCGTATACGTATATACCTGCGCGCAGGAGTCGAGGAGTGAGCCAGCACCTCGAGCGCATTCCTCCGGCGCAACGTCACTGCGAGCGCGCGCGCGCGAGCGGGACCGAGTAGAGCGCGCTCACGAATAAACGTATCTCTATCCTTCGCGATACGCCGCCCGCTTCCTGCACCCACCTTTTTCGCTCGTTTTCGTACACACACGCGTGCACACATAGCCGCGCGCCAGCCAAGTCCGACTCGCCGTCTAGCCGTTCGTTCGTTTTGAATTTCACGTTTTTCTCTCTTTTCATTCCCCGTCTCGCGCGCGCGCGCGCGCGCATAACTGTTCTCTATATGCCCGGCTGGGAGGCGCTGCCCAACCCGAGGTACGTGTTGTTCTTTGCTCCGAATCGTACACGAGCCGCGTCGTCGTCGTCGTCTACCAATTTCACCGGCTTGACGTGTGTGTCGCTCGAGGAGCCGGCAAACTCGCCTCGCGCGTTTCGCAAATCCATTTGCATCGGACGAAACTGAGCGTTATCCCAAGCATAAATTACTTTGGTTATATACATATTTTTTGGTCGTTCCTCCGATATTTCTTCTCGTGCGTCCGCTGCTGAGCGAGCATACGTCACCCGCAGGCTGATTTCCTGATCGAGCCGTACGTCTCGGCTCTCGAAAGTCGCACGGCGTTAAATCCCAATCCATTCGCAATTGCCCATACCCGCTGAATTCTGAAGAGACGTACGTCTCTAAACTGGGGGTTGCAACGGCGGTTCGAACGATTCTCGACAGTCGATGGATTTTCTCGCGATTCCCCTCCCGGCATCAAGGACAAAAAGTGCAAGTGAGTCAAGGTGATACTATCACCGTCGGTATCTTCCATTCAATATTTTCAAATACGTTCAAACTGACTAACGTAGCCGCTGATTCGATGTATACATAGCCCACGCCCGGAGCAATTACTCGAGTTTACAGCAAATGCTCGTACCGCTCGCGAGCATACACACGTATATGTTTGTATATCTCTCTTTTAAAACAGTCTCGCTCACGAGCCACCACATATACGCCTTAATAATAATTTTCCAAGCGCGCAGTGTCGGCTCGGGTTCGCGAATCGCGTTGTTCTCTCCCTTTCTCTCTCGCGGCGCGATAGACCAGCAGCAGCAGCAGCAGCAGCGCGGGCTTGTGCACACTCTCGCTGCTCGCTGGCACCGTTTAATCCTTCTCGCTCGCTCGATTCCAGTCGCGCAGCGCTGTGTAACGTATATATCTATTTTTATCCGGCGTCCCTTTCATTATGCGCTCTCGAGCAGCTCCTGCGTGTCTCGAGCACCGCCTCGCGTGCGCAAATATTTTTATCCCCCCACCAGCTGCAGCTCCACGCGTGTATACATACACTGCAGGAACAACCGATCGAGGCTCCGCTCGCTCGCGCGCACAAAGACGACGCGACGCCGCGCGCAAAGCTGTAACCCCTCAATTTGGCCGATTTTCTTCTGATCTCTCGCCGTGTTTCACTGGATTGACGTCGTCATCCTCGTGCGTCTATTGCTCTCTCGGATAACGCCGTATTGATCATATCACATTCGAAACCTTCCCTTCCAACGCGTGGTTCGACTAGCTCAGAGCGTCATTCCCGTCGGTGAATATAATCACAATTATTCATCGCGGATCGGTAATCGATCGAAGTCAATAAAAACGCGTTCATTCGTTCTCGAGGGGAGATGATAATTGGAAATAATTAAACTGTTCCCAGATTGTTTAGAATCATTATTGAGGTATTCAAAGAATTGTAGCAGTGGTTAACAAACACCCAGACAGGCAGAAACACATACGCGTTGAGCAATATTTCTCAAATGCCTCTTTATTATTCGGCATCGCGAATATGCCTCACGTATTGCATAGCGCGATAACAAATTAATCATCACGTTCGATTCGAAATTACACGAGAACACATTCGTATGTACGAGTCGTGGCTCGTGCCATCGCCCAGAAGCTACACAGTCCGCGTAAACATACACGTATATAATCGTTCGATCAGTAAACTTTCATTCCGCTTCATCGCGCTGGAAAATTCGAAATTCGTCCTGCCCAAATGCACCCAGGCGAATTCACTCATACGTATAATGCTGGAGAAAGGCGTATGTATACTCTCTTACACTGTATGAGCGATTGAGGGGTACTGCAGTTAGATTTACGTAATTAACGATTTTCACTTTTTTATTTACATGAAATTTGCAGTCCAGTGGAAATTAACTCTACACTCAGGGAGTATTTGATGTAAAGACTGTTGATCAGAACTCATAGATAACTAAAGTACCAACTGCTGTTCCACTCAATCGTCCATTCACCTTCACACGGTGATTTTTTTCCCCCTCATACGCTGGTTTTCCACTGTAATTTTTTAGCAGAGTAGGAAGTCAAAAATCGCTGGCACAGCTCGAGCTCGCCGTGTATATACGTATATCTACAGGCGGAGAAATAAAAAACACGTGTGCATTATACATACGTATCCGAGTAGATTACATTCCAGGCGACCCACTCGCGGACAAGGTGCTAATCGAGCCGATATTTTCTAATAACCGAGCTAGAAAAATCAGTGTGTGTATTGTGATATAGCCGAGCTCGCGCGCGCAGAGGCAGCAGACGCGAGCAGCGTGCGGTATAAAGCCGCACACATTTTTACGGCGTTATACCCCGCAGAAAAGGCGTTTAAATAGCGCGGCTTCGCCGTCGTCGCCGTGCACACGCGCACATGCATGCAAGGGCCCAAGTCGCGATGTTACGCACACACACTCGTGCCTGCAGGCTCGCTTCTGTTTACTAGACTGGAATTCCGCTCGCATTGGGACTGCAGGGGCAGAGCCACCGGGGGGACGCGCCTCGCGGCCGGAACACTTCTTTTGCGCTCGCAGTTTTTACTGCAAATCGAGAGACGCGGCGGCAGAGGAGAAAAAACCGTGTTTATTGGTCCTCGAGACGAGGGCGCGTCTGGTGGCCGAGAGTTTTTCAGAGAGTGATTCGTTCGAGAGAATGACATGTAAATTCAACGGGACAATGGCGAGTCGGTCTTGTCTGTCGACGCCGATAGTTTTTTCATATAGAAGGAAAAAACAAAAAAGGGGATAATTCGTTTCGAATCTTCGTTTTTTTTTCGCAAGGTGGTATACATCCGAAAAACGCTCTGGCAACGACGTTGGATTATATAAGCGCACGAAGAATTCATTGCTAAGGCTGCGTCGAATGATTAATTACGCGAGCTCGATAAGGCTGTTTGATGTTTAATTTGCGAAATATAAGCATGTGTCGATTCCCGTCGGAGGAAAAAGTTTAATCAGCAGAGCTCGGGGCCCGTATAGTTGCCAAAAGACAGACTCGAGTCGGCTCGTTGCACAATCGGCGCAACGATCTTTCGGATCGAGCGAGCCAAGCGAAACCGCAACTGCACATGTATTCGAAGCCCTTACACACCGATCGACCCCCTCTCTCTCTGACTCGCTCGCACTCGTTCGCTCCTCCCCTCAACTGCGCACTCGCGCGCCAACAAAAAATTAATACCGAATCGTACGCGCCAAGGTAATAGGGCTGCGCAACAGCCGACGAATTACGTTCATGTATATACGAGCTGCGATGCTACGGCGCACAACAGGTGCCTCGCGACTCTAAAAAAGTATGTCGCGCGCAGATACCGAGCCCGCGATCGCAATAATAAAAGCCTCTCCTCCTCCTCCTCCTCCTCCTCCTCCTCCTCCTCCTCCTCCTCCCAGAGGCCGGCCCGATCCAAATCGATCATTTCGATGGACGCCGTTGCGCAATCGCGCCCGTATATATACACGCCAATTTCGTTGGCCAATTCCCTCAATGATACACCTTAAATTGCGAGCAGCTGATGTATATATGTATGTCCCATCTCGGTTGGACGCGGCGCACTTTTCGAGCGCGCCGCGCCTCGTCGCTCGTGCTCGATACTTCCCCGGACGGGGCTGACTATTGACGAACGAAATTTCCGTCACACGAATCCAGGTATGGAGTCGAGAAAAAACCGGAATTTTTCGGCGTGTCGGGACAGAGTACCGACGCCGGGGTTCGGCTGATAAGGAGCCATGGGAACCGTGTAGCCTGCAATCGAAATCGCTTATCGCCGATTTCATTTTGGAATTTAATAATAATCCCCCGGGGGGTCGGTGAGTGGGTGGGGGTGAAAGTCTAGCCGAAACGAGAATACGAGCCCAATTAATTTCCCCTCGCGCGTTAATATATTTCACGTTTCGATCTGCTAGTGCCGTGAGTTATGTGTACGCGGCGGCGCGGCGGCGGCGGCGATCGCCCCGCGTATCCAATTGTTCGACGGTTATATCTAGGCGTCTTTTTTTCCCATATCCAACTTGTCAGACGCCGCGCGCCGATAACACTCTGTAGCGCTCGCGGCTCGCGCGCATTAAGTGAAAATTTATTTGTGAAATTACGACTCGGCGGTATTCAGATGTTTGACGTTTTTATCAGATCGTCAATAAGCGCGCGCGAGAGGCAGGTAGGGAGGAAGAGGGGGGGGGGTCGGGTGGAAAAAACAAATAATATATACCGAGATAAGCTCACGTCTCGATCGGAGCTCGCAAGCGCGAAATGATTCCTCCCGCTCGAACGTAACCATTATCCCCCGGCGCGGTGTACAGCTGTACACGGGCGAAAGATCGAACGCCGATCGAGAAATCCGCGCGTGCAACAATGAGCGCGAGGGATACATGTACACACACGGGTAACGTGCCCGTGAGTGCACGCGATCGGCTGTCTCTATATTGCTGCGCCGCGAGAGAAAGACAATGCGCCAGGGGAATATTGCTGTATACACACACAGACGTATTACATAGAGCCCGGGAGCGCGCGGAAATCGAAAGTGAGTGCACAGAGCGGCCGTTCGCGTGTGCGTCATTTCGCGCATTCGCCGCAATCGAAGTGCGGTGCGAACGAGGCGACGTGGCAGACCCGTCAGACCCGGCGCACTGCAGCTCGCTCGGTTAGTAGGCGCGACCGCGTGTCCCGCAGATTCAGAGGTGAATCGCAGGAAAAACCCTCGACTCGGTGCCGCTTTTGAATTTCCCGCGCGCGCATACACCACGAAACCGATCGCCAGCTTTGATTTTCTTTAATATCAAAGCTCGGGCCTCTAATCGGCCCGATGCGGAATTCGTGTCGCGCCGGGTGGGAAACGAGTTCACGTTCGCTTTTCCCGTTAGTAAACATTCGCCGCATTTCTCAGATGGGTATATATTTGTAATCGAATATTGTATCATCCGCGTGAGCTCCGTGACTGTTTGCCTCTTCTTTGGATATTGTGTCGAATGATTCAGTGGGAAACTTTAGCCACCGAAAGAGTGAGGCAGGATCTAAATAACCTCTTGGTCCAGAGTTGGTGGAGACTAGTGGTCTCGAACTTGGATCGATCACCGGCGAGGGTGGAATTGCTATGGTGTGGTGATGCCTCTCTTGGGGTGAACATTCTAGCTCTAGAAGAAGCAGCAGCAAAGTGAACTACTCACAAATACGGGAAGAAACTGAATCCACGTTGCGACTTTTGCGAGCTGGAGAAACAGAGATCCAACCGACCGCGACGCCCCACACTTGGGGAGAGTTACCATGTTTTTCGACATAATAACCACCGTGATTGATTTTCGAGAAAAGATATCTCAACTCTGAGTCAAGTTTTTGAAATAGCATACCCTGGAATAGTCGGGAACATAGAATTTCCACCTTTCGTGTGAATTCACTCCCATCTCTGATCAACGGCGTTCTTATATACACGCATGCCCACAGCTATACTCACGTATGATCGTTCACGCATTAAAATATTAGATAAATCATTTGTAGTACAACAAAACAGCTAAGTTCACTCTCACTTCTCAATTTTCGCACAGTTTCCGTAAGCTCGTTCAAATGTTCCCTCCACTTATACATTCAAGGCAAAAATGAATTGCTCGCCAAAGCCCACAGGAACTGCGTGGATTTTATGAGATACTCAATCTTCGCGAATAATTTTAATCAACTCGAGAGAGTGAAATAATTATCAGCGTATATCACTCGATTGTCTCCTCACCATCGTTATTCAACTCTATTCAGCTATTATTCTACTAAAATTACAAATCTATCTTGTCATCCAGAATATGTAAACATTATGTAAAATATCCATGGGGATTAAATAGGATCTCAATAAACATTTATTCTATTTTATAATCACGAGGCGGAATTCTTCGTCTTTGATGGGTAGGGAGTGCAGATCCAAACCTCTCTTCCTCTGGGAGAAGCTCGACTGATCCTAATCCACGCGTAACAATATAGATATATAGGCGCGGTAAAAGAATGCGAGTCATCAGTGGGCGCAGTAACAGCTCGGTTCGGCGACGCTGCGTATATCATACCAAGCGCGAGCGCTGCACCTGCGATTTCCAGCGAATCGACCGCGACAATCTCACGCCGCAAGATACATACACCCCAAGCAGGTTTTTCCGAATGCATATACCGAACCGGAGCTACAACCGGGGCAAAATTATTCAACGCTCTCGAGATCCAGAAGCCGTCGCGTGTGCGCACCGAATTTCCAGTAGGATACTTTTTTGCGGAAAGATCCGATACACCGACCAAACGAGTGCGCGCATAGCCAACGGTTACGCGGGGGTTGGGGGGAGGAGGATTAAAAATCGTCGAAACCAGTTGGACCGAGCTCCAATCGAGCGCGTAATTTATTCGGCCGTACAGCAGCTGACAGAAATTAATAGGCGCGAGTCCACAAATCTCTCGATAATAAACCAACTTGTTATTTTTCTTTCTTCTCCTTTTTCTTCACTCGGCCGACCGACCTTCGAGAACGAGAGCACACACAGCTCCGTCGTGTTTACTAACGAAAAATCTTATCTATCCGTTGGCAGTTGTGCCCTCACTGATTCTCGTGTAGGAATCGTCTATTAAAACACACGCTCGATTTCCAATACGTCGCGCCCGCGATCTAGTCGCGACGCTCGCGTGTTCGCTCATTTTCCCTCGCGTGATCGACGTGTGATCGAGCCGTGAATTCGACCCGAAAACTAGACTCGTTCGACGGAGTGAGCTACGGTGCACGAAGAGCGTGGAAACAAAGAAAATCGCGAGAAAATGCGCGGTAACTCGATATACGCGCATCTCCCCCGACTGCTGCTGTTGCTTCATTCGTCCCCTGTATACACGGGTCAGTTTTATTGGCCTGGGAGAAAGAGAGGGAGCATATTCCTCTCGTGGGGTGTGTGGAGTCCGGGCCGCAACGTGCCAGCGAAAAGCGCAATCGAGCGTACCGTCTCTCAACCTGTTAATCAACTATTCCCGCGCGTACACTCGCTCCTGTTTCAAATCTCCATAACAGAACCGGGCCCGATTGTCAGCCTGGATTTCCTTAGGCCTATAATGCGCGATAGATGTTTGTTTTCGTATATATGTGTCTCGTATCAAGTACTCGTTGACACAACTGATTGTATTAAAGAGATCCCGAAGCTGCCTACCCCCAAGGTTACTCGTCGCTCGTATCGTACCGTGAAAATTCCATTTCGTAGGAGTGATCGCATGTGTGTGTGGATGGAAACGTCACGATCGTCGAAATATAACTCCGGGCTGGATTCATTTGCATACGGCTCGAGGAAAATTACAATGACGGAAAAATTTTCCATCGCTTTTCTCGGAGCTGTCGTATGCGGAGGAGGGAAGGCATCGCGCGTTTTTGAATATACCGGCACTGACATGCCGACAGATCCGTCGTCGATGCGAGGATTCCGTCAAATCCGCAGCCAGGGGGGGATATTTATGTTTTCTTCGTGTATTGCGGTGCATCAGGGGCCGACGACGCGCGTCAATTGGCACGCGGTGTTTTGACGAAAGCGCGGGGGCCGTGAGCCAGCACGTGGGGGTAGGGTGTGTGGGTCCTTGGGGTGGCGCGAGGATGCAGGCGGCGCGGCGTGGGCGCGAGGCGCAGCTCGTAATATAGCGTATGCGGCTGCGGGGCGGGGGGGTTGGCTGGCGCGTGCGGCGCGACGCGACAGCTCGGTCAAGTGTACTGGGTAAGTGGGTCAATGAGGCGCAGCTCGCTCGCGCGCGCGCTCGCCTCCCCCGCCACTCCAAGTGTGTGTCTGTGTGTGTGCACTGCGCTAGCCGGCTCCGCGCTCTATTATTATCGCGCCGCCCTCTCCTACCCGCGCTCCGCGTACGCCTCTATCTATATCTATCGCGCTCTTTTGTTTTCACACTCGGCCGAGCTGCTCCCGTTCAGCCTCCTCGTTCGCCCGATTCGGTTCCACCAAAGACGACGGTGCACCGCTGTTTTTTCCGCTTTTTTCACCCCCCGTTCCCCCCGAATACCGAATTCCGAAATACCCGATATAGTCGCTCGTGCATTCGAAATAGTACGAATCATTATGTGTTTTACGCCTCGGAGCTTGTTTTGTAAACATCACTGATGAGTCCACCTCCAGTCTTTGGACGGAAACGCTCAATCATTCCTTTACGACTCTCATTTTTGAATGTGGGAGAGTCGAACTCGTTGGAACTCTTGAACCAAAGATTGATTGATTGGATTATAAATTTATTTGAGTCATGGGGTAGAACACCGTCGAACTCCATTGAGTATGTACATCGTGTGGTTTATTATGTTACAATAAAAAGCAGCTTCTTCGCATTGTAAAGTTTTAATCAAGTTACATAATTTGAGTAGTTTGTAGAAATAATTCTTTTAAACATAACAAAGATGGGAAAAATAAAGAAGCAGAGGCAATGACAACAGTAGTAATAGACTAGAACATCTTTGATGTATACAGCAGATATGGCGCTGTTCAAAAGGCAAAAAGACTCCTCGATAATCATACATCAGAGCAGTGTTTCGTAAAGTCGACCGATAATTTGTCCAGAATAGTTCGAATCGCACAACAGACAAAAAAGTTCCACCGATCATTCATTTACTATTGCCCATCAGTCGTTCGATCACTACCAACAAAAGGTATAATTTTTTTTCCGACTGCGTCAAATTGGGAGAGTACGTCCGAGGGTCGGAGGGGCCGGGGCGCACACGTGTAGGCTGCCGGCCACGTGGTGGCCCCGCGCGTACTGCGAGTGCACCGGGTAAATGGGTCAGCCGACCAGCCCCGCGCGCGCGCGCGCGCGCCCTCTACCCTCGGCGCTCACTCACCCTCGCGCGCGTCGACACGTGCCGCGGCTATACCCACCCCTCGGCCAACATCCGAGCGCGTGGCGCTGGCTGCTCTACTTAGGGGGAGATGTTTCGGGGACAACGCGATCAAGCGCTACGTATACAACCCGAATTGCGCCGCGGATGCTCTCTTCCCCCCTCCCTCCCGAAAAAAGAGCAAAAAAGTCACGACTATTGACTTCGTTTGCGAACAATATCCAGAGCTCCGAGCTGCTCGTGTGATTATTCAAATTTCCAACTCTGTATCGTTTGTTCTACTTAGATAAGAAACAATTGGACATTCGATAACAGGTGCCCCGCGCGCTGGTTGCGTTAAATAATTCGATTGTGGATATTGATTATGCTCGGATTATTTTCCATCTGCCGGTCGAACGAGGAAAATCAACTGGCGCGGAACGTCTCCATGGAACGTTCCCAAGCGTTCGCAAGCTTCCAATCTTTCGGAGGCGGTTTTTTTTTCTTGAAAAAAAAAATAAACGAGTCTTTTGGGTTGTTTGTTTATAACGGACGTACGGATAAATGGGTCGAGGCAGTTTTTTCGAGAAATTTGCGTAACTCGGAGACTGTAGTCTTCAAAAAGTACTCGTATCCACGTAAACACCGTGAAAGTTAAGTAGAAAGGTTTGGTAAAAACTACCAGTGAAAAGGTGCCGCGGACTCGCGTACTTCCCACTGCTGCCGAAAGGGTTAATGATGAAATTTGAAATGATTCGATAATCCGCATATTTCACCAACAGCCCCGTATTAAGTTTCTCGAACAGCTGAATGGACAGAAAAAAAAGCGAATGAGCACTTTGAAATGCAGGAACAGAGAGAAACTTGGTGAAACGTTTGAATGCCTTCCGTAGTATCCTCGATACACCTGTCGCTCATTACGGCTGTTAACTTCGTCAAAATGTGGACTTGCGTAATATTCTTGGTTTTGCAACAAAAACTTCACCCCAAATAGTTAACGTAGATGGTGAAAAAGTTTTAATTCCGGCAATTATTTCCAATGCGCGTGTCGTTACTTTTTTTCCTCCCATCGTTTTTTTCAATCGTTGAAAATTTATGTCGGTTTTAAGGGAGTTTCAGAGATCGAAACGTCTCGAATTATAGGTTGAACAATATGGATCGAATTAATTGGGTTGATCAACGTAAATGATTTAGACCAACGAACAAACTAATATCTATAGTACGAGATTCTTCGAAAACTGAATGGGTATGCGTCGAGCATGAAACTTGTTCATATTGACAATAACTTGTCGAGTATTTATGCGCTAGTTTATTTTTAACATCGCTTTTAAACATAATGAACGGAAGTAGGTCACATTAAATCAATGACTGAACTTTTTTTTCTTCTTTTTTTTTCAAAAGTTTTAAAACAATCGCGAACAAATTCGTTCTAAATTTATAATTTGTCGAGGATATACGAGAAATCTCGTTAATTACAATAATTATCGTCGCGGTTATTGTTAATCAGTATTTGAAGAAAAATGATTGTCGAATTATACGCGTCTTTTTATGTGTTGTATTGAATTTGATTTTTCGAGTATGGAAACTAAAATTTCCGTTGCGACGTTAATTAATTTGATGATTGCACAAGGCGCGTGATTCTCGTGAAAAATTTGTCGCGAGCCCACCGAGTGTAATTCGGATCTCGAGTCGCGTCGATGCAAAATGTAAAGGAAAATTCTATGGAATTCAAACATTTTTCATCACTTCCCGCCGGTCGACGAGTGTGCGACCTTTTTTTCTTCGCCCACTCTGCGATGTATGAGTGTCGTGTGCTGCATCGCGTTATACCAGCGATCGTCAGCCTGGGATAGTTTATGCATCGGACAATGGCACAGAATTGTGGATCGGCATCGAGCCCGAACGTAAGTAGGTTCGAGGCATCGATTCCCTTGAAACGCGTGCCCTCCCCTCGACTCGGCTATACAGCTTGACGATTCGAGCTCGTAAATAAAAAAACGAGTTTCGATCCTGTGTGCCTCGCGGTTCGCTGCCGTCTCCTCGCGCTCCCAGCTGACACGAATTTTGTCAAATTTCGCCGCGCCTCATCGACACGTCGACTCGTCGCGTCGAGATACACACCGTTGTATCGTTAAATATTTATCCTCGATGTTTGATCAAGTTCTTTTCTAGTGCGTGTCGTACGAACGTTTCTATTATATGATCGAGAGGCGCCGCTTGTAACGAGCACACCGCTTATTTCTAAACAAACAAGACGAATAAATTTCGTTTAACTGGGCCGAAATTCGAATTTCAATGGACCGCGTGTCGCGCGCGAGCGGCTCGGGATTTCGAGCAGTTGCATAACTCACATATATACACACAACGAAGAGCCACGCGATCGTCCGGCTTTGCTCGAAGGGCCCGGCCGCGCGTGTGTGTATACATAGGTCCATCGCGGCTAAGAGACGCTACGTATACGCGCGCGGTCGGTAGCGACGCGTCGCGCTCGCGCCGAATAAGGTCACTCGTATCAAACTGACCTACATACTGACGCTTATCGTCCCGCTATCGTGTGTGTCTGATAACGCCTTTATTAGCCGTATATGAATGTACCGGTACAACATCCAGCCGGAGCTTCTTAGCACTTCCCTCGCAGCTCCCCCTCTCCGCTTCCTTATCTAAATATACCCGGCAGCTCGCTCGCTCGCTCGCTCGCGCGATATCTCCTCCGAGCTCCCGAACGATTCGGCAGCTGTTGATTTCTTTTTGGTTTTTCTCTCTTCTGCTCGCCGAATTTCCACCCGCTCCGACGTGTGGCTTTTGACTCGGGAAAATTTGCTTCTTCTCCTCGGAACTTGTACAGGGCCCAAGCTCCGCGGCTCCCCGCCATCGGCGAAATTAATTATTATTTCCGATTAACTTCGACGATGAAAGACGGATATTATAAAGCGATATGGGCCGGGGAGAGGGGGGTTATCGATTGAACGGTCTTACTTACCCATCGGATGAATCATTCTTCTGTTGCCGAACGATTCAACGTATACGGGATGGTTTATTCAATTCGCCGTGTGCGTTTTCTTTCAGCTCCGAAGAATATATCGGCTTGAAGGATCAGACTTTGAGGTGGAGCAATGTAGAGTTCCGAATAAACGTGAACCTCGCGCTCTATTGACTAGGCCCGCGGCTAACATATTGCGGTTGTGCACTATGTATTTTAACTGAATCAAAGTTTACTATCAAAGTGATAGTCTTGCGAATTTTCGTATGAATTTTTTCTCTTGAATTTTCGTTATTGAACAAATGTGGAGGAGAAAAAAAAGAATGTTTTTGATTTTTCGCTGATAACTTTTCTCTAAATTCGCATTGAGGAAAAATATTGTACTCGTAAGAGTACATATGATTAGAGATACAATACCAAAATCACATAACATCAGACGAGCACGTTCGGGGGGAAATGTCATTCTGTAAAAAGTCATTAGAAAATTTATCCTCTATATCGACGTATGATACAATTAAAAAATCGAATTTCTCCACACGCTTTTTGGTTTCCATGCGCTATATATAATTGCCGATCCCTCCACTTCCTGCATCTCTGACGCGCTGCTCGTCGCTCGGCGAATAAAACAATTGCTCGCTGATAAATTTTTATCGCATTTGGGTCACGATTCCTCTCCCTCCCTCCCTCCCTCTCGACGACGACGACGACGACGAGAAAACATTGATATTTATTACGATGCGCGCGCGATTCGTCGATCGAGGTAATCGACCGAGGCACGACTTTCGAAAAAAATGCCCAACGAAGGGCGAGATGTTCACACGAGATATCGCGGCGAGATCCCCGTATACGTATAGATGCAAGATAGAAGCGTATTTATACACCGGCTCGCATGAATATTAAGGGCGGGTCGTACTAAAATTTTCATCTAATACGGGTACTGCTCAGCGCCTCTAGGTTTATATGGTGAACTAAGATGTCCAGAATAACAGGACAAGAGATGGCGCTGCAAGATGCTTCAAGAAAGCGTGGGAGATTTGAAACCCCATTTATCGTTTCGAAATTTCTTTTATGACAATTTTTGTTATAACATTTTTATTTTCATTTTCATTTTCATTTTCATTATCATTTAATTTTCATTATCATTATCATTTTCATTTTCATTTTCATTTTCATTATCATTATCATTATCATTTGATTCTCAGTATCATTATTATTTTCATTTTCATCATCATTTCATTTTCATTATTCATTTTCATTATCATTATTATTTTCATTTTCATTTTCATTTTTAGCATAATTCCATTCTCATCTCTTTTTACTATCATTATCATTTCATTTTCATCTCTTTTCATTATCATTATCATTTCATTTTCATCTCTTTCCATTATCATTTTCATTATTCATTTTCATTATCATTTTCATCTCTCTTCATTATCATTATCATTTCATTTTTATCTCTTTTCATTATCATTTCATTTCCATCTCTTTTCATTTTCATTATTCTTTCTCATTATCATTATTATTTTTATTTTCATTATCATTTTCATTTTCATCATCATTTCATTTTCATTATTCTTTCTTATTATCATTATGATTCTCATTTTCATCATCATTATTATTTTCATTTTCATTTTTATTCAATTTTTTCATTCTCATTTTCATTTGCAATAATCAGAAATTGAGTCATGGATTTATTATCAGCAGAGTTGTCATTGAGTGCTCGTTGAAGTTCGTAAACAAACTATTGCCCCAATTTATCCCTTATTCGAGTAATCATTTAAAAAATAACGGAAAATCTTCTTGATTGATAGAAATCACGGCCCACTTGTGTGAAAAATTTGAGAAAGATCAGTCAATTCTTTCAAGAGTTATCGCGTCACACAAAATGACCTTATACGTACATACATACCTACATTTTTTGAATTCGACATTTTTCGACGCATAGATCATAAATATTATAGTCCCGAAGTCCAATTTGAGAGATTGATTTTCACCTCGTTACAAAGCTTACTCTTTGAGACAACAATAGCTTATCTGCAATCTTTATCCATTTTAGCTTATGAACGCAATTTGCAATTTAAAATCAAAAGATCGTAATCTTCATTGCTTGTTGGACTTGATTATTATTCGTTCCACTGATTATGGATGATCTTCTCTACAATTATCGGAAAAATAAGGAAACTGCCTTTCCGAGTGATATATTCCACATTTATCTGCATTCTGAAATCTATTTTTGTTAATGTTTATAGGCTCAAAGTTTTCAAACATAGTTCACTGCGAACATTAATCAATATTATCGTTTTCTATTGAAATATTTTGTTGATCATACCTGAATTCAACTGTGGAATCATTGTGGGTGCAAAGTCAAAGAATATTCGTGAAATTGGAGAAACCGAAAAAACAGCAATGATTCATACGCGAGCATCAGCAGCAATATCATCTCACACAATTCTTAGAAAGCCGTGGGTGCAAAATTTCAACGTGAGTAACAAACACAAGAGAAATGCAATAGATAGATTAACAATATCAATGAATAAAGCATCGGATAGCAAAATGAAAATCTAGGGCAATCAATCACTGAGAAATTCATGATATTGCAAAACGAAATCACAACAATGGTAATCGTGATGAACATTATAAAGAAGTTAGGAATGATAAATAATCGATGCATAAAAATATGAAACGATAGTGAACTGCAAGCTAGCTAAAGGAAGACCGTACAGTTATTTGAAAATTTTAATTTCAAGGCAAATCCAGAAATAATATGAATTGAGGCACTGCTCACAATAAGATTTAGTATCAAGAAACCGAATAGATTGAAAACAAAAACATGCATATAATGAAATCAAAAATTGTCGAAGCGATAGAAGAAGTAAGGAGGCAATAGACAGTACTACTATGAGCACAAATGAAAGAAGAGTGACTCCAGCAGTAAAGAAGAGAGATGATCACCAATAACAGTATGGAAATATAAGATAGGAAAGGATGAGACAACAAAAATCGAAGAAAAACGAGCAAAAAACCATCGAAATCAGCTCAAGTAAAACTTGCGAAGAAGGCATTGTAAACGGAATGGCAAACATTGAAATATATTGAGCGATTGAATAAATCCTGAAACTAAATTAAATAGACTTAGAGTGGGCACCAAGAGCATTCCAGTGAGACGACCAGGACATGCCGTAATTGCCTATCGACGTTGAACAATGGATCAATAATAACATTGAAATCATGTACTCCAATAGGCTCTTTAGGAAGTACATAATAGATCTGAACAAAAAATGCACAGACAACAGCAACAAAAACCATGAAAATCACGGAAGTAAACTGATAGTTAATGTTGGACCTAAGAGAGTACGATCCAGCCAGACAAATAGAAAACGCAGTATCAGTGGAGTTCATAGGTACAGAACGTGATCAGCTGATGAATTTTTAAGCCCAAAATCACAAGTTGTAGACAAATTTTCGGCTCTGTTCCACTCAAGAGTACACTCTCGAGAGCTCCAAGGAACTGTTGCTCCAACACAGTGCATTGGCTACACGACTATACACAGGATTCCAATGTCAAGAGCGCTGAAGAAATATTTACTCAGCACAGTATACCTACAAAAAAAAGAGCAGGCAGAAAATGCACAACACAGATTGGAGAAACAAATTATACTCACACCTGAATAGCGACACAACCTGGCAAGAAAATTTGAAGCAATAACTGGTCAACACAAATCATTCGCAACAGCAAGAAGGTATAGATGAAAAAAAAACAGGCGGTAATATTGAGGGAACTGCTACAGCTTCAACCAAGCATCAAGACGGAGGATCTAATCAACGAGCAACTCATGGTCAAACTCCTGCAATTGATTGGCAAAATAAAAAACCAGGCACACGCAGTACCAGCAGCTTAGACAATTTCACATGAGACCAAGAAGATTAGTGGTGTTGGGACGAATAACCAAAACCAATTAGCGTCACCTGTGCATAATACACAATGAACTTGATGCACAACATACGTCAATCAGTGAACCTAACAGTATACCTATAGAGACAAAAAATCAGAAAAATCAATATAAATCATTTGATAACGTTTAATATCATGTGTAGAACTCAAAAAGCCAAGATCAATTAGATGTGGGATGGACCGAGTTTATAGATGAAGAAACATAAATAATTCAAATGAAAAACTTAACATATCAGCAAAAATGTATAGCTATATTACCTCACTGAATCTTTTCGTATACATTGTGTGTACCTGAGTACCAGAGCCAATTCTGGTTATAACCTCAAATCCAAATAACAAGTAACGTAACCAAGATCAGATCAGATCAAACCAAGATTCACTTCACAAACCAAAGAATGCAAAGGTCTGACCGGGGATGAACAAATTCCAAACACTCCAACAACAACGTAGTGCAAAATATAGAGCACAAACATAAAAACCGTAAGCACAACAGACAAACGAGCCGAGCGGACACGTAATGGCCGCGAGGGCACGGACCGGCGGGCCGTTCGATTGATCGTCACAAGCGCGGTCAAGTACTAGAAAACGCGCGAAGTTCGAACATCTAACGGAATCATACGGAATCGACCATCTAACGGTTCGAACATCACACCGTAGAACCTCTCCAACTAGGAAAGTGATTTAGGTACGATTCTGGTAAACGTCGGGACCATATCTCGAAAAGCGGAAATTGATAAAATTATAAAATTATGGAAGTTTTGAAAATCAGAACATTTTTAGTATCACTAGAAATATTTTTAGTATTGGTCTTCGAACGACCGGCAGCGAGTCAGCTGTACGGCCGTCCGACCCTGGCTGGTGAGAGCCGAGAATCGTGAGCTCGGCCGCTCTCACCAGCCAGGCCTACCGCATGCGCCGCGTCCTGTTCTCGCGCATCCTTCTCTGAGACATCATCCCATAATTTTAATTTACCTATTCTCGCGAACGGGTCCGAGTCCGGAGATTTTCAAAACTTGTTGAAAATTAGAAATTTTCAATTTTTTGGGAAAATTGGAAAATTTCGGTAATTCAAAATTTTATGAAACATTGGAAATATATACTATTTGAAATAGTATATTCAGACACTCTAACATAGCTAGATCTACACTATTCCTGGAATAACGCAGTTTTCGTTATCCAACGACTTGCAGCGTGTCAGCTGTACGGCCGTCCGACCCTGGCTGGTGAGAGCCGAGAATCGTGAGCTCGGCCGCTCTCACCAGCCAGGCCTACCGCATGCGCCGCGTCCTGTTCTCGCGCGACCTTCTCTGAGACATCATCCCATAATTTTAATTTACCTATTCTCGCGAACGGTCCGAGTCCGGAGATTTTCGAAAATTGTTGAAAATTAGAAATTTTCAATTTTTGGGAAAATTGGAAAATTTCGGTAATTCAAAATTTTATGAAACATTGGAAATATATACTATTTGAAATAGTATATTCAGACACTCTAACATAGCTAAATCTACACTATTCCTGGAATAACGCAGTTTTCGTTATCCAACGACTTGCAGCGTGTCAGCTGTACGGCCGTCCGACCCTGGCTGGTGAGAGCCGAGAATCGTGAGCTCGGCCGCTCTCACCAGCCAGGCCTACCGCATGCGCCGCGTCCTGTTCTCGCGCATCCTTCTCTGAGACATCATCCCATAATTTTAATTTACCTATTCTCGCGAACGGGTCCGAGTCCGGAGATTTTCAAAACTTGTTGAAAATTAGAAATTTTCAATTTTTGGGAAAATTGGAAAATTTCGGTAATTCAAAATTTTATGAAACATTGGAAATATATACTATTTGAAATAGTATATTCAGACACTCTAACATAGCTAAATCTACACTATTCCTGGAATAACGCAGTTTTCGTTATCCAACGACTTGCAGCGTGTCAGCTGTACGGCCGTCCGACCCTGGCTGGTGAGAGCCGAGAATCGTGAGCTCGGCCGCTCTCACCAGCCAGGCCTACCGCATGCGCCGCGTCCTGTTCTCGCGCGACCTTCTCTGAGACATCATCCCATAATTTTAATTTACCTATTCTCGCGAACGGGTCCGAGTCCGGAGATTTTCGAAAATTGTTGAAAATTAGAAATTTTCAATTTTTGGGAAAATTGGAAAATTTCGGTAATTCAAAATTTTATGAAACATTGGAAATATATACTATTTGAAATAGTATATTCAGACACTCTAACATAGCTAAATCTACACTATTCCTGGAATAACGCAGTTTTCGTTATCCAACGACTTGCAGCGTGTCAGCTGTACGGCCGTCCGACCCTGGCTGGTGAGAGCCGAGAATCGTGAGCTCGGCCGCTCTCACCAGCCAGGCCTACCGCATGCGCCGCGTCCTGTTCTCGCGCATCCTTCTCTGAGACATCATCCCATAATTTTAATTTACCTATTCTCGCGAACGGGTCCGAGTCCGGAGATTTTCAAAACTTGTTGAAAATTAGAAATTTTCAATTTTTGGGAAAATTGGAAAATTTCGGTAATTCGAAATTTTATGAAACATTGGAAATATATACTATTTGAAATAGTATATTCAGACACTCTAACATAGCTAAATCTACACTATTCCTGGAATAACGCAGTTTTCGTTATCCAACGACTTGCAGCGTGTCAGCTGTACGGCCGTCCGACCCTGGCTGGTGAGAGCCGAGAATCGTGAGCTCGGCCGCTCTCACCAGCCAGGGTCGGACGGCCGTACAGCTGACACGCTGCAAGTCGTTTGATAACGAAAACTGAGTTATCCCCGGAATTGTGTAGATCTAGCGATTGTTAGAGTGTCTGAATATACTATTGTTTAAAGCTTGAATTATTTTCAAATAGTATACATTTCCAATGTTTCATAAAATTTTGAATTACCGAAATTTTCCAATTTTCCCAAAAATTGAAAATTTCTAATTTTCAACAAGTTTTGAAAATCTCCGGACTCGGACCCGTTCGCGAGAATAGGTAAATTAAAATTATGGGATGATGTCTCAGAGAAGGATGCGCGAGAACAGGACGCGGCGCATGCGGTAGGCCTGGCTGGTGAGAGCGGCCGAGCTCACGATTCTCGGCTCTCACCAGCCAGGGTCGGACGGCCGTACAGCTGACACGCTGCTAGTCGTTTCATAACAAAAACATCGTTATTCCCAGAATTGGGCAGATCTAGCGATTGTTAGAGTGTCTGAATATACTTATGTTCGAAGCTCCGAAGATTTCTAAATAGTATACATTTCCAATGTTTCAAAAAATTTTGAATTCCCAAAATTTTCCAATTTTAAAAAAATCAAAAATTTTGAATATTCAACAGTTTTCGAAAATCTCCAGATTTGGACACGTTTGCGAGAATAGGTAAATTGAAAATATGGAATCATGTCACAGTAGAATGCGCGAGAACAGAACGCGGCGCATGCGGCAGGCCTGGGTGGTGAGAGCGGCCGAGCTCACAATTCTCGGCTCTCACCAGCCAGGGTCGGTCGGCCGTACAGCTGACACGCTGCAAGTCGTTTGATAACGAAAACTGCGTTATTTCCGAAATTGTGTAGATCTAGCGATTGTTACAGTGTCTGAATTCACTGATGTTCAAAGTTTGAATGATTTTAAAATAGTATACATTTCCAATGTTTCGAAAAATTTTGAATTCCCAAAATTTCCCAATTTCCAAAAAAATGAAAAATTTCGAATATTCAACAATCTTCAAAAATCTCCAGATTTGGACACGTTCGCGAGAATAGGTAAATTGAAAATATGGAATCATGTCACAGTAGAATGCGCGAGAACAGAACGCGGCGCATGCGGCAGGCCTGGGTGGTGAGAGCGGCCGAGCTCATGATTCTCGGCTCTCACCAGCCAGGGTCGGACGGCCATAACCAATAAGTCTTTATTTTCAAGACAGTGTTGATCCAAAAATTCTTTTGTCTATTAGCATATACAGGCGTTCAAAGCCTGCATGGTTTTTCGGTCCTATACATTTCCGTCGTTTCCAAAAATTTCGAATTTGACGTTATTTAGCAGGTTATGATATTTTATTCAATTTCCCTAGGATCCAGCCCGATTCACCTCCTATAGAAGATTCTTTCCATGTAATGAGTCGTTTCTGCTAGGTTAGAATGGAGAAAAAAAGATTATTTTTCAGTTCATTCAGTTTATATAAGTATTCATAAGCCACCTCGACGCGGCGACGAACGATTTCGAGATATCTCGATTCTCGCATATATATAGGTATATATGCAACTGAGCTACGTAGAGACTCATCATGGCGTTTGCTATATATGTAGTATAAGCATGCAGTGAAACGCGAACACATGCAACTCGGACGCAGTTATTATATATTATATTATATTTTACAAATACGTGAGATTGCGAGTAGCGGATATAACCCGGGTCTAGTGCTGCAAATGTGCCAGACGTCGACCGAGCTGTGTCAGCAATTTTGTTTTACGATTGATTGAAATAGGCTAACCTGTACAAGGTAAGAATATATATATATTTAATTCGAAATGAAAGAATATGGGAATAATTGAATTCATAATTTTATAATAACATGTTATTTGATTCTTTTGTAATAGGTTCTTAAAGACAAATCGTCGAAAAAGTGACTCCGATTTGTAATATGCCAATAAAGAGTTCTACACATGAAGTTAGAATTACATGGATGAACAACTTGAACAGCGTTTGACTACACCGCAAAGCAGATTATTCAGAAGCAAATGATCTTCTTCAAATATTGTTTGACTTCTATTCGAACACAGACAAATTGGTCATTCCCAGACAAAATGAGTTATATGCTGCTCTTAGTGCTGATGAAAACTGGTACAGAATTAAGGTTACCCAAGTGCTGAATAATGAAGTTCAAGTGACGCTCTTAGATTATGGCAATATTGAGATATAATAATACTGCGCTATCCTGGATATATTTTCTCTCAATGGCATAACCGAGTTGGACAAGGATGTTAGTCGGAGGCTGATTGATCTCACGCCTCCTGATAAGTGTCTTCAAGCTCTCATAATCACCAACAAAGTACCTTTGTAAATTGATCTTTTTATTGGAGAACAAAGCCTTACTAAACTTTTGATCAGCAAAACACTAGTTGCCTGCATGAAAAATATGGAGTTGGTAGAAGAAGAGCGTGATCCCTGATCAGCTTTTGCTAATTATTGTGTCTCAGTCAATTAATTTTGGTTGTAAGAAGAAAAATACGTGACCTAAAGATGTTCGAGGATAGATTGCTAATGGCTAATATTCTCCCTGCCGTCATGGATATCAAAGAAGATCTGATCTGTGTTGCTCATAGCCCAACAATGATGATTATACAAAGGATGGATTATGCAAAGGTCGATCATACAAAGATTGGTGATACAAAGAATACTATTGGAGAGGAGCGACCACCTCCCATAGGTGAAGAAAATTTATCAAATGCTAATATGTGCTGTATCAGTTATGTATGTTTACCATTGAAATTCTGGATACACAAGCAGACCCAGTTCCCAATTTTGGATGACATTACTTTGAAAATAATTGATGCAGAGCTGTTTGAAAATGTTGGCGATATCAAAGAAGGTAAACTCTTGGCAGCCAAATTCGATGAAGATCAACTGTGGTATAGCTGGTTTATTGCCATTGGTATTTCCAACTGAAGCGTTACCTGGAAGAACTATAGTTCGGTACAACAATTTACATCATGAGGATGCTCAGTGGCATCAGTGCCTTTGTATCTGAGCATGAGCAGCCTATCATCGGAATGGATACTCAATCTGAAAGGTATGATAATCATTCCACAGAGATTTGTTCAGGTATCTGTAATGCGCTTTGTCAAACTCAAATTAGTGTAGAACAAGAAAGAACTCTGACTTAATAAAGTAGGGGCAATGAGACTGATATTGTTAACGAAGCCCAAGTAGATACTAATGAATTACTCAATGATTTGACAAATGTTTATGGAATGAAATATTTTTCAGGTAATGAGGAGAATACTATTGGAAGGGAGCGACCACCTCCCATAGGTTAAGAAAATTTACCGAATGCTAATATGTGCTGTACCAGCTATGTATGTTCACCATTGAAATTCTAGATACACGAGCAGATCCAGTTCCCAGTTTTATGATATCACTTCAAGAATGATTTACGCACAGCTGTTTGAAGAAGTTAGCAATATTACAACTCTTGGCAGCCAAATTTGATACAGATCAACTGTGATATAGCTGGTTCTCGTTTATTGCCATTAACATTTACAACTAAAGAGTTACCTGGAAGAAATATTGTTTGATAGGAACAATTTACATCATGAGGATGCTGAGTGGCATCCGTACCTTTGTATCTGAGCATGAGCAGCCTATCATCGGAATGGATACTCAATCTGAAAGGTATGATAATCATTCCACAGAGATTTGTTCAGGTATCTGTAATGCGCTTTGTCAAACTCAAATTAGTGTAGAACAAGAAAGAACTCTGACTTAATAAAGTAGGGGCAATGAGACTGATATTGTTAACGAAGCCCAAGTAGATACTAATGAATTACTCAATGATTTGACAAATGTTTATGGAATGAAATATTTTTCAGGTAATGAGGAGAATACTATTGGAAGGGAGCGACCACCTCCCATAGGTTAAGAAAATTTACCGAATGCTAATATGTGCTGTACCAGCTATGTATGTTCACCATTGAAATTCTAGATACACGAGCAGATCCAGTTCCCAGTTTTATGATATCACTTCAAGAATGATTTACGCACAGCTGTTTGAAGAAGTTAGCAATATTACAACTCTTGGCAGCCAAATTTGATACAGATCAACTGTGATATAGCTGGTTCTCGTTTATTGCCATTAACATTTACAACTAAAGAGTTACTGGAAGAAATATTGTTTGATAGGAACAATTTACATCATGAGGATGCTGAGTGGCATCCGTACCTTTGTATCTGAGCATGAGCAGCCTATCATTGGCATGGATACTCAATCTGAAAGGTATGATAATGATTCCACAGAGATTTGTTCAGGTATCTGTAATGCGCTTTGTCAAACTCAAATTAGTGTAGAACAAGAAGAACTCTGACTTAATAAAGTAGGGGCAATGAGACTGATATTGTTAACGAAGCCCAAGTAGATACTAATGAATTACTCAATGATTTGACAAATGTTTATGGAATGAAATATTTTTCAGGTAATGAGGAGAATACTATTGGAAGGGAGCGACCACCTCCCATAGGTTAAGAAAATTTACCGAATGCTAATATGTGCTGTACCAGCTATGTATGTTCACCATTGAAATTCTAGATACACGAGCAGATCCAGTTGCCCAGTTTTATGATATCACTTCAAGAATGATTTACGCACAGCTGTTTGAAGAAGTTAGCAATATTACAACTCTTGGCAGCCAAATTTGATACAGATCAACTGTGATATAGCTGGTTCTCGTTTATTGCCATTAACATTTACAACTAAAGAGTTCTGGAAGAAATATTGTTTGATAGGAACAATTTACATCATGAGGATGCTGAGTGGCATCCGTACCTTTGTATCTGAGCATGAGCAGCCTATCATCGGAATGGATACTCAATCTGAAAGGTATGATAATCATTCCACAGAGATTTGTTCAGGTATCTGTAATGCGCTTTGTCAAACTCAAATTAGTGTAGAACAAGAAAGAACTCTGACTTAATAAAGTAGGGGCAATGAGACTGATATTGTTAACGAAGCCCAAGTAGATACTAATGAATTACTCAATGATTTGACAAATGTTTATGGAATGAAATATTTTTCAGGTAATGAGGAGAATACTATTGGAAGGGAGCGAACCACCTCCCATAGGTTAAGAAAATTTACCGAATGCTAATATGTGCTGTACCAGCTATGTATGTTCACCATTGAAATTCTAGATACACGAGCAGATCCAGTTGCCAGTTTTATGATATCACTTCAAGAATGATTTACGCACAGCTGTTTGAAGAAGTTAGCAATATTACAACTCTTGGCAGCCAAATTTGATACAGATCAACTGTGATATAGCTGGTTCTCGTTTATTGCCATTAACATTTACAACTAAAGAGTTACCTGGAAGAAATATTGTTTGATAGGAACAATTTACATCATGAGGATGCTGAGTGGCATCCGTACCTTTGTATCTGAGCATGAGCAGCCTATCGTTGGCATGGATACTCAATCTGAAAGGTATGATAATGATTCCACAGAGATTTGTTCAGGTATCTGTAATGCGCTTTGTCAAACTCAAATTAGTGTAGAACAAGAAAGAACTCTGACTTAATAAGGTAGGGGCAATGAGACTGATATTGTTAACGAAGCCCAAGTAGATACTAATGAATTACTCAATGATTTGACAAATGTTTATGGAATGAAATATTTTTCAGGTAATGAGGAGAATACTATTGGAAGGGAGCGACCACCTCCCATAGGTTAAGAAAATTTACCGAATGCTGATATGTGCTGTACCAGCTATGTATGTTCACCATTGAAATTCTAGATACACGAGCAGATCCAGTTGCCAGTTTTATGATATCACTTCAAGAATGATTTACGCACAGCTGTTTGAAGAAGTTAGCAATATTACAACTCTTGGCAGCCAAATTTGATACAGATCAACTGTGATATAGCTGGTTCTCGTTTATTGCCATTAACATTTACAACTAAAGAGTTATCTGGAAGAAATATTGTTTGATAGGAACAATTTACATCATGAGGATGCTGAGTGGCATCCGTACCTTTGTATCTGAGCATGAGCAGCCTATCATTGGCATGGATACTCAATCTGAAAGGGATGATAATGATTCCACAGAGATTTGTTCAGGTAACTGTAATGCGCTTTGTCAAACTCAAATTAGTGTAGAACAAGAAGGAACTCTGACTTAATAAAGTAGGGGCAATGAGACTGATATTGTTAACGAAGCCCAAGTAGATACTAATGAATTACTCAATGATTTGACAAATGTTTATGGAATGAAATATTTTTCAGGTAATGAGGAGAATACTATTGGAAGGGAGCAACCACCTCCCATAGGTTAAGAAAATTTACCGAATGCTAATATGTGCTGTACCAGCTATGTATGTTCACCATTGAAATTCTAGATACACGAGCAGATCCAGTTGCCAGTTTTATGATATCTCTTCAAGAATGATTTACGCACAGCTGTTTGAAGAAGTTAGCAATATTACAACTCTTGGCAGCCAAATTTGATACAGATCAACTGTGATATAGCTGGTTCTCGTTTATTGCCATTAACATTTACAACTAAAGAGTTACCTGGAAGAAATATTGTTTGATAGGAACAATTTACATCATGAGGATGCTGAGTGGCATCCGTACCTTTGTATCTGAGCATGAGCAGCCTATCATTGGCATGGATACTCAATCTGAAAGGTATGATAATGATTCCACAGAGATTTGTTCAGGTATCTGTAATACGCTTTGTCAAACTCAAATTAGTGTAGAACAAGAAGAAACTCTGACTTAATAAAGTAGGGGCAATGAGACTGATATTGTTAACGAAGCCCAAGTAGATACTAATGAATTAATCAATGATATAACAAACGTTCATGGAATGAAATATTTTTTAGGTAATGATGAGAAAATAATTCCAGGATCAATATGCCGAGGGTTCTCTGTTGTTGAAATTGAAAGATATCATTCAGTCCCATGCAGGTCTCTTGATGACCAACTTGTTCCTGTAAGTTTCAATAAAGGTGAAATGAGACAGATCAAAACCTCCATGGAGGAACAACCTACAACGTTTGCACAACAGATTGAACCCAAAAGTTTCCCAGCTCCTGAGTATTCACGAATAAACCCTGAAGAAAGAATACTACCTAGCGCTGTATCAAGGGGAGAACAACACTTCGTTAGTGAAAGACCGACAACACGGAAATTTCCTCATTCAGAGAAAGTTTGCTATGGTGTAGTCAATCCTCAAAGAGTTTTAAATTTTGACGAAAGTCTGGCCATTTCTGTCGAGAAAAATGAAGACATTTCACATTTTAATCATTGACAAAAATGTTTGCTCTATATTTTTTGTTACGAGTTTGACTCGTATCAAACCATTTTTTAGTATTATTCAAATTTGTAGAAGTATCTTGTTGATTGGTTATTAGGTATTGATATATAAGTCAAATTCCCAGGCATTTTCCTCACTGGATGACTTTGCCTTAGTATTCGAGATATTAAATTTTAATCGTTAATTCAAATTTTTTTCAACTGAAGGAAGGAAAATTCCATCAACCTTTCTAATCTAATTATTTTTCAATAAACCTTTTTTAATATAGTAAAGAATTATAGTTTGAGGTTTATTTTGTAAGAAAATACATTCAAGAAATAATTATCAAGCATAAATATTTGAAAATATATGATTTACCAAAGAATGAAGTCTAAAAAAAATATGGTAATGAGTTAGTTTGTAAAAGACTTCTAAAGTAAAATTGAAGCAATTCCGTGTACGGCACTTGCAGAGAAACTAAGTTACAGCGTTCCAGATTGTGTACATTATAGTTTCGACAATTATAGTTACGTTTGTAGTTTCTTTACAAGAGCTGCCTCAATTTTTGGTTTAATCAAAAAATGTTACATATTCGATTCTGTAACCTCTTACAATTGAATAGTAATTTAAATGTGGCAAATTATTATTTTTCGAATAACCATTAGATTAGATATTTTTTCATTATAATACTTATCATTCTTCACGTGCCATTATGAATTTTTTCTTGAATGCCAGGCGCATTCTGTTTGTAGTTTTAATATTCAAACATAAAATTTGTTCTAGATTTACTCGATTACGTTAAAATTGGCTGCTACTGTAACATAATCGTTTTATAATTTGAGTTAAATTTATTTTCAATTGATTGAGAATAGAAATTACTGTAAGATTCATAGACAATTTATACGATTACATTTTACTTCTTATAAATTAAATAGCTTCAATCCCAATTATAAATCTTTAAAAACAAGTGTACAAAGACGTATTTCATTCATTTTGAAATGAATAAAAATATTGATTATTAATATTAAGTAAGATACGAATGCGCTATTACTTAGTATTAGTCTTGTATGTAAGCTCGAAAGTTAGTTTTTTAACGAAAATTTGTTATTCATTAAGTCGAAATAACTTGTGATTTTCTCAAATGTTGAAATTTAAAATGAAGAACTAAGACTTTATATATTGCGCAAATCTAATTTTTCGTAGTAAAAGTTTGATTCAATAAGAAAAACGCCAATATAATGATTTCAACCCACAACTTCTCATGAATCCTGGAGTGTATACAAATTCAAAGAATTTGCACATCACGAACTATATCATTTTTGTATGGAACTCAAAATCTTCTGAAGACTGTTATGGCGCTCATCAGAAAAGTTTTACCTTAAATATGGAAACTTTAGTGAAATCGTCGTTTTTCAAGCAGAGCAATCTTCGAATAATTGAAGAAAATATAAAAACGTTGATCCTTGACGTTTGTCTCGATCATCTAGGGATATATGCTATAAAAGTGTAAAGCTGCATATTTTTTTAGATTCTTTCAAAGTCTACGAATTTTGTTCCCACTAACTTTTTCAGAAAACTTTTTTGTTCTGAGAAATACTAAAGAAAGAATTAAAATCACACTTATAGTTTTTTTTAAAGCATTTTTCTGAAAAATTGGTAGCGATCAAGCCAGATTATCGAATATCGAGTACATCGTCAAGAATTATCAAATTTTACATGTTACTACAACTCTTTCATATGCCCTCTCCCCTCTCTATCAACTGAAAAACAAAAATTATATTCAGACTTCAATTATTGATGTAAAATTTATTATTATCATATACAATTACTTTAAACATATTATTCTATACGTAAAGACATACATAAATTCATTATATACCAGAACTACCCAAATCTGAGCATATGAAAGTAAAGAAATCAATTCATATATTTGTCCTGGCAAGTTCAAATGAATTTCACCCTCTTGCTTCTCACAATTACTTCTATAAGTTCACGTATCATAAGAAGATAATGTATGTACATGAAATTTTCGCTCAATTTTATTTGGGAAATCGTTTCTTTTATATCAGAGAATTTGAAGTTCGAGCATTCAGTTACAGGGTCCATGTCAAAATAAAGTGAGAAATTGTCACTGATGGAATTTTCCAATTTATACTGATCGTTGGTATGATACCTAACAATATTTTTTCTTCATCTACAGTACCTTTGAAATCATAACATCTACCTGAGCCTCAACTTCTAATCTAAATCTTGATTCAAATTCCATTTATTTCCAAGTTTTATTCAGCTTACCTGGGATTGAAAATAAAATACAAAGAACCACATTCTTTGAATTGAATCCTAATGTGCTAATTGGTCAAGATAATAATTTGTTCATAATTATTCCTCCTAGTCCTTACTAAAACGCTAATTCGATGAAAAACATTACCCAAATATTCATTCAAATATTTGTAGATGGCAGCAGCGTATATCCGCAGAATGTAGACTGGCAGCGCCCCTGGCGGTCACCGTCAGTTGGCCGTTGAAATCCGCGACAGCCTCGTGCAACTACTAGAATTATTCGTAAATTCTATACGTTTCTCGCGTTCGGTAGAGTATTTTATCGTTTCTCCATCGATGATCAACCTCGCGGTAACAAACCGTTCGCGTGTGGAGTGTCTGTAGCTCAGCACAAAACTGTGTGAATTCTGTGTGAGTGTTGCACGGGTACTGCGGGGTGTGCGGGGGGAGGTGCATCTCTTGACGCAACTACTAGCGTTATTCGGCGATATTTCGCTAATTATCGCCAGGAGAGTCAATGAGAACATCTCCTCTCGGGTGAGAGACCTCGCCGTCACAAAGCTTTTGAGGGGTATGTTATTAGTTATTTATTTATTGAACAATCTTTGCTCTGAGCATGACGGTCATGATCTACTACGTCAGTGACCGTCAAAAGCCGTACGTCCCGCCCTTAAGACGCTCGGCCGCCGGGCGCATTGGATAAGTGGGCGCAGACAACAACAGGAGCCAAGTGTGTGCCCGCGGCCGCGGCGATTAATACATATAACGAAGCAGCGCGTAATTTTCGCGCGGGCCCCCGGTGCTTTTGCCCCCCGCTCGCTGCTTATCTGCCGCGGCGCGCTCCAACACCTGGCCGTCGCGGCTCTCGCTAAAAATAATATGCAACCCGGCCGAGGAGCGGCCTCGGCCCTCGGCCGGCCGAACTCTTCAACTTGACCCGCTTCTCAAGCGCGATCTGAATTTCGCGCTCGGATCGTCGCGCTTGCCCAACTCTCTTCGTTATATTACCATCCGCCCTCGTCGCTCGCGCTCGCTATGTGTATATCTCGCCGCGACGCGTCTGCTTCCTGCCCGATCTCTCCTCGCGTATCCGCTGCTATTCGACTTTTCGCTCCGTGCGCGCCGAGGAATACACGCCCGCGGGTGACTTTGATTTATATATACACGCGTAATGCTTCGGACACAATCATTACTCATCGAGTGGACTCGTTCGGCCGTTCATATTGCCCCGCGCGAATGCCCTGGTTTTTCCAAAATCTAGGTTAGACCTTATGAGAATCCGCGGGTTATTGATATTTTTTTTCTCGCAAAGGGTAAACAAAGCGTCCGTGTGTTTCTTGGGTCGGGGAGACAGAGAGCCAGCGATGTGTTTCCCAACCAAGATCCCGTTGCCGTCTCACTTTTTTGGAGCTTCGCCAAGGCAGAAAAAAAACGCACGCGTAGCCGAATTCTTTTCCGCCCGAGCTATTCCCGAGTTTCGCACGGTAGATTCTCGGAAGTATTGTTGCGTCCGTAAATAAAATTCGCGACGATGAGTATAAGTCTAATTGCAATTGTCGAGACGTTCGGCTTCCTCCGGTCCGGCGGAGTATCTTGGCAAATGTAGAGGTCGCTCGAGCGGCTGGAGAAATTTTCAATTAATACCTTACAAATCTGGGATAGGAATGTTTACATCAGAGCAACATGGGCTCGATGCTTTTCCACTTTTCTTTTTGAATTTTTCGTCTCGAACGATCTACACTATAATTTTCCTCACATCTCCGAAATACGAAGCGCATACTTTCGTTGCAGCTCTCGGGGAGCACGACTACAACGCAGAGCAGATAATAAATGTCCATCGGTTTCCTTATAATAATTTCTCGCTCTTGATTGATCGCGGAACGGACGTTGTTTGCTTATATTGAGTCCACGCGGAAAACGGGGTCGCTCGCCACTGTAATTTCATTGTACTTACAAATTTATAGATTGCACGCGCATTAATTATTAAGCGCGTATATATCTATACGCGTTGCTGCGCGTCGATGCTCGTAATTCCATGGGAACACCACTTGGCGCTTTCCTAATTGACTGTAGGGCTGATTCTTGATTGTAATTTATCTGAGCTTGATAGCGTTGATTTTATTCGTAGCGGAATTAAGCGTATACCCAGGCTTTCTCCGATATCCGAAGCGGTAAACATGTTTTTCATTGCTCGAATTAAAGGGATTTTCGATTTATTTTTAGTCACTTTGTAGGGACGAAAAACTGAATCGCATTGTTTTCAATTTCATATCCAGGGGGAATTTTATTCAACGCATCCAAGCTCCGCTCGGTCCGACCCGAAGCGCGGGAATTTTTCTTATCTATTTTTGCAGCGTTCCTTTCGCCGGGCGTTTTTTTTTTAAATCGTAACCGCGGAGCGCACGCGATAATGCGTGCAGGGAGTGTAGAGCGAGACTCGCAAAATACGACGTGATAAGCCCGAAACTTTATCTCGTCAATAAATTATACTTCCCTTGTCCCGCCAATTAACCGCAGCACGAGAGCAGCTGTTTGAATTTCGAATTCGCTTGATGCACTCGGTAATTTATATTATTGCAAAACTCCGTCTCGTTGGCCATTATTACCTTTTTCTCTCGACTTGAAAAAATATATCGAACTAAATTGGATCGCTGTGGGTTGAAGTGGGTAAACGCCACACTCGTCGAGCGACATTTTTTCAATAAAAAAATGTCTCCTCCCACCCCCTTATACCTCAAGAAAACAAAAATCTACAGTATATACGAGATTATTAGCCGTCGAGTGAATACGAGTTCGCTGGACGAGGAGCCGAGAAGAAAGAAAAAAAAACGAGGTGAAGGATGCGCGGGAGAAGAGACGCGTCCCGAGCCGCCGGGAAGAAATTGTCCGCCGCGGCGTGGTATACACCGGCGAGAGCGAAAGTGGGCCGTAAGTAGGGCGCGGAGGAAGAAAGCTCGCGCGCAGGAGCTGTGTTACGATATAATACGCGTGTATATCCTCGCGGCGGCGCGTAATCGCGATGGCGCCTCGCTCGCTCGGTATTACCGCGTAACCCCCACGTAACTAGTATCATTGCCAGCGAAAGTGCGCGGCCCCCTCGGCCGCGATGTAGAAAGTAAAAGCGGTCGGGCCGGCTTTTTCGCTCTCGTTCGAGCTGCGAAAGGATGGGCCGCGCGCTCCGCAGCCAGTCTATAGGTGGGGGGAGGCGACGCGGCGCGCACGAGACTCCTGCACGAGACTGCTCATGTATATAGCGCCGAGAGAAAGACTTTCCATATATACCGCGTATTATGCGTATGTACGGGGCCCGGCGAAATGTTTCCGGCTCTTTTACATTTTTCTCCCCCCGGCCGGCGCGCCCAGCGGAGGTTAGCTCATTTGAAAGTTCAGGCGCGTATAGACCCGCGATATTCTCGTGTGAATCGAAACGGATCTCATTTTCGTGAAACTCGAGACATTTTTACATGGCGTACGAGCGTATGACCGTACGTACGAGGGGCTCCGTGGATTGGATAACGCGCCGTGTCATGAGAATGCAAGAATCAATCTGGAGCTTACACGCGGTTAATGATCAATTTGATGTATACCCACACACACACACACACACACACACCGAAATCACTTACGTGATATTCGATTTCTTCAATTGCAATCCAGCGATGACGCAACGCGTGGCCCCCGTGGAGCGCTAATTTATTGTATCCTCGATTCGGCTCATTTTCGGTCGGCAAAAATGAAAAGAAAAAGAAAAAATCGTCCCGTGCGTTAACATGTGAAACGACGGATACGATCCTCGCGACCTGCCAACGAGTCGCTATGGCAATATTATATATTCTCGGATCGTCGAAGACTTTTGAGAAAGTGCGGTGGTGATTGACGTTGAATCGGTATATTGAAGGGCGCGCAAACGAGATCCGCCTATTTGTATTAGCACGCATAGAGCCCCGACTGTATATAGAAACTTTCTCTTCCCGGCGGATGTACGTGTGCGTATCGGGAGGCCGGAGGGTGGTCGCGGCGGCTCTAATACGCTCCGACACGCGTGCGTAATATAAATCTCACTCTCGAGCTCGAAACGAAGACGGACGCGTTTTTTTTGCCCGCTCGTAAGTTACTTTCGCCCCTCTGATATTTTCCCGGCTCCCGTGTTTATCACTGTTTAACGCGCGCTCATGGATTCTCAGTTTTTTCTCTCCTCCCGCCCGACGACCCCATAACTCACTCGGGTGAAAAACCTACAGCCCCCCCCCCCCCGTGACTTTTGTTGAAAAGTCTCGTTTGGTTGATATCGAGAACAGGCCGAAGCCACGTGTCGGCCACGGCCCGGCTCGTTACAACGTTAATCGTCCGAGGATCCGTGCAATAAAAAGGCCCGCTTAACTTCAACCCTACGCAGAACGTCAGCCGGAGCTGGTTTATTGCCGGCGGCGACGGCGGCGGGCGAGAGGTCGACACACGCGCGGCTCCTCCGGAGCTAATTACCGGAATCAATCCTCCCCTCCCGTATACGAATTATTAGGGCCCAATAATGCCGGAGCGGCGGGGCCCAGTGTGCACGGCTCCACGCGACCGGCCGACCTCTCCCCTAAAGCCTGCAGGGGGCTGTAAATCAAAGAAGAGCCAGAGTTTGACAGAGAGAGAGAGAGAGAGAGAAAAAGTGAGCTGCACACGGGAGCGTGCACGGCCGGTATATATTATAATATAGCAATATAACTCCGCAGATCCCATCATAGAAGAGCAATAAAGACGCTCTCGGGAAAGCGAAAATCCGAGGCGCGCGCCCGCACGCGTCTCTCTCTCCCTGCTGCTGCAGTTGCAGTGGCGCAGCGCTGAGCGGCTGGTATAATCGACTCGGTGGAGGGGGTGGGGGGGGGGAGGCGCGTTATATTGCTCCACGGTAAGGTACTTCCGGGGTGTAGGATATGTCTGCCCGTTTACGGCCAGTACTCGCTACGACATATACCTACGATTTTACGGTCCTCCTCGGCCGCTCTCGAGGGCCCTGATCTCTCGTGCCCCCCACACTATAAGCGCGGGCGTGCGCGCGACGAATTTATTACGGGCGTGCGAAAGAAAAGACGAGCGCGCGAGTCTTCTCTCGGCCCTTTTTACCCCCGAGCCAGGCTCGAGCAGTGACATCGTTTTTTTCTCGCGCCTCACTTCTTTCGAGGCTTTTTTCGCATCCCCCTCGCGTTTTTTCGCGACTCCTCGCTCGGACCCAACCCCGAGAGCTCGTTTCCTCAAATTGTTCTGATTTATGCTCCGTCCCGCGATATACCTGGTGTTTTCAAATTCTCGAGCTGCAGGATCGGGTTGTTTGAATTACACTCGTCGATGCGCAAAGCTCGCGTTGCAGGGTGGACGAGCATCCGAGCTGCGATTCGATCTCGGCGTTATCTCCCGACGATCGCCGAGCTAACAGTAATAAACGGCCGGCGCGCGCGCGCGAGAGAGGCGTCATCGGGAAAAAGCAAAACGCCGGGGAGGGTCGGAAACTCTTTCTTGTGTATATATGCACGCGGCACTAGAGCCCGAGCGCACACATACCCACCACCGGCTTGCATGAAACGAGGCCCTACTCCGGCCGCCGGGTTTTCTTGCTTAGTCACACTCGGAGAGGAGCGGAGGCATCAGTGGGTCAGCAGCAGCTCCCGTTGCGAATTGCACGCAATAATTCGTCAATCCTGTTTGGGGCCCCCGGTGTCGGATCTCTCCCCCTTGGCGCGGCGTACGGCAGGCGCGCGCGCGCGCGCGAGCGGGGGCGGTCCCTCAAAATATTTACTCTTCGGGGCTAATTTACGAAGGGCCGAGCCGGCTCCCCGCTGGCCCTCCACACAGCCCGAGAGTCCGCTTTCCTTTCTGTCGCGCTGCCCATTATCCGAGCTGTTTTCGCCCGGCCCGGCTTGACGTCTCTGTTTTGCCGCGTGTGCGCTACCCCGTGAAAGACCGGGGGAATAAAAAAGGAAGTCGAGGCTCGAGCCCGGGTGCGCATTGTGTCCGAGTCGGACGTGTCGGCGGCACTTCTTTGCCCCGACGACGAGTCGCTCTCGCAGGTAATGGGGTCACTCGACAGCCGCGGATGACTTTTGCCAGCGCAGACGCGCCCCCTGTGCTGCTGGCTGCCGAAAAATTGGGTTGCGCGCCGGCCATTCTCGAGTCAACGAGTGGATCCTCCGCCGACACGCTCCGCCGCGCCCATTGTTTTTGCCAATCCGGCCCTTCCTCCGACGGTTTTTTTTAAGCGCCTCCCTTGTTACTCTGATGCGAAGCTGTTCCTTGACGCGACGAGGAGAATGAGAATCGAGCCGAAAACATCTTTGGCATTCGTGTCGGAAAAAACTATTTTGAATTTTTTTTTTTTGTTTAGACAATTTTCGGTTCTAAAGTATTTTAGTGTTCAGCAATTCACGTCTGTCTTTACACAATTTCTGATAATTTTTTTCACTTCATAACGACTTCAAGATGGAAATAATTGTAAGTAATGAAAATGGTAAATATTCAACCGAAAATTGGTAAAAATGTTGATAATTTTCCTATTGAATATTTACTAGAAATTTCTAATAATAAATAGTGACCTTAAACGATTTCAAAATTGGAGAGTATTGTAAGATTTACATAAAGTATTTGATTTAGTGATTATTCAAACGAAAATCTCTGAGATCGAGACCGACTAGCTGTATAAGCGGCCTGTTTGGGTAAACCCGAAACCTTACAATTTCATCATGGTCGGTAACCGGGGAGATGTGTGCGACACTCTGTCAAACACATCAGTCTCCGCGTTCTCCTCTCCTCTCGTATATTAGCTTTGCGTTAGACACATCTCGTCGAGTGAATAATTAATCACGCGGCTGTCGAGCCCCTGGATTGCAAGCCTAAATGTTGTACCATTGTTTCGAAAGTAATTGATTCAACGACTCAATTTAGTGAGTAAGAAAATCGAAAGCTCGCGGCAGCGGGCACAGGCTCGGATTAATACAAACGCAATAACCCGGAGGAATTCTTTCGAGCCTCATTGTCAATACTCGATAGGAATAAAAATTGCGCAACTATGGCGTCCCTCGCGCCATGAATAATTCATGCCCCCCCTCGAGCGCTCGGTGTATATCCTAACGCAAACGTTATACCGGCAGAGTAATAAAATCGGTCCTAAGCCTCGGTCTCCGCCTATAGGAAAGGAGATTAGATCGCGCGGGTGAAAAGCGATTGCTCGAAAGTTTTATTACGCATCATCTTCGATGGGTGTGCGCGCGGGGTCCGGCTGTTGCAAAACTCGCGCGCGCGGGCGCCTTTGCTCATGTACGCGTGGGTGCGCGATTGTCCTCTTTTTTTTTCCTTCCATCCGAATTGTCACGTGGTGTAGCTCCCACGCGAGACACCTCCAGTGTGCGCTGATTTTTCTCCTCTCCTCAAACGAACCGACCGAAACGCATCGGATTTTTTTCTTTATCCATCCGATCTAACAAAACATCGCGACGGTGGAAAAAAATGTTGAATTTCTCTAGCCCCATCGCGACCGCCTTGAATTACGCAGACTCGATGGTTGACGAGTTTCCTCGAAATGGAAAAATAACGTAGCGATTCCGAGCGATACGATTACGCTCGCGCTATCTTGCATTTTCATTTTTTTCATTGACCTACATTTTCGAATTTCTGCTTCTCTGTCTCGCGGGGGAGAGGGGAATACTCGAGCGCGAATTCAATATTCATAATGGCACGAGCGCGCGTGCGCGAGTTGCATATTACGAATGCGCGAGCTTTGGGAAACAAACGCGCGTGTGTGTATCGTACAGTCACACGTACCGAACAATTCGACGTTCGGAGTTTTTGCGTCCTTCGGGAATCAGGAAAAAGGAAAAGTTGTACGTACATACGCGTACACACGCACCATGAATTAATCGCAACACGTTTTTATCGTCGTATCTCCAAGGCCCCGAGTTTCCCCTATCTTGTTATACTACGGGAGTCGTTTTTCAAGGATGAACGGGGCATCGTCTCGCGGGAGCGAGAGAGACGAAGAAATTGGGAGTAACTCGATTATGCAGACGAGGAAGAGAAACGTGACTCTACGGGGGGAGAGTCACTTCAAATCTGCATTTTTTTCTTTCTCTCTCCTCGAAATTATTCCCCCGCCGAACCGGATCCGCGAAATCAGACAATCAGTCAACCCGATTATTTTCCCCGTCCAACGTGTCCAAAACCGAACCGCAAGCGTCTCTCTCGCGGCGAATCGAAGCTCATGAATACAATCAAGTTCAAAACCCACAAACGAACGGCAGTGTGGGCCGGCGGGTCGCGCATCGCGGAGAGGTATGGATAGAGACGTGCGCGGCTGTAAGTAGGTGCACGCGTGTGCCGGCCTTTGGGAGCTGCATAAGCGAGCGATTATTATATAGCGAGCGCTGGTGCAGCCGCGCCGCTGCAGTGGACGTAAATCGCGGGACGCGCGGCGTTGAAAAGAGCATTGCGGGAGCAATTGGTGGCCGCCCCTACTCGCTGACTCGCGCGCGCGAACGTTTTCTCTCTCTGTCTCTCCCTCTCCTCGACAGTGGCGCGGCGCGCCGGTCTTTTTTCATTGCTCTCCGTCTCTCTCTTTCGTCGCGCGAGCGCGTCTCATCTGGGTAAGTGTGTCAAGGACGTGCGAACTGGGCTGCAAAACGCCGCGCATATATCACGTATCGCCGCCGCCGCCGATGAAACACACCTCGCGAATTCATCGTGTGTATATATACCGGCTCGTGCGCGCGAGTTTGCGAAACGCCAAATTTCGTCGGCCGGACAGGACTCGGGTTCTAACGATTGTTTTCGGGGGGAGGGCCCGATTGCGAGACCCGAGCAAATTCGAGTGGGGGCCGTCAGAAGAGAAAGCTCGCGCGGCCCGAGGATTGATGATACTTATGAAATCGCCAGATTTGTCACTCTCCGCGAGCGAGACGAGATCGGCTCTCTTGAATCTGTCGAACGCACATGTACATACTCACACGGGCGAGGAGAATCGCGCCGGGCGATGAAATATTTTCGAGACCCCGCGTTATTACGTCAACGTCAACACGCGCGCGTTTATATGTATATACACATACACGTATAGCTGCGTAACGAATCTTTTTCATGCTCGCGAGCGAGCGGCGATCGTGACGTTTTAAAATTAGAAACGCCGAGAGCGGTGATTTTCTTCTTCGTCTGCAAACGCGTGATTATAACCATTCAAGCGTTTGTATACTACGGCCGAACGTCGTCGTTTCTTTTTTTTCTCTCTCTCGCTCGTTCTCGCACGACTCGTATGGGAATCGGGTAATTCTTCTTTTTTTTTTTACGTAAGCGCGCAGTCTCGATTCGATCCGACGATACGCTCGTACCTCTCGACGAGCAAAGCTCGATGAAAAGTTTTCATTCCCATTGTAATTTAGTAATCAAGCCGGCTCTTACGCAACAATCACCACAAGACAACTATGGTCTCGCTTGATTTAATATTGAGGTTAAAAGGTTTTCGCGTTTTTCCACGTTGAATTTTGACGTTCTCGTTCCCGGAGAATTCGTCGCTTGCTCCGCTTTGTTTTCCTTCGTTTCTATATATGACGAAAAAAAACCGCTGCCAAGTGCCTTAGCAGTATGCTTTCTCAAAGAGGCTACAACATCACCCACAAACGCGTCCCAAACCTGTATTTTCACCTTTCCACTAGCGTAGATACTATCATCTATTTTTCAAAAATTACAAAAATATTATTTAATCAGTTCAATTCGTATCTTTGTGACTGTGTAAAGTGTCGTTCTTTTTCAATTGACCAAACTTTGTCGCGACTGTTGATGTCTGCCCGGGCTCTCTTATTATTTGATCAAATGCAACAAAGCAAACGGTTCTAGGTTCTACACGATGCGAGACATTTGGACCTGCATAATTTTTCGATCAGTTCATCTTGTGACTGTCATACGGTTAAATGGCGGTCAAAATCGATCCGGTCCGTATTTAGCACACTTGAAGACTCATTTTGATCATTTTCGAGGGCAAAAGACACCAAATTTTTCCAATTTTTTCTATAGCACGTTGAAAATACTGGAAACGAAACTTACATGAATTTTTTTCCCCTTAGCAACGGTTGCTAGGGCGGTGAACAACGGTTGCTAAGGAGCTAATTGGGAAGATTTTGTTCTTTGCCGTCGAAAATGATGGAAATAGGTCTTAAATTATTAATTTCCAACCTTCATAACGGTTGCTAGGGAAGTAAACAACGGTTGCTATGAAGAAAATAGAACAATTCAGTGTCCTTGGCCATCGAGTGGGGCTTAAAACTGATTTTCCGGCTTGCCCCAATGAGCACTCATAAGGATTTGCGAGAAAACACGTTAGAAACGGTTGCTAAGGAAATAACCAACGGATTTTGCTGAAAATTGAACTCGTGAAAGATCTTGACACACACACACACACACACACACACACACACACACACACACACACACACACACACACACACACACACACACACACACACACACATACAGACACTTTTGGATTTCCATGTTTTTCGACCCGTAGATTACGAAAATCGAGGTCCCGAGGTCCGATTCGGTGGGTCGATTTTTGCCCCATTACAAAGCTTTCTCTTTGAGAAAGCAAAATTTGCCCGACCCAGAACTCGATTGAATCCTTACAGTGAGAAATTGTCATAATGCAGTAGATAAACCATTTTACAGTGATTTGTAACTTACATCAATGATTTTTCACTGTGTCGATTTAAAAGAGAAGAATAATTGAAAAAATCAACGTCAACGAGAAAGAGAACGATACACCGACGTAAAATGGCCTCGTGTCGAATGATCTCTGAATCGCGAGATGCACGTGTCTTCTTTTCCGACATCTCCCGATTATTTTCTCGGGAGTAGAATTGAATTGAATTGAAATAAATTTTATTGACAAAGGACTCGAGGTCCTGTTAGCCACAGCATAGGTGGTACATTGCGTACAAGATTAGACAAGTACAAATTTAACAATAGATAAATGGTACGCATGCACATAATAGAGTAGAGAGAGAGACAGCGAGGCGACACGGGGAGAAAAGCTGTTTCGGAAGTCGGGGGGCGCACAGCAGAAGCGATAGAGCTGATTGAGCGAGCGTCGAGCAGTGGACGCGTCGAATGTGGACATCCGAATCTCGTTAGATCGGCGCGGAATGCGACTCGCTCAGCCATGCGCGCACATGCGCACTTGTTGCGTGCCCTATAGTGCCAGCGGCGGCGGCCGGCGACATACCTATGGGAAGCGGTTACGGCGCGTGAGTTGCATCACGAGAGAGCCACGAACGCGTGCAACGAGCGTTGCGCGACACACGCTCGCGGTCTGTATACACATGCGCCGGGCAAATATGTAGAGTAAATGCGAAACCGATCGCGCCTGGAATTTTTCGGTTTTTTTCCTTTTGTTCCGCACGGTTTTCCACCTTTCCCGCGGTATTTTTATAGGAAGGGAGAAAGAAAAGAAAGAAGGAAGAATTCTTATTGGGCGGGATCGCGCGCAGGAAGTTCGGCGCGGCGCCACTCCGCGAGACCTATACGCGATTAGATACGGGTGTATACGACTCGATGCGCGGCCTGCAGCTGGGCGACTGCGGGTGTATATATATATCTGTCGCCGCGCATATCCAGAGAATTTCGGCTCTTTTCATGTGCGTATATATACATACTCTTGCCGCGGTTTTATTTCACGTGCCGCTGCGAGACGTATGTGCGCCGAACGTATATCGCTTTTTTACCTCGAATGGAAAAAAAATCCACGAGTTATTCTAATGTCCCGAGCGAACTATCGAGATAGCTCGAGTGGAACGATAAGAATATCGTATCGGGGAATTTGAAACGTTTCAAATGAATACATACGAGCTGCCGACGATCCACGCGCGAATCCCGACGGAATCGAGGTCGCGACGCCGCCGAGCAACGACTTCGGGGGGCTCGCGCCGCGATTTAAACAATTTCGAATTCAAATATCGGTCGAGAGACGCAAATCGACAGTATAGCTCCCGCGCGAAGCGGGAACGCACGCCGGGAAGACGCGTCTATCTCGCCCCCCCCCCCCAAAGAATCCACCCCTCAATACAACGCTAATCCCTCGACCGAGGAAATTCGGTCCACTGGACGGAAAAGCCCGAGGAAGGGGCGATTGCGAAAGCCGCGGGCCTCGGGAATTAAAAAAGACCCTTTTTATTCGTAGCCGCGGCGAATCGACACACATGTACAATAGCAGCCTCCGTAATTTCGCTTGTCCCGCGAGCACAAAGAGTTAGATTTTGCTTTTGGTTTCGAAAACTCGGGGATCGCTCGGCCAAGAGCGGCGCGCGGCTGCTCCGCGCGAGCGCTCTGGGTAGGGGCAAAAAGGCCTTGGCACACTTCTCGATCGCCAAGCGCGCGCGCCGAGACACGCTCGCGCGCGCTTCAAGAAAGCAACAGAGTACGGAGCGTATACAGCTCGAGACGCGCCGCGAAAAATTATTTTTTTTCCTTCTGTTCTTTTCTTTTTATCCCCCCGCCGCGCCGGACGAACGTCCGCCCCGCAGTTCGATATTCCACATTACGTGCGTTTTCCCGAACTCTTTTTTCCCTTCGTCTATTCGTCTATTCGGTCCCTCTCACCTACCCGTACAGCTGTTGCCGGTTCGCCGGATAGCGCGAGCGCAGTATCGTTTTCCCCATCGCGCGCCGCGTATTTGTTTCTAGCCCGCCAAGGACACATGTATATCCATGACTTTCGATCGCCCGTACGAAAAATAGCCGTCGCTCGCAGCCGCGACTAGACTCGCATGTATATGCGCGTTATTTGCCAGCCCAATCGAAATTCAACCCGATTCACTTTGACTTTTAAACTGGCCGATATACTCGTCGCGGTTATCTATCGTCGAAATGGAAACGCGTTTGCACATTGTCGCTGTGAGCATCGAGGGGCCTACTCGCGATCCGCTTCTTCCATCGTTTTCCAATACTTTGTCGTACTAAAATTAATGACATCGAATTTTTCATCTTATCCTAATCTTAGACCTAGTCCGAGCCTAGAATAGCTCTCGGTTGACATTGGCAGCTGAATAAATCGTATTATTGGTGAGGACTGCATATGGCACCTCCTCTGGGATATTTTCCGTGCTACGTGCTGCAGAGAAAAATATTTCTTTCCGCGACTACAGTGCCCTTCGGAATATCATTATTCCGTATCTGTGAACCTCCAAAGGGGAATCGTATACCAATCTCATTCTCCCATAATCAAAGAGTATCGCCCGGCGACAATATTGCCCGATATCGGCCGGGTCGCATGAATCTATGTATGTAATTTGTGTACGCGCGTAGATCGAGTGGAGCGCTGCTCGTCTGCCGAATCAAACGCTTCCCAAGCACGGCAGAATTACAGTACCGCAGCACCTGTGGGGCTTGTGCAAATTTGCTCTCGAGAAATGAAGGGACTCTTTGAATCTCCTCCATATCGACAGCCGACCTCACCGGAGCTTTCCCCCGAAGACGCGCTACATACCTTCGATCACTATATAACCCAGCAGTGCACACGTTGCTTTTGCTCTCTTCGCTTTGCGCCGCAACAATATGCCATTTACTATTTTTTTTTAATCGATACAGCGAATATACACGCCTGTGTCGTGCGCCGCGGCTTCGGATCCGCCTCGATAGCTCGGCTTTTGTAAGCTGGATATACGCGTTGATTAATCTGATGCACCGCTGCCGCAGTCCTATAAGCATACACATGAATCACCGATAAATCACCCCTCGCGGGCCACAAAAGTCTTTATTGTGAGTGTGTCTGCTGGCTTTACCTAATCTCTGCGCGTCCTATAGTCTCGTTTCGAGGGCAATTGATCTCGTGGAAAAATCTCGGCTCGCGAGAGACGATCTTACCTTTGCTCCTCGCCGTCTCGCGAGTGCGTGTATAATTGTTCGGGAAATAACGCTCGGTTCCAATAATAGAAAAACGCAAAACGGCCTCAGCGCATACGGGTAATTGGAAAAAAAGAGAAGAAGAAGAAGAAAAAAGGAACGAGTCCTCGGTGCGCACCGGAGACCGGCCTTGCGACACTTGCTGTTATATAGTTTGATAGACAATTACATATATGTATCTCGGCAAATTTTGTTCTCCATATTTCTCGTTCGTTTTTCCCCATATTTCTCGGGACGTTTATTTTTCTCGCTTCGGATCCGTCCACGCAAGTATACGTAGTTATCAGAACAGATGACGTTCCGATCTTATAGGGGTGACATGACGCCTTGTGCCGATAAGCCAAAGACTCCTCCTTTCATAGAAACTAAAGTACGTCTGTAACTCTTGGAACGCTTTGTTGAGAATCAACGATTGCAGTCGGAAAATATTGAAAATTAATTTTTGGCTATCGCGCGAATATACATCGTTTAAAAAAACCGCCAAGTGCCCCAAAACTTTGTATTATTCGTCTCGCCCGACCGAATACGCTCGGCGTTTATACGCACGCGATCGTCGCGCGCTCGCCTCCGTCGTTTTGGCACTTTTTCGTATATTCAAGCGCGCGAGGCGCGATCCACAATGTATATATATATAGTGGGTCAGCCGGCCGGAGCTTTCACTTTCGTCGCTGCGGCTGCATCGGCGCGCTCGCGCTCCTCGTCACCCATCGCCCATCTCTCCCTCTCTCGGCCGATCTCGGTTTCGCTTTCGTTTGACCCTTTTTTCCGTCGCTCGTGTGTGCAGCGCTCGCTCGCTCGCGGCGTCGTTTTCACCGTGTCTCCTCGCCCGGCTCAAGCTCCTCCTTTGTCTCATCAGGCTTTTTCGACGCTCCGGCGTAAAAAGCGAAAGCGACCCGATGGAGATGTTAATTTTTTTTTCTTCCTCCTCCTCGCGGTTATCCCTCGCTGTGTACCCGACGGTGCTGTATGCGCACACGCGAGGTACGCGGAATTGAACAATCGCGGTTTCAAAAGAACTCGCGGGCCCGTCTATGACCCACCGTGACAAGCGCGCGCGGGGAAAAATGATTATTGCCGAGAAAGAGAGATCGTTCGTCGCGGATACGTTTGTTTCCCCTGGCCCGCGAGTCTTATTTTTGTGAGAAAATCTCTCTCTCTCTCTCTCTCTCTCTCTCTCTATCGCTGTATCTTTCCCCGCCTCTTGGAACGTTGTGTTCAAGACTCGCCGGCCGAGAGCTTCTTCCCTCCGTAGAAGCCGCGCGATCGATCAAAACTTCAGCGCTCGCTCCTCGAGATTTCGATTATTACAATGCAAACAGCCAGCTAATTGACTATACGTAATCTCGCGCGCATTATCTCTTCAGAGATGAATTCATGTACGTGCATACTTACAATATGATACGGATAATCGTTACCCACTGTCGCAACGGCCCGCCTAGGAATGAAAATTACATTTGTATGGCGCGCGCGCGCCCAGCATCGACGTCGCGTTTTGATAAGAGAGGAGCGCGAGCCAAACGCGAAATTACACCCCGAGCCGCGTCCGATTGAGAAATCGCGACTTTTAACGCACTTTATCTTTTCGCTTATTGAAGGCAATCTCTCTCCGGCTCTGGAGACTTTGTTTATATCTATAGACGTACACGAGTCTATTTCGAGGGGGGCCGCTCTCGACGCGCGCACGCGAGAAAACAATGTTACTTACACACACACACACACACACACACACACACACAATAAGCGCGGAGAGGTTGGGCAGCGCGAGAGATCGTCCCGACGTATATATCTATCGGGTGGCATGATCTAAGCGGGACGGGGAGACGATCAAGTTCATCGGGATCCTCCTCTAGTGCCGCGCGGCGAGAGAAGCGATACGTATCCAGGCGCGCGGCCGCGTTAGCGTCTATATACACCGCTCGTTTCGTCAGCCCTAGGGAATCGGCTCGAAATCTTCCCACACGCGCCGCACAATCATCGTTAACAATTTTGCGTTACAAAACGCGCCGCCGCCTCTGCGCGAGATATTCGACGGTTGCGCGCCCGTGGAAAACGATAAAAGTATAAAATCGGTCGCTTGAGTCGTCGAGTTGGGCCGACCCATTTAAATCTAGCGGGCGCGGGCGGGCGGCTCGTTTCCCGTTTCGACTTTCTCCCTAATTATCGCGCGGGCGGGCTCGATTCGAATTAGCATTGAGCAATCGACGGGCGGGGGGAGATGAGGCGCGCGAGATACACACGTCGCTCATATCCTCGTTGGCAAATTCGACCGCTTCCCCTCCCCTCCGAGAGAGGCATTGTGCGGAAGGAATATTAAAAGAGCGCGTATCAGCCCCGTCGCGGACGGGGGCGCGACACTTTCACTCGAGCCATCCGAGAGAGAAAGAGAGAGAGAGAGAGAGAGAGCGAGGTGCGATACACAAAGACGAGTCAGCCAGCGATTAAATCTCACGCAACCGAGCGTGTATACCTGTGCGCCCATGTACCTGACGCGGCGGCCCCCGGTCCCTCGGCTCCGATTCCCCTCTCCGAAGGGGTAATAGCTGCGCGCTCGCGCACACACAGATATAGAACAAAAGAGAGCGGATCCGTAACGTGCGCGCCCAGGTATGCGTACCCGCCCACGCTGGCCCCCTCGATTATTCGGGTATGTCTGTCGTGGAAACGCTCGCCGCCCGCGAAACAAGTAGTACAGCTCGCTCGATAAACCAAATCCGGCGTGTCCTGCTAGATTCTGAAGCCTCGAAATGTGATTTTGTAAATTCGCGGGCATATATGCACGTACGCTTGAATGTGGCCGTCTCGAGCTGCAGCCTACCGAGGAGGCGCAAGTGCCTGGCGACGTTGGGTTGGAGAAGCGGAGGCGCGCGCAACCCTTGCATTATACATCGCCGCCGCCGCCCATCCGCTTAATGGGCCTCGAGAGCGGCTCATCTATGTAAACCTCTCTTGTGTTTACCGATCGACTAGCTCTCACCTACCTGCCGAGGGAGCAGGTAGCTCGGGTCGATTTTTCGACAAAAGCCTCTCTCTCTCTTACTCGGCTTTATGTAACTGCAGCAGCAGCAGCAGCAGCAGCAGCACCGGCAGGATGTAGCACACGCCGCTCTATATAATACGCGCGTGGTTCGATCGGCGCCGATCGAATTCCCACGACTAATCTCAATAAGCTCCGAACTGCCGAGGAACACACGCTGAGCATACACTACTCGAGATGCAAATGATCCCATATTCTAAGCTCCTTCCGGCAGCGACAAAGCGCGCGACCGACCGATAAATGTGCTTCCGCGACGACGGGGAGGAGCAGGCGAAACTTTCACCGGACCCACCGGGGTATGTAACGTCCTGCGCGAAACAATCCGATCGACGCTTCGCCCGAGTGTATACGGCCGTATTATAACCCTTTGGCCGCGTTGCTGTGTGTGTGTGCGCATAGCTATATATCGCCGAGCAGCGGCTCTCCGACGCGCACACACGAGCCGCGGCTTTTCGATGCCAGGGTCGCGTTCTTAATTCGATTCTCTCCCTCTCTCTCTCTCTCTCTTTTCTCGTTTTCCACGCGCGCGCGCGCCTGCGCTCCGAGCTGATATCTGCGTACACATGTATATATATGTGTTTGTATACGCACCAGCGGATGCCGCGCGAGCCGCAAGCTCAAGCACGCTAATGATGTGCACGACGCCGCTCACGTGAGAGACCGGGCCGGGATTTCCCTTTCGATCCCATCGCGTTTCGCGGCTGGATCGAGGTGCCGTTGTTGCGCGAATCCCCGATGGCTCGCGGATTTTTCGAAAGATGCATGTATGTATAGAGTGAAATAATCGCTCCGATCGGGGATTCTCGGCCCAATTGGAGTTGCTCTTGAAGCCGGGAGGGAAGCTTCTTCTAACAAATCCTCTTGTTCGCAAGAACATTTCACACTTGACTGACTTTTCACAGCTTGAGTTGACGGAAGGCGAACTCGGGCAATCCTCCTCTTCTCATTGTTACAGTCGTGAGCACATTTCAAAATATGCCTGGCCTTATTGACATTATCTTCGTGTTTGTTCATTCCACATAAGAATATTGGGTTTTTCCCTCATAATCTTCAAGTGAGAATATTCATTCTTTGCGCTAGTTATCAGCTTACTCCAATACGATTTTATAATAGAGTGAGAATTATCATATTTTAACGCCATAATAAATGCGCTCGCTGCCAGTGGAATTTATTTTTTTCTTCAGTGAATTTTTTCAGTTTAGGCTCGAATGAAAAACCCGCCAGATCAGCGAGGAGCTTGAACGTTTTTTCTTTCGATACGATAGAGTTTTGAAAATGTCTACGGCTCGAGCTTTTCACGCGAGCGGAATAATTGAAAAAGGTCAGGTGGAATGAGTTACCGTGGAATCCAATCGAGGTCTACAATAGTGTAAATCGATATTCTCGTGCGAATTGAACTCTCGAGAGCTCCACTTGAATTCGATTCTAGAACTCAATAAACTGTACACGTTACCAGTGTAGTCTATGAGTCGTATGTCCCGTGTATGTGATTGACAATAATAGAGCTAAATAATGTAGGGGCAGCGTGAAAAAAGACGAATTCGAGGGAAAAAAAGTGAAACGCCATGCTTGTTAATGAGTAAGAGTTACCCTTTCATTTATAAAATTACAAGAGTTTGGCAATTGGATGTACAATGATAAATAAGCTCGGTACACATTGAAGAAGTAAAATTAGGTCTTGTTACTGAATCTTATACATAATTTTACCAAATTATTCACTTGAACAATCCGAGTATATGTGGAATATTACTAGGAAATCGTAAAATATTCTTAGAAAGTGTTAGAAAAAAACGATTTTCCAGGGAACAGCCTTTCGGGTAGATTAGTGATTTCATTTTCAACTTAAGTCTTATATTGTCGTATAAAAGTAGCTCATTGGAAAAAAAAGAATAATAATATATTTTTTCACCGATTAAGAGCATTATTAAAATTACATTATTTCAAGTTGAGTTGATTCAATAGCAGTCAGTAATACTCAATATTACTTGAATAAATATATAATCATACAGATTTTAAAATCATTACTCGTTTTGATAAACTTGAATTAGACTTTGGGTAGATGTCTCAAAATTCATTGTTCACGAATATTATCGAAGTATACAGGTTTTATCTAAATTGATACACTAGAAACAAATTATGTATACAGTTTTATTTATAAAAGATCATATTCTATTATTTGACGTCAATGGATTTAGATTAGAAAGGGTCTAGCTCGAATTGAGTTTTCATTTGATAAAACGCGCTGTGCTTAGCAAGTATATAGCCACTCAAGAAACTCTATGGCTTAAGACTTACATACTGTTACATAGTGAAAATTAAGGTTCGACCGAAAAGGGCCCGAGGATCCCTCAATCGCCGTCAAGTTAGTCCCTAAATAATTTCGCTCGCATATTCACGGCCCAGATCACTCGCAATTAACAGATCATCCGAACGTATACCTTCATCATACTCCGTTCAACTTACTCCGCTGTTGTCGGAAAAAAGAAAATAAACGTCCAATTTTCCAAAAACTGATGGGTCGGGCGTAAACAATGATAATGCTTATATACGTTTGCTCGCGGACTAATCCGCCATACATCTGCATTACGAGTAGCACTGGGTCGAGGATTAAAAATCGTACTATCGCATGTACCTTGGCTTCCCTCCATTGGAATGCGCACAAAGGGAGAGACGCGCACAAAGAGCAATGGCTTTTTCTCTGTGCTGTGCCTTTATCTACTCTCATTCTCTCGCGTTTCCTGCGTGGGTATATATATACGCGCTCGCACACACACGTACGCACGGGCACACACGCACACGCGGTGCTTTTCGGTGCGGGCGCTCGAACGCATAAATTACAATAATTCCCTCATATTGTCTACAGCGCGAGTCGGATGTAGCACTGAATCACGCGTCGCGCGGGGGGACGACGGTAGCTTGTGTATTATCTCGGAGTCTCTCGCGCGCCAAAATCGTTTCTGATCACAAAAATCTCCCCGTTTTTCTTTTCCTTTCCCCCAACGTCGTCGCGCTCTCTCGGACACGCGTGTATATACGTACACCGCGAGTTCTTTTATCATCGGAGAATCCGGCGTCGATCGAATTCTATTGCGAAACCCGGTTGTCCGGAAAAAAATCCGCGCACCTGTGTAGGCCGTCGAATTTTCAACGGGGTCACCGATTCCGATGTGTATACACCGCTGGTGTTTCGGCTGTACTATCAACGCCAGATAACACGTGTAACTTTGTGTCGTACAGCTTTGTGACGGGGGTTTTCATTTTCATCCAAATGGATTATTGTCCCCGTTAGGGCAAGGTGAGGCAGAGTCATTCGCACTCAACCGCGTCTATCCGCTTGGTTGCATTTCGATGACAAGTTCGGAGACTCCGCTGTGTGTTTTTGGCGGTGAGGCTCGTCCATACCAGCAGTTCATACCGGGTGTAACAGCACACACACGCGTACAATAATAAAAACAATAACCGATCGCACAAAAATTCCAACGGCATCGGCCGTTACGTTTTCGCGAGCGAGCGAGTGGGCACACCCGTGCACGGTGGGCCGACGTAATTATATAATTCAGTCATACGCGAGCTCATTACTCCGCAGATTTTCCTCGCCCTGTTGCCAGCGCCCGGCCAGCACAGTACATCGAGCGAATATATACAACATGCTCATCATCAATAAATGACGATTCGTCTCGTGTCAAATCGGGGAAAAACTAAGCCCCGACGCGCCGTGTTATATTATAGAAAAAAAAAAGGTGCAGGTCGCAATCGAAGGGAGAGCCATAGCCGTGCACACGGTGTCTTTGGTCGCGCAGGCGCGCCACCGAGACAAAGTGTGTATAATATACGAGCCGCACCGAAAAACGCTACTCGCTAACGCGTGTGTATACACACACACACACACATTGGCGCGTCCATCCTCGTCTCGCCCGCGGCTCGAGCGTCAGCCCCATGCAGCCGCAGACAAAGAGAGCTGCTGTATGTATACGTGTGTGTGTGTGTGTGTGTGTGTGTGTGTGTGCGAGTGCGCAATCAGAGGGAGCGAGCCGCTCGAGCTCGCGCGCGCGCGGCTGCGTCATGTTCTCCGCAAAGTAGGTCAGTGGGTCTCCCCACCACCGGGGATTTTTTTAGCCGGCGCGCGCGAGCGAGCGAGCGGCTGCCCGTATGGTGGGGGGTGGAGGTGGAGAGCGACAGCGCCGCCGCTGCCGCCGCTTAAGGAGCTTCGTCACTCTCTCTCTCGCTCGCTCTTTCAAAACTGCCATGTAACAAAAATCAACTGCACTAATGCGCGCGCCGATACACGCGCGTATTACTGCACCCGCGAATGGGCCCCCCCGAATTTTTGACTCGCTCTTTGTGCGACTTTGTTGCGCCGCGCCGCGCGTTTCCACAGCGCGATTACGCCGCGCGAGCGAAAGGAAACTCGCGGGATTCGGCGCTGCTCTCCTCCCCCGCGATACACGACCCGCGGTCCGCGAGGAGAGTAAAAAACGAACGGGGGGGGGGGGAAGAGGAAAAAAAGAGAGCCTCGCATCCGCGTGGCGGCTTGTAAAAATATTGTTAATGGGCGCAGCGAGTTTCGTCAGTGTTTCTGCGGTTGCGTAATCGCACGCCTGCGCGCGTGTGTGTGTATACACGTATACGTGTATATGTCGCGGCCCAGCCGAGCCCGCAGACGGGCGCTGCAGCTGAATTTTCGATTATCGCGTGTGGGCTACGTACACTCACGGGTCGCCGTGGATCAGCTCGCGATCCAGCCGATCGATCGGCTCTCCTCTTGGCGGAATAGACAAGCGTAATACGCGAAATTTCTCCCCGACTCGCCGGGCCTACTGCTCGCGCGAGATGTAATAGCGCGTGGGAGGGCTCGTGTAATCGGCGTCTGCTCGTCTCCTACCGCGGATATCACTCTCTCTCTCCTTTCTCTTTCGTTGGCGCGCTTTCTCCGATCGTCTCTTTTCGCTCGAGCTCCTTTTTTTTCCTCAATCCGCGCTGTCTCATCGGCGCCCGAGCGAGAGTTCCTCCGGCTCGCCAGTTAGATAATACGCGTCGACTCGCTCTCCCGGCGTTTTTCCGTTATCTCCTCCTGCCTACCCCTCACCCCTCGATCCCCGAGGATCGTTAGGGGGCTTCCTTCCGTTTCGTAACTACACGCACGTACAATCGCCCTGGTGATTTTTCTTATCCGAGCGTTCTCTTGGCTCGGTGTTCCTGGTCAATGAATTGCAAACGGTGGCTCCGCGGGTGTGTGTATACACCGCGCTCGGCTGTCTCTATACTCGCCGCGCGGCTAATTCGCATATATTGGATTTGCGGCTGGCGCGCGCGCACAGCACGGTTTATAGGCCTACTTTACATTCTATCCATATGAGAATGGAATGTCATGCGACATGCCTCGCCAAGGGTTAGCTCTCGTGTATAGCTACGTATAAGCGGACAGCGCGGTTTGACGCTATTCAATTTTTATCACTATCGACACACGCGCACGAGTGTAAGTATATTCGATTTCCTTGCGGTTAGATTGGGACGCGATCCGAACAATCGGCAAGTTCGGCTCCGTTCAAATTCCCCGTTTTGCAGCGATATATCTCTAAGAATATTATCGCGCGGCTATAGCCACACGGCGTTCTGGTGAATTTTTAACCCGCCATATCGATCGGCGCACGTGTCCTATGCGAATCAATATATTGCATCGGCTTGTTCTGACACGGTGAACATGACGTGGATGAACAGGGTGAAAGATGAAAACCCTGCCGTATACGAAGGGAAGGGTATAAACTCGATCGGTTTCTACGTTTTTGAGACTGTGGGAAATGGAAATCTTGGTTAGATATACAAAGAAGGTTGCCCCTGAACTGGCAGATCGCATTTGGTCGGCGTAAAGACGCGCAAGCTTGAGTTTGCAAGCTATACATGTGCTGCAGACAGAGTTAGCCAAAGGGGCCGCTGTCCCGAGCACAAACAAGCACGGCTCGACTCGTCCGCGCGGCGATCAAACTCGGCGTTGATAAAAACGCGGACGAGAGATTTATACATTCCACGCTCCTCTCCTTCGGGGTACGAGCCGTGATGTCGTTTCTACTGTTCCCACGTGTAGTACTCTCGAGTAAAGTACACACCGCCCGCTTTTTCTCGTCGATGGGCGTTTCCTCTTTCCGAATCTCCCTTTTTTGTTGTCTCGCGTCGCGCCTCGCTGAATCGCTTTGACGGATAGGCGCGAGCGAGCGAGCGGGAGAAAGCGCCGAATAAAAGCTGGACGATATGATGACTGCTCTCGTTGGATTTTACGTTACATCAAAATTACACGCCGCCCGGGCTTAATGATCGTTACGCAAGCTACATCGCTCGGTTGGGTGTAGTTCGGATGTTTTCACATGTTTTACCGAAATGTATAACTCGGTCCTCGAATTTTTTTCCCCGCCCGTGGAGTCGTTCGCCGGCTGGGAAATTCGACAATGTCGACTTTTAAAACACGCTCGTCCGGGTGGGGGAAATAATTGGGTTGGTGGGTCAATGAAAAACGCGGATATATGCCGTTTGCGACGGAGGAAAGGAGCTTTTGATTCGTTTATTATTCTCGTTGTAGGAAGTATCCGCGGTTACGAATCCCCGTCGCCGTAAATTCATTTGATAGAATTTGCGAAACAATCGATTCTCCGGTGCATATAACGCGTAGAACGGGCGATGCGAATAATCCATCGCGAAATCCGGAGAAGAGCGCGATCACACGCCCGCGCGTGTATACTACTCGCAGCTATATAGCGATTCGAAGCTGGAAAAATCCGCACCAATTGGCTCGCGGTGGTATCCGCGTGAGATAATACTCGCGTACAAACACACAGACACACACGAGCTGGCGCGCATTTACACACGTGAGCGGCTCTCGAGCGATGTGCGCGCGCGCGCCCGATCATCTCTCGCGGTTCGTTGGAAAAACAATGAGGAGAGGGTGGGGGTGGCGGAGGAGGAGGAGGAGGAGGGCGGGAGAGACCGCGAAAACGGACGCGAGGACGCGAGGGGGTTCCGAGAGGGATTTTTCATCGCGCTCGCTCGCTCGCTCGCGCGCGCGCGCACGCTTCGACCTACTTATCGAAGGTCTCGAGATTGCTTTTCTCGTATGGCGCGAGAGCCGCGTGTAACTCGCGCCGCCGCCGCCGTAGTTTTTTCCAGATATACGCGCTTTAGAATGGGACTCGCCGCAACGAGAAAACTCCGTTAATCGCCGGCGATCTATCGGCCCCGCCGTACCATGAGGAAACAACACGCGAAATTTCGGATGGTGCCCCAGACGATGATACGATTCTCGCGTGTATACTCGTCGATTTATATGTGTATTATATATTATTTTTTCTCCTGATAATGATTGAAATTCTGTTCAAACAACTCGCGCTCGAGTTTGAGTCGCGGGCTGTGTGGCTCCTCGAAAATTTGATCAATAATTTCAGCGGAATAATTCGACGAAATATCTGATTCAATAATCTGAAGAGAGAAGGAGGTGGGGGAAGTACCGAATGATTGTCGGTGCTCCGATTAGATCTACATATCAAAGCCGCGCAACGTCCCCGCGAGTGCATTCTACGGAACAAAGATGCGCGACACGTTTGTAATTGCGGCTGATGTCACCGGGTGCGCGACAGGCAAATTCAAGTTTATATGGACGGGGAGAAGAAGAAAAAAAAAACTAAGTTTGTGTGTATCGTCGATTATGAACGGCTATGGGCAACCTTGCCGCACTGGGTCGCTCGTATAATGAGTGCGCGCGCGCTCATAGAGAAGACGCGTTCTCTCAAAGTCTCGCTATAATGTGACTTTGTTGACTAACGCAAGATATCACAGCTGCCGCGCGTATTGTCTTGAAATTTATTCGTCTTTACGGGCTGTACTTCCGCGGAAGTTGCTTATGCGTAATGAGCTTTTCTTACTTCATAGAAGTATGAAGGAGGGAGTGTGCAGGATTTAACTATGTATCCACGCGATAATTTCCCGAACAGACTCCATGTAGCGAACAAAGTAGAGTTTTTATTAAACAGAGTGAATTCCTGTACGTTTTTTTCTTCCACAATATTTATTCAGAATATCAGTTTATTTTCCGATAAGTTAAATCTCTAAATTCGAATCGATGTGTTTGGGAAGTGGGAAAAAACTCGTTCGGCAATAAAAGCTCAAAAGAGTTATCATACTATTTCCCTTTAACAAATACGAGAAAACTGAATGGATAATCAGAAAAGTGGAAAATGCACGATGATACTCGATTTCCCATCGGGAGGTTTGAACAGCGAGCCACAATCGCCGGACTGAAGTGCGATAGGAAGCTGACTGTATAATCGGACTCCTCTCAATTTCCCCGCAAATAGATATTCACCGGGAAATCATCGCTCGTCTCTCCCGAGTCTTGGCCTCCTTTGCAAGCACTGTTTCAACGCGTTTTTCCAATATGAATATATTGTTATCAGACAAATGAGATTCACAAGGCTCGATCGACACGTTTTTTATTCTCCTTTTTTTCTTTTTTTTTTTTTTTTGTCGAAATCACTCTTATTATTTGCAAGAATTTATTGCGCGTTCCCCGTCGTTATCGTTTTTACTCTTTCTCTTTCAATTATAAAAGCTGACTTTCGTCGGCGACTGAATAATTACTCGGGCTTTCGAAATCGCAACTGTTCCTTTGACGCTCACTTCCACGTAGCGCAAAGTTATCGCGATCTCTCGTACAGGATTTTCGGCTAGTCTACTTATCCGGCAAGCACAATCCTACGAGTAGAGCGATTCTAACGATCGAAGCTTCGCCTCTCTCCCATAGGCAGTCCCGAATTTCCAACACCTCATTTAATTTCCCCGAGATCCCGTCTTTTTATCATACTGCTCCAATTTTCATTGGCTCCACGGCGCGAGCTCAGTGTATATAGAATCGACTCGCGCCAACGCACGAGACGCCCGGCGCGAAAGCAAAAAGAAATCGGAGGGAGAGCCCGGCTCCGGACCCACCCAAACTCGCTCGTACACATACCCACACACATACCCACACACAGACACACGCGCGCGCGTGTAAGCCGAAAAGCCTTTGCCCAACCGCTCGGCGGCTGCGTAACATCGCGTTGACCAACGATCCGAGAGCGAGTCAGGCGGGGGGGAGCGAGAGCGAGAGAAAAAAAAATCACGTACATCCCGCGAGCGTCCGGCGCCGCGAGGATCGGCCACACACGCACACGCGCGCGCGAAATAAAAAAGGAAAAAAAGGCGTCGTGGCGTTTGCCGGGTTGGAGAGCACCAGCAGCGCCGCCGTCACGACGACGTCGTCGACGTCGATGACGAAAGCGGCTTTTAGCTCGAGAGAGCGACGAGTCGGGTGTACGTATACGTGTATACACACACTGGGGTATAGTGTGTGTGTGTGTGTGTCGGGCGGGCTGGCGCACGTGTTGGTGCTGCGCACGCACGCACTCTCGCTCGCTCGCTCGCTCGCGCGCGGACAATACTTGTACGGCCGACATAGACCTGGTTCCGTAAGTAGGTCAACCCCACCACTGTGGCGCGCTCGACGGCGGCGGCGGCGGCGGCGGCGGCGGCGGCCCCCCTCCAGCTCCGCGCCCCTCCCCGGCGGATACGTCTCTGTCTCTCTCTTACGCTCGCTGGCTCGGCCGCAGGAGAGCGAGCACCTGGTGCTCGCGGCCCGCTGAATCACTTTCACTCATTCCCCGCGCTGTAGTGTGTTGTGAGTGGCCGGGCCGCGAGCAAGCGCCGTCCGCACCGAGGAAGATTATAGAGACGACGAGGAGGAGGACGTCGAGGAGGGTGTGCGAGCAGCGGTGCAGGCACAGGGGATCCCTCGGGGGCTGGAAGGGCGAGATCTCGCGGTCGGTCGGTCGGTCGGAGTTGGTCGGAGTGTGCGTGTTGCGCGGCGGGCGCGCGCGCGCGCGGCTGCTCCCCGGCCGAGGGGAGGGAGATAAGGACGGAAGGAAGCGGGGGTGGGGGCTCGCTCCGTCTCGCTCTCTCGGAGCGAGAGCGGCGCCGCCGCCGGCAACCCTTCAGGAAGCGAGCGAGACGGCGACAGTGGCACGCCGAACGTCGGCCCGCGCAGTCGGACGGACGCAACGCGAGCAAGTGCGCGCGCGCCTCGATCACTCGAGAGTCAGTCAGTCGTGCCTCCGCGCCAACAACCCGCGCTCACCAGCAGCAAGTGTGCCGTGCCCCAGTGACACTCTCTCTCTCTTCTCTCGATCGCGTTCCCTCGGTTACGTATCGTTCACCCGCACTCGAGCCCCAGCAGCAGCCCCGGTTGTGTGACTCGACATTGTACGTACGATGCTGCGGACGCGCGGTCGGTGAGGTGCGCTGCGCGAGTGTTGTAGTCGCGAATACCCCCCGTTCCGAGACACGGAGAGAGTACATTAGAGAGCAGTTGTGCAGTTGTCCCCCCCCCCCCCGAAGTATAAAGTAATCCGTCGAGCAACCCCCTTCCGAGCAGAGCGGAGTTGTCGCACATGTTGCGCCGAGGCGAGCGGCCAGTGCAGCCAAGGCTAGTAAGCGAGCCCCGCCGACCCAGCTAGCCCAGCTTAGCTCAGCCGGCAGCTGATATGTTATTGGACATGGAGCAGCATTCGGGCCTGATGTCGCTAAACATGTCGCCGTTCCAGCTGAGCCCCCAGAGCAGTCCGCAGACGGGCAACAGCGCCGGGCCCAGCAACCCCTCCCAGTCCCAGCAGCAGCAGCAGCAGCAGCAGCAGCAGCAGTCCCAGCAGTCCCACCAGCAGTCCCACCAGCAGTCCCACCAACAGTCCCACCAGCAGTACAGCCCCTCGGCCGGCTACACCAGCTGCGCCCAGAGCCCCGCCACCTCGAACATGTGCCACCCCCAGCAGAGCCAGCAGCAGCAGCAGCAGCAGGCCGCCAGTAGCGCCAGCTCCATGTCGGGCTTCGAGGCCGCGTTCTTCGACGCGACCAGCCTCGAGGAGCGATGCCCCATGTGCGGCGACAAAATGTCCGGCTACCAGTACGGCCTGCTCACCTGCGAGTCGTGCAAGGGCTTCTTCAAGCGCAACACCTCGCCCTGCTCCTCCAAGAAGGTGTACACGTGTCTGTTCTCGCCCACAGGTGGTGGCAACAACAACAACAATAGCCCCCAGCCGAACAACAACAACAACAACAACAACAACAACAACAGCAGCAGCAATAACAACAACAACAATAACAACCACAGTAGCAACAGCAACGGCGGCAACTCGCAAGGCCTCGAGGCCGGGGCGTACGGCTCGGCGAGCCAGAGCAATCCGAGCAACAATGCCCAGAGCAGCAGCGGCCAGCCCCCGGCCGCCAACGGCCAGAGCAACGGCCAGCAGCACCAGCAGCAGGCGAACTCGAGCAACGGGCAGCTGGGCGTCGGGCAGGGCATGTGCCACCCGGGCCTCGGCCCGGCCCAGGTCAACGTCGGCGTCGTCACCGGCAGCATACCCGGGCCCTCCGACTTCCCCGACACCAAGGACGTGATCGAGGAGCTGTGCCCCGTGTGCGGCGACAAGGTCTCCGGCTACCACTACGGCCTCCTCACCTGCGAGTCCTGCAAGGGCTTCTTCAAGCGGACTGTGCAAAACAAGAAGGTTTACACGTGCGTCGCCGAGCGCTCCTGTCACATCGACAAGACCCAGCGCAAGAGGTGCCCCTTTTGCAGGTTCCAGAAGTGCCTCGAGGTCGGCATGAAGCTCGAAGGTGAGTACCCCCCACAACCATACGCTCTTTCATTTTGGATATTTGCGCCTACTCTCGTACGCGTGCGCGCGCGCGCGCGAGACCGACCGGCTCTCCGAGTCTATATACCGCTCGATGTGTCGCTTATATGCAAACCGGTTCCCCGCACTTTTGTCAATCCGACACCGCCAGTTTCTATACACACCTGATTTCGGCCGTCGCGCAACCCGCGTTTGCCCACTCCGCACTTGTCCAGTCGGGTGGGTTTTTTTTGTCCCCGGCTTTTTTTCATTTACATACGCCGGCGCGCAGGTGGAAAGTCCGCCCGTGTACCTGCCGCGCGCGCGCGCGCGGTGTCTGCTAAGGCTTCGCTCGCGCGGATTATCCAGCAGCCTCCCGATCGGTCGCCGACTTTCCGTCCGCGGGGAAAAAAATCGATTCGCTCGAACGAGGCGATCGTTCGTCGTGATGTCGTGTGCCGCGAGCGTGCGATAACGGATTTGCTAAACGTATTGAAATTAATGCAACGATAAAGCGACGACATTGCATAAATTTCATATCTCGGTAATCTCGTAACCTTATTGTGTCAATATTCACTTGGCTTGGCCGCGCGCGCTCTTATGTTGTAACCTCACTCGTTCAACATTACTTGAGGCTGCGCGCGCGATGAAATTTTCACGCATCTCCCCCTCGCCGAGCGTTGATCCGTCAGTTTATTGGACAATTTTGTGTATACTTGTACCCGGGCTATTCCTGACATTGAGCCTGGAAAAAAAAGTTTCGGCGAGTTGACTCGTCCGGTATATATCGCGTCGACACGGTTGCTACAGAAGCTATACACGCACTCGTTACAAAATGTGCCGCGATCGAAACGCGATAACTGGGCGGAAATAATTGTTTGCTCTTTCCTAAAAATAAACGCGTCGATCGTGATGAATGCGGGGATAACGTGTTTTCCTCTTTTTTTTCCGTTGTTGCCTTCGACAACAATTTGCAATATTTTATACAAACTGACCCAATTAGTCGGTTCGGCCCGCGCCATTAATACGACAAGTGCTACTGCGAAACGTTACATATATCACCAAACAAGTTTTGAAGTGGAAAGGCAATAAAGTATTTTTAACCGCGCGGGCGCGCGAAATGCGTACGGCAAAAATCACGACCCAAATAACCAACCCTCGATGAGTTTCGCGCCGACGAGCGGTACGCAGACGCGTAAATAGCGAGATCGATGCGCCGCGTTCGTTTAGATTTCTCGCGTAAACCCGAGAATCTCAAAGCTTCGAGATATAATATGGAAGGGGCCGCGCGGAGCAACGCTCGGTTTTCGATTCGAACAAGCCCAACGACGCGTTGTCGAAATTGCGCGTCGCTTAACCTGGGCTCGCGCGCGAGTTATGTCATCGCGGCGCGATAAAGATAAAAGGAGAGCGCACACGAGGGCGGCGGCGGCGGCGGCGGCGGCGGCGGCGTTTATCGGGCCGGCTGATCGAAAAATGCAAAAAGTCGCGACTGCTTTCCGTTCGGCGGGCTGTCTCTTATCTCCGGAGCGCCTTGCCCCCTCTCGACCGAGTTCTTTCGGCACTTTGTTTTCTTTCTCGCCGTTCCGCGCGCGCGCGCCACTCGGCGACAGGCGCATTTACGCGTGTCGGTGGGCGCGCGTTTGCATGTGTGTCGAACCACGATATTCGCTGTCTCTCCGCACCGGCCCGGAAATATATATACACGCAAGCACACATTTGTTCGGGTCCGCTGTTTCAGCCATAAACCGATAACGACCGACGTTTCCAAATCACCAGAGCTATAGTTTCGCCTAGTTTTCTCTTGTTTCCCTCTTTCGAAGTCGCGCTTTGAATTAATAAGCCGCGAATACCTCGGTGCTTGGATTCGTCAAACGCCCAACGGGTGGATCACCTCGTGGAGCGAGGCCACCTGAGAAGCGAAGAACATTACCGAACAACAACTCGGTACGCGCGTCTCCTTCGCTTAATGCGCATATCGAGCCGTGCAAGCGTGTTTCGATTCGTCAAAAAGCCGCTCGAAAAAGTCTAAAAAAGTAACGCGCCATCCTCGGCCTCGGATAAATAACCACTCGTGGTCTCTGCGGAAGTCGTTGACGCGAGCAGTCGCGACCGCAATACTCATTGTCACCGCGATTCCCCGTAAAACCCGCTCTTCAAAATCCTAAACGCGAGTATATGACATACCGAACGCGGCGCATGTGTAAATACATATAGCGCTCGTGTATTTGTGTATATAGACTCGCGGAAAGCGCGTCGGAAATTCAAAAGCCAATCCCCGATGTTGTTCAATTTTATCGTGAAATGCACAGACGTACAGACGCACTCGGTACGTTTTTTGTGTCAAGGACGCGTCGTCTGAAGGTCGCGAAAAGTAAAGCGCGCGCGCGCGCGAGACCACCCCAAGGACGGGCTCTGGCTTTATGAGAAAATCATGACCCATCGGATTCTATCGCTCTCTTTATTCCTCGCGTATTCCGCGCTCGCGCGCATAATCCCATCCACGGGAAACACTGCGCGCGGCTCTTCCTTTTTCTGCCTTCTTCGTTTCTTCGATTGTACAGGTGACTCATCCTCGTGTCGCGCGCATATTGAGTTTCCACAAATTCTTCTTCCGTCCCCCATGGAGACGTTCGGAGGATAACGAGTAATATACGACAGTTCACGAGCGAGCGAGTTATAAAACCTCCTTTATTCTTTCCAATTCCTCCTTATACTGCCGAGCGGACTGGCGGTTCGTCACTGTGAATCAAGCGAAAACAGACGTGTCGTGGGGATGCGTCGCCGAAAGAAGCGAGAAAAGCATCGGAGCCGGCGCTAATGGGAGAAACGGCCGTTTCCGCAGTTGTAATATCCAGTCGGCACGTGGTCGCTTGCGCGCGGCGACGTCGCATCGTCTCGAATATAGATATATATAGAGGTCAAGAGCGAAAATTCACGACGGCGGACATGAGGCGCATTAGGCCGCTCCGATTAGATTTGCAAATCGCGCGCATGTGTATACATGTAACGATTCTCTCTCTCTCTCTCTCTCTCTCTCTCTCTCTCTCTCTCTCTCTCTCTCTCTCTCTCTCTCGCCTCTGCTGTCCTCTTTCCAGTGGGCTTCGAACAACGGTACAACGGCTTTGGGATTTTCGACCAGCCGGTCGACATCGATCGCGCGCGCGCTTTTCGATACGTATCTCTCCGGGACACCTATTCGATTATACTATCGACGAGCACGCCACTTGGACTCGATTCGCTCCGAATATAAATCGTCCTCGTGTTTCCGCTCGTTTTGCGCACGTGCGACGCGTGAGCGGCTAATTAGCCTACTTAGGGAAGATAAAGGGAGAGAAAAAAAAAGAGTGGATACCAACAAAGAGCAACGGGCCCGCGAACAAAGGATTGGCGCATCGACGAGTCGCTAATCAAAGCCGGACACGCGATAGCCGAGCCGAGCCCCCCACCGTCGATAACCACGAGATAAAGCTCTCTCTCTCGCTCGCTCGCGGGGCCTCGGGTAATCTGGCAGAATCGCTCGCGCAGCCCCGATTACGGCCGCGAGGGATCCGGACTGCATGGCCGGGTCGTTTCGCAACCGGCGACGCGGATCGCGCGCGCGCCAAAACCCACCGGCGGGAAAGAAAAAAGGAGCTCGACGCATAAATTTAACAGCCGACCGACCGACCGCGAGCGAACTTTCGTTTTCGAGACCGCGACAGCCGAGAGCGTAATGTGTGCCATCGCAGTGACTCGCTCGGGTCTTTTTTTTTCTTTTTCCTCCGGTGTACGCGTAGCTCGCGCGTATCGACGATTTGAATCGCAGCTGACGAGGAGCTAGGCGTTTGGCGGCGGAGGCGGATGTAATCGAGGGCGACTCGAATGAAAATACCGAGCCCGGGGAAAGAAGCCCGCCGCGACGATGCGGGCACATGTGCTTCCCCCCTTCCCTTTGTGGCGCCGCTGATCATTTTTATTCGCCGCTCTCTGTTTTTCTTCGCGTTCGCAAAGATTATTTCGCCGTTGAAAAAGAAAACACGACGACGTGGAGATCCAAACGGTCCCTATATATATGTCAGCAGCCGAGTACGTTCTCGTCGGTGGTCCGGATAAAGTCAAGGCTATAGCAGAGTGACTATCGTTGATCGCGTCATCCGAGACCCTTATTGTGCCCGATCTTACCCACGCCCGAGATCCCGAATCCAGCCGGGCGCCGAACACTCGATAGCGCGAAAAATAATCGAACTGCATTCCCACGAGGATGGATATAGTCACGGGAGGAGTGGGTCGGACGAAACAAAACTAGGCGCGCTTCGAAAATAGAAAAGTCTCACGCGCTCGATAGCTCCACCGCGGCGCGAAAACTCGTGCCAGTTTGTGTGTGTGTGTGTGTGTGTGTGTGTGTGTGTGTGTATACACACGCAAGCGCAGCGGCCCCGTTTACGTAAAACACGTGCTCTACGTGTATATAGCTCCTTGCCGAGCGCGTCGACGCGTGAAAAAGGCAATAGTCTCGCGCAGCCGCCGAGATACTCGCGTGTATATATACGCGCAAAGTATTGATTCTCGAGCGATCGCGGCTCGCGAGATTAATAGCTGATTTATATTTCTCTCTACGCGCCTGTCCGTTATTGATTGCTCATTCATAGATTGCATACGAACGCCTCTCTCGTGGGTTATCGTTCCTCGGTCACGCGAGTTCATCGTTTGGTAGCCGATCGAATATCGGATCTCTTCGATTTCCCAGCAAGAAGGGCGCCGCGAATCGGCGATCCTACGCAGTGAAGCTCGTTCGCGTAACAGCGTCTCAACTCGGGCGCGTAGACTCGACGAGACGACGAGCGTTTCCATTAGGCCCGCTCGGCTTGACGCAACGCAACTTGGCTTCCTAAATTCGCGGTGACAAATTTAAAACAGCCGCTCGCGGCTAAGCTGTTCCGAGTACTTCCAAATCATGTCCAATTAGCGCGAAATTCAGGAAGGTTGTTGGCCAATTTCGCCGCGTGCAAAGTACCACCTGTTTCCCCTCCCCCCCCCCCACTCCCCACCCCTCTTCCCACACTCGTTTTGACCCCAATTCATTTTTCGATAAATCATTCGCCCACGCGATCGAGCCGCTTTGGCTTCGGGAAAATTAGCAGCGACGCATTTCGCGCGTCGAGATTGAAAAATGTATTCGTGCACCGCGTGCTACTGAAAATACAAACCGCCTATAGAGATTTGTCCCCCGAGAACCGCTTCGAGTGTATACAAGTCCGATAAACATGATTTCTCTATTTCCAAGTTTGCTCAAACCTTCCGCTTCCCTGGGCGCTCGGAATTCTCTTTTTCTCTTGGATATTTCAATTGACGTTGTATCTTATCTCTACACCAAACGTCAGTATGTTAATATACTCGGCTGTCGTGGGTATAATTACTCAAAATAAATCGAGCGTATTGCGAGATTTTTATTTTTAATTTCCTACGGATTAAATTGAGTAGCTAATGTATCGGAATCCAATTGGGCTCTCGATCAGAATGAATAATCTAGCTCTAGCCAAGTTTGCTTTTTATATTTTCCATAAAATTTCTATCCTCACATTCTCGGAAACTCAACCAGCTTATCTCACCTCTGCCTCTCCTCGCACTTTCATAATCCCACGCTGGGTATTCGTGCGCGATCTCGTTTTGAAGGATCAAAACGCTCGGCGTAGAGCTGCGTCTATGCATTAATTAAGCAGTTCAAAAGAAAAAATTGAACCACCCCAACCCTATGTATTTTGGCTTCCGAAAAACAATCACCCTAATAATGTCGAGTAACTTCTATACACACAAGATGGTTTAGTCTTTGGTTCAATTTTTTTTTTTCAACGAGTACGCACCGCGAGTGAAATGTCCTTTTTCCCTCGATACGACTCGTCCCTCTGCTGCAGAGCCGAGGCGATTATGATTTCGGCTCGGGGATTTTCCTGGCCGCGCTCGAGAGAGCGAACTCGCAATTTGGAAATGTCTGTTTGGTAATCGCCGGCCGGCAACTGGTCTCTCCGGCCCCCCCCCCTCCTCCCCGCGCGCAACGCAAAAGAGAAAGAGCACACTTCGAAATCGCTTCGGGTGCCCCCGGACACGCGGCCTACGCGCCGGATTTTAGCCGCGAGACAAATTTCTAGTTGTGCTCGGCCGATGATAAGAGGAGGCCCGGCGCCGATTTTCCGAGCCCACGGCGGCTCTGGATTTCCGTCCGGCCGAGCGGCGTTGCCTCACGACAAGCTGCGGTCGCTCTCCGCAATCGGTGTCTACTTTTTTTCTCTCTCTCTTTCTCTCTCTCTCTCTGTCTCTCTCTCCTTCCTCTCCTCGCTCGGCTCTCGACGACCGGCTGATTTTCGCACGGCATCGAATTTTGCCGTCAGCGGAAAACTCGACGACTCCGGCCGAGCTGTGTGGTACGACTGAATCCGCGGTTCGCTATCCAAAACAATAAGTCAAGAGTGAGATTTGTTCTGGGAAGAGTGTCTTTTGAACTCGGATACTAAAGTTGTAACGATATTCGAAAGCGTTTTGACAAAAGAACACGGGAAAGTCATTGAAATACTGTCTCTAAATCTTTGGTCATTAGAAATTCACCAATAGGTAGCCGCATATCCTCCTAGAATAACTCTCACTTTCGTGTGTTGTCACATTTCGGCACGAACTCATGTCGGACACGACAGATTTCCCGGACTAACACGGGCTCCCCGCGAGAGGAGAACGTGTTGGGCAGTAAAGTTTTTACCAGACGTGCTCTTGCGGCAACGCTTGACTAGACAAAGATTTGAAATTATCCCGAGAGAGCGAGAGGTGTATGCGCGCGCGCGCGTTAACGCAACCATGTATCTCTGTGTATAGCTCGAAAGATTGTTTGAGCCGAAGCCCGCGTGAGTGTATATATATAGATGGGCGCGAGGACATTTATTTAATCGCGGTCTCAATTTACTCGGATGAATCATTTTAGATCTGCAATTTATTAGCATATCAACCAAGTTCCCCGGGATGCATAATTCAAATTACGTGTATCGAAGATCTCGTGATGGATACATTAAATTTCCGAATAACGGCTCGCTCGAGAGCTGCCGACAAAACGAGTGCACGTATAGCGTGACAAGAGGCTATTACAAATAGTCAACGTACGATACATCGGTAATCGTGTGTTTCGTACTAAACTAATACGCAGATGATAATGATATGATGATATCTAGCCCGGAGATAATAACGAATCGTTATTGGAGCAGATTCATCGTGTGCCAACTATGTCAATATACGGATCGTTTTATTTTTCGTGCTCGGTAGGAAAATTAACAATTCAAATGAGCCATATAATTGACTGGCAATGCGCGCGAGAGTTTTTCTAGCGAGCCAGCGAGCGACTCATTCGAGTTGGCCAAACAAACTAACGAGATCAACGCACCGAGAGGCAATTGTTCGGTTATTGTTGACGCTTTGCGCTCAGCAGAAGGATCAACGCTCACTAGGAATGTCGAGTTTGGCATGGCCCGAGCCCGCGCGGCGCTCCGTTTTACCGTCTATTTTTAATCATAAATAATTGATTCGGATTAATTATAGCCGCGGCCGGCAAAATCGACTCACGGCCAACGATAGATCCAAACCGGGCGAGGCGAGTGATTTTTCATATACAACCTCGCGCGACATTGCAATTCAATCGGGGCCTGGATAAATAATTGATCATCGAAAAAACTGTGGATCGCGCTATAACGTTCGTGTTTTCCCTCTCAATCGAAATTAAAATAAATCTACATCCGAATCGCCGCGATCCAAACGGGGAAAATCAAACGGGGACGGCTTGAAATTCAAAGCATTGCGCCACCCACGTCCGTGTGAATTTTTCTTCTCCCCTACCCGTCAACCGAATTCCCAACGAGAGCAGGTGTGATTTTTTGAGCGCGTTCGTCTGTACAGCGGTTCGGACGCCTCGCGGTTGCGAAAGTTCGAGAAAATCGGTGAGGAGGAAAAAAAAACGCCCGCGGATCAATCGTAAAACACAAGATAGCCGAGAGCGAGTGTATACATACACGGGCCGGCTCTCCGAAAACTCGACGCGCGGGGCCGCGCTGGCTCTCGAGAGTCGCGCGAGCCGCGTGTATACCACGTCTGTTTGGAAACTCACGAATTTCATAATTATTTTATCATGTCGCAAGAGCCCCCCCCCCCCCCCCCCGAGAGCTCGCGCCTCCGCTTGCGCGCTCGCCAACGTGTATATGTACACACACACACACACACACACACATACATATACACACACACACACACACACACACACACACACACACACACACACACACACACACACACACACACACACACACACACACACACACACACACACACACACACACACACACACACACACACACACACACAGACACGGACACACACGTACATGCATATACGTATAATATACCTGCGCGCGCGGCCGGGCCGAGCGAGTTGGCCCCTATTCCCGCCGCCTCTGGCCGCCTCATTCACCGGCCGCCGCGAGTGTAGGTGAGCGTCCGTGTGTATACATCGCGAGCCGCTCCAGCGAGGTGGGGTGGGTGGGGGGAGAAAGGTTAGGCCGAGGCGGCGGGCAATTGTGTAATCTCTCCTCCTCCTCCCAACCGTCCGTCCTCTCCCCGTCTCTCTCGGCGAGCATCAGTCCCCCGCGCGCGCGCGAAACGCTCATCCTCCGCGCGCCTCCTCTGCTCGATGGCCCTGTGCGCAACGTGCTCACACACACACACACACACAACAGTCCCGCGTGAACCGCGAATGCAGGTCGATTCGCGCTTAGCTATATATATATATATGCGCTTGGCGATCGATCCTCGCGTATTATACAGGCTGTTTCAGCCGTGCCTATATAGGCACTCACGCACGCGTTTTCCCCACGTAAACTTCGGCCGCGCACATATATTTTTAGTCGGGATGTTTTGATCCGCGCGAACAACCGGCTCTTTCATATACATACGCGGGCGGGCGGGCGAGCGGCTGAATGAGCGCAGTGTGGCCCGGCGACGGCTCGTAACCGACATACACGTCGCCGTCGCGACGAGCGACTTCTTCCATCGGCTACGTGTCGTATCGAACGCATTGTGTACTGCACAGCTCGACTCGCGCGTCGAGTTTTATTCTTTCATTGTGCGCCAGCGCGCGAATGCCTCCGCGCCCTTTTTTCCCCCCACTACTCTCCCGCGCGTATGTGCGTGTACGCACACATGTGCGCTCGGGCACTCGTGTACGTGTATTTGTGCGAGCGGCTAATTCAGTTGAAGTTCACTCGATCGCGTCCGCGACGAGTCACCGCTCGGCGCTGCTGCTGCAGCTACCGAAATTAGGTCGACCGAGTTTTGCCGAGTCGGATTTTTTTTTCTTTCGTTATCTGCTGTACGTCGCGCGTTTCTCACACTCGCCGATGGGCACACACACTCGAGATTCGAACGTTTGTCTGTCTCTCCTCTCCTCATCCCTGGAAGCATACACGACTGGTTCATTAGACCGTGAGCAATCCGCGCACAAACACCACGTTTTCATTATCCACCGGGCGCTTCGCGTGTACACGTGTACATCCTTCAATACCGCCGTTCTCGTCTTCGGTCCACTTGCTAATTTTTCTCCCGGGCGCGCGTCTCCTTTTATTTTCGCCGCGAGACGCCCGAATACGACAAAGGCCGGCCAGGAGCGAGCCTCGAGAGGCACGGGATCGTGCTAAATACGACGGGAGATGATGTTACGGCGGCTCGGTGTTGGAACGCAACTATGTGCGGCGTGTGACGAAAGCATCTCCGAGCCGCGTGGGCCACGTGAAAAGGGAAAGGAACCCGGGCACGTAATCGATGTCCGAGCTCGAGCGATTTGACGCGGCCCGACCCGCGGTCGTTTCGAAACCGAACCGATTTTTCGACGCCGCGTTTTCACTTTCCGGCGACGCGCGGCGCGCGGGAGGAAGCTCTTGTATACACACACGCCGCACAGTCGACACGCGATCCAATCGGCTCCGGGATCTGTAATAATCGAATTACTCGCGGCCTCAAGCACGTGCTCCTCTCTCGCCCCCAAGCTCAAAGCTCGGCCGCTGTGTGTACACCTTGAAACGCGACACTTGCTTCTGCGACCTCTCGCAGCGCCGAGAACAAAGCAGTATCAGCTCTGTTTTTCTGACTTCCTCTATCTTTATCAACCTCATATTATGATAGTGACGTATCTACTTTGCGTTATTAGCAATTCACTTATCGCCGGCTAGTGCTAAAAAAGAAGCAATTCGAGAATTAAATATATTTCAAAATGTATAGCTTGGAACTTTTTTCTTCTCCTCGGTATAAAAGTTTTCGACGCAATAACGTCAACTCGATTTTCGTTTCACAACGTTTCACACGAGCGTTTATGAATATTCCGTATAAATCGGATAGCCTTATGGGTATAATTTTATTGCCGTTCATTTTTCACGAATTGAGAAATATGACACGTGTATCCCGGCGAGACGGGGCACACCAGATGCATTATACAGCTCGAACCGAAATAGACCAGGTCCCAATGAGTCTTGATTAGATCGATCCGCGAGCCATCTTGGGAAATTGAATCACGATAACCGCGGCAGTCACGTAACTCCGAGCACCCGCGCTTCGGCGTGCATTCGAAATTGCACGCGACACATTACGTGGGCCAAGAGTCTATTCGCGGCGCCGAGCGAGCCTTTGACCCGTCGAATTTTCGACGAGTCTCTTTCGCACCAAACGGTCAGTTCTCGAGCGGGAATTCACTCGGCGGAACAATCGGTGCGTAGTTATTTTTTCATATACTTTCTAGACGGCGGAAATTATAATAAAATGCGTAGCAGCGAGCGCGTTAATGTTTACGCGAGCGGAGCGAAACCGAGCTTCGAAAGCCGCGTGTGCGTGCGCTCCCGGCGTCGAACGTTTATGCGTGAGCGCGCGTAAAAAAGAAACGCCCCCCGAGCGCGCAAGTGAAGCGGCTCTCTTATATAGGCACCCGGCTGAAATCGAGTCGCGGGAGAGAGGGAGGAAAAAAACAACATCGCGTAAACGCACGGAATAAGGTCGTAATATACGCGTATGTACCCGCACATGTACATCTACGCGCGTTCGAGTACGACACACATGCGCGACTGACAAGGAAAGCCGCGTGGGAAGAGCGAGCCGCATCGCTGCCGAGCTCGATCCTCTGCTGTTTTTTCCCCCCGGCTCTATAGCGGGCGCCTCGCCGCCACAACATGACCCTTCCCTCCTCCTTCTCCCCCAATGTTTTATTCATTCCCTTCGGGTTTCACTTTCGTATAATTACACTCGATCCCTGGTGTTCGCGCGGCGGCTTGGATTGAAAGAAAAAGTCGTGTACACTCCGCAGCAGAGGCGCGATCAATTATTACTCGGGGTTGTAACGATCCGAGACTCGCGAAGCGGTGTTGGTTGTGGACGAAAAATTCCGTTTCAGCGGGTCGACACAGTTCCAAAAACGTCTGTAAAGGGGGGCCGCCCCTTAGTAGCCGTTGCGCACACATTTGCACAGTACAGTGTGTGTCCTCTCGCGCGACGCGGAATACCAGCTTCTCGGGTCGAGAGGGAAAAACTAGGAGAGAGAGGAGGGGGGGGGGCAGAATGGCGCAGAGCGTACACAGAGAGCTCGCGAGCGCGGATTATGCAAGCGCGCGCGCGCGCGCCTACCGGAAAAGTTTAATTTTCGCGGAATTGATGCGTCTCGCGTCCCGCTCGGGCCGTTGGACAGCTGCTCCGCGGATTTTCGAGACGAGGCGCTTGCGCGCGCCAAATTTTCCTCGCGGCGCTCGTCGGGGGGGCCGCGCGTGTCGCTCGCCCCGTTGACCCACTTAGCGCGCGCGCCGGCAAAGAGAATGGGGTGGCCTTATTAAAGAAAAGCTCCGAGAGAATCCGTGCCGCGCTCGCTTTTTCACTACACCGAGGCTCGAGCCCTGCACCTCCGCGTCAATGCGCACTGGCCCGGTTCCGTCGTGCGTTTTCTCTCGCGCGCCCAGTGCTTTTTGACGCAACGCGATGACTTTTTCTTTTACGCCGACCAACTTCTTCTCGTTTGACTCTCCCCCCGGAAGGAATATCGAGCTGGATTATCGCTCGTCTCGAGTAGATAATAATTCACTTACTCGAGAGCCTGCCCGAGGACGAAAAATCATCATCAGCCCCCCTTGATTGATGACAATCATCAGCGGCCTCTGGTGTATACTTACGCGCGCCCGTGCCGTATTGTCCGTTCCGATCGCGAGGTATTCCCTCTGATCAGAAGCGGCGCGGCCGCCGCCGCCGCTGAGTCAGGCCTAACGAGTCCCTGTTAAAAATCTTGGAAACGATTTGGGCGCCGCTCTATATATACGAGATAGGCGAAGCCGCCGAGGAGAAAAATATACTGGAGCGTTTGTGCGTCAATCATCTTGGCGTGTAGTCGTAAACCGCCTACTGCTAATAATTGCGTGGATCATTATCTGCGCTCCGTCTATGAGTATTACACGTACACACACGCACACGCACACACACACACACACACACACACGCACGCACGCACACACACACACGTTTATATATTGTGCCGCAGGGACGCATCTATCGGCTTCCGTTTCTCCTACTTCTACCAGCTCGAGCTATCGGCAATTAATACTGCAACGCGTCACAAATAAATTTTCCCTCGAGCACTGGTCGACTTTTGCAATGTTTCCCAATAAATCGAAATACAAAGACGCACACGTGGCGTTTGATTTTCAGTTCCTCGGCGTGTTTTCCTCAATTTTCCCAATAAATGAATGCTTGATCAACAGTTTCGTACGAGTGACGATACTGTGGAAAAAAAAAAAGTAAGCGAGGGCACATCTGAATGAACCCCCCTCGGAGACTCGGACAACTCGCCAGCGGTCGAATGAAAGCGTGAGAGGACGAGCGAGCCAGTGCAGCTTCCGGCGCAACAGGTCCTCCAATCGGGCGCAGCTTCCTATACGCGCGATCCGATCGGGAGTCCTCGGTATAGGTTATACGCGACTCCTCGTCCTTTTATTTTTTCTTCCACTTCGTTGCTCCTCGCACGGCTCCGTTTGTATATCCTGTTTCGGCCCGGCGACACAATGCCGTTATTGTTCATCGAACTTTCACAACTGCCTCTACACGTCGATCCGTCATCGACGCCCGCAATATTTTTGTCCGTCCGAATCTTTGCCGAGATCGTTAGACGGGCGTTTGTTCGGCTGCGATAATTCCCTCGCGTGTATACACACACTCATCGCTCGCCTTTGATTTTTTATTACCCAATCGCCGTTACGCGTACGTACGCAACCAAATCTTGGACCTCTCGTTCGGTACTCCGTAATCCGTCCCACCAAATTGTGTTACACGGGCAGTGAACATTTTCTGTTCTCTACGCCGAGCACACACGTGTTCTCGACTATACACACACACACACACACACACACATGCGAGCGCTCGGTGTATCAATCGAAATCTCTCGACTCGATGATGCAAGGAATTACATCGGTTCGCCGGATCATATCGAGCCGTATATATATGATCTCCAAGCTGAAATTTAGCGGGAGCAAAGGTATCCGCGTCTGGAAGGGGAGAGAGAGGGGGAGATTCGAGTTGTCCAACGATCCGCTCGCGCATACGCATACCTTCCGCGCTTTTTCGCCTCTCCTTATCGCAACTCTACCTTTCCTCGCGGGACGCTGATCGACCCGTGTCAATTAATCGCCGTTTTATCGTCGATCTCGCGTGGATTACGCGCGCTCGTTCGCAACGATCGCGGTTATTCCCTGCACTCGGACCGGTGGATACATACATATTGTCACACGATCGTTACAATAACTTTGTTCGGCGCTGCACAATGGGCGCGTCGGCAGTACCGCTCTATCAAATCGCGCCCGTGCCATAAGAGCCATGACGACGTTATACTCGCGGGAACGCGTCTCCCGTCCTAGTTTCCTTATTCTTCTCCCCCTCCCGGTCGATCCCTATACGAAAGCGTACTTCTCGAGTGTTGGCCCGTTCGTCCCTCGATATCTTCGACTTGTACACACGCGTGCGACACGCGTAAGTATGTGTCGAGCCGTACAATTCACGCGCGGACTTTCTTCGATGGCGTGCCCACGATTTTACGATGCATTCTTTCGTCCCCTTCTGCACGCGCGTGAATGCAATACTTCTCGGCAGCAGCCGCGCGCATATATGCACGGATTGGCTATTATTCGTCGGGTCGTTCGCGCGCGGGCGCGTGTCCCAGTGCGAAAAACCTTATAATACGCGTCAGGAATTTTCATCCAGATGTTCGGGCGTGATTACTTTGGGAGAAACTGCAGCGCGCGAGCGTTACGTGCCACGTGTGTTGCTCGTTGTACGGCGGACCCGGTGTAGCGCGCGTAATGATACGTTCGAAATTACTTCTGATATTAGGCTAATATTGCGAGCCAGTATTATTATTGCTCCGCGCTCTCGGTATTTTACTTTATGCCCCGCGCGCGAGTCGAGAGGGACAATTTATTCACGTGATTGTGCACACAATGTACTTATGTAACGTTGCATTTCTTTTTTTTTCTTCTTCTTCTCCATTGAATTGAAAGTAATTGCGCGCGCGCATTAAATTTCGCGCGTTGCTCAAATTGAAAATTGCAGCCACTTGATGCGGGCATTATCTCCTCGTGTTTAATACAATCGGCGTTACATCCAAAAGAGATTCGATGGAAAAAAAAAACTTTCTCTCATTTTCATAAATTTCGCCGAGTTATTCTCGACGAGTTTTTTAACGGCTTCGGTTATCGCGACAATCGTTGGCGAGGAGGGAAGTATGAAAAGCGCGATTCAAACGATATACGGCGAGTGAGACGGGTTGAGAAAACGCCAGCCGCATACCAATAACACATCTGGCTGCACTTCATCAGAGCGAATCGCCACAATATATTTCGCGTGAATAATATTATAAATCGCGATTATAACGTTAGTAAATCTGCCCGAGCGCGGAGCGATTTCTATAATCTCCCCCCCCCCCCTTAGAACCTGGATCAATTGCAATCGCCCACAATATCGTTCAATTTCATAATGCGCGCGTATAAATAGAGGGTTAGAATTCGACGCAGGGCGAGCGAATGCCGGTGAAAAAAGAAACTCGATGTACCCGACGCGCCTTGTATTTTCCGCTTACTTTCCCTTCGCCACAAGTTTCGCGCGAATCCACTATATAGCTTCCAGCACGGGGCACCTATAATGAATTGATTCTTTCACAAAGCATCTTTCTCAAGGTGTACTTGCTCGCGCGAGGCATTTGGAAAATCCCTCCCCGCGAGAGCTTGCGTAATCGCGGGATAATCATTCAACGGTGTTTATACATATATTCCCCCCTGATAATTTCCACCGCTGCATCGGGGAAACACGAACGGCAACAAGTGAAATTTATGGATCCCGCGTGTTGTGTGCAGTGCAGGCGAACCGCCTTCGCCGCGGCGTAAATTGAGCGTTACACATACATACACACACACACACACGTATGTATACATGTGAACTTGGGGGCTCCTGGCGTACTGCAGCCGAAAGCACGTATACGTAATTTCGAGTGCGCCAACGCTCCAGCCATAATCAAGCGCGTTCGCGTGTGTATACAAGCGCGAGCAGTTAAACAAAGCCGCGCGCGCGACGAGCTTCTCGCGGGTCCTGCCCGTTCGCGCACGTGCACACGTGCAGCAGCAGCGACCGAACAAAAGGACGTAAAAACGCCGGTTGCGCAACCGCGCGGCGGTTTGGGCGCGCGGCCCAGCGACGTTTCGAAAAGCACAAGTATGAGGTGTATAGTAGACGTACGCGGGGCCCTGGCACGAATCGCTCTCGTTATATACGTGCGCCCGCGTGTATATATATATATATATTGGCCAACGCGTGTCGAAAATCGAATCGGGTTGTTATAGAGAGAAGTGGCCGGCGCGCCGGCGCACGTGTCGCCGCCGCGCGCACTCGGCGCTCGCGGAGAAAGGGACAAGTCGCGCTCGATGAGCCGCGCCGGGCTTCGGCATATCTACTCGCAGTAGTCACGAATTTTCCGACTCTTCGTTTACGTTGTGTACCAGTGGGTCAGCCGTCGCTATATATGTGCATACAACTGGCGCCGATTTTGGCGGATCCTCGTCGCGTCGACTGTATATTTTCTTAGCGAGTGCTGGTCGTGTATATCCCCCGATCAATCCGGTCATTCATGGATATATACAGGGACAAAGTGGATTATCGCGTCCAAGTAGTTCTCACCCTCGCGACCTACATTTGCGCGGAGCGAGCTTCTCCCTCTCTCGCTGTCTATCGTGTATATACGCCGCGCGAAGCTTCGGGAGAATCGAACGCGGAGGGGGAGAGAACTTGATTTTCGTCTCGACGCCGAGCGACAAAACAGCCCCTATACACGGGATTTTACGGAAATGAAGAGAGTCGAGGAAACGCCCCTCCCCTCGTCCCCGTTATCCGACCGATCAATTATTCAATAATCGAGTTGGACGCTCGTTGCAATCCATCGGCGTGTCCTCCCCGCCGCGACGTCCAGGCTCTCTCTCGCTTTGTCGTCGTGGGCGTGTTACGTGTGTACATCGATTATCGTTCGGACCAATCGCCGGCTGATCGAAATTTAAAAGAACAAAAAAATGAAGGAAAAAAACCGTGTACGCGAAAGAACGATAAAGCGGGCGAGCTGCAGGTATACGTGTGTGTGTGTGTGTGTGTGTGTGTGTGTGTGTGGAAGCGCGCTACGTTCGGATAGAGTCGAGTTGGCGGGAGGGGGCAAAGTTGAGCGAGCAGTGGACGTGCACGCACACGCTAACACACACAAACACACAGCTCGCGCCGGGCTCAACCTCCTTTCACTTTCAACGAGCTCGTTGCGGCCGCGCCGCGCGCGCTTGTCCTCTTTGCGGCTCGCGCACGCGCCCCAAGCGCGATTTACGTGTGTGTCTATATATATATACACGTAGAGGATGTGGCTCGCGCGCCAGCCAACGCTCGCTGTGATGTCTATATGCTCGCACTCGATTTTCCCGCCTCGTGGAAGTTCGGGTAAGCTCGAGCCGCTAGATTTTCGCGGACATCGACGCGCTCGCGTACGATATAAGTAAGCTCGGGAGGCCGAGAGACAATGGCTCTTTTTTTCTCTGCCGTCGCGCGAAATGCGCGTTGGAGCGAAGCAGGTCGGACGCGGAGTTTCATTCGATACGTTCTCGGTCGGGTGCAAGTTGTACTCGAGGTATATACAGCCCCCTTCTCGACTCTGCGTTGACACGCGCGCGAGTTCGGTAGGCGTTTACCGAAAGATCAAGTGACATTCCGCTCTCGCCCACGGCGTGTCTGTGAGAACCATCGACAGCTCGATAAAGCGACGGCTGTCTCGCGCGACTCGCGGAGAATGGTACATATGGACGAGAGACAGAGACTTTCGAAAAGTTTCGTCGACGATAAGGATTAGTCCCGACGAAAAATCAATCGACTGTTGGGCTTTCCTCGACCTTTGCCCGGCCGCGTCAGTTTTGTTGTGAATCGCTTATATTATAGTGTCGTATTGTGAATTCGCGCGCCGACTACAGAGCCACGTAGGAATCGAGGATTCAATGCACAATTACGAAATGGTAGAAAAATCCCTTGGATGTACGGCACGCAGAAAGCCGAGGCGCAAAATGTCGCGCGCGCTCAGCCTCTTGTATGGCTCTCGAAGCGCTACACACACAGCTCGTAAAGTCGAGAGCATATACATATACATACACACGTATACGTACGGCCCAATCGTCAAGTCTCGTTCCTTACGTTTCGTGTACGTGTGTGTGTGTGTGTGTGTGTGAGTATATATAGCGGGCAGGCAAAAACGGCCGAGAGTAAAATTCGCAGAATAAGCCAAGCCCTCTCGGCTCCGCGGCTTTGTTTGCCCATTTTGATTCACCCACACGTGTGTGAGTGTGTATGTGTATATGTGTGTATAGGTACGTATAGGCGCATACGCGAACGCGCGGCACAGAAAGATCTCGGGCGCTGCTGCACGTGAGGTCGCGCGCTGATGAATGGCCCATTTAATTAATGCAACCGCGCATGTACACGGGCGGATATATACACGTGTATATATACATATATGCGCGCGATTTCCCCCGATCGTCCTATCCCAGATTCCTCTCCCGCCGAATTCCTATACACTCTCGCGCGTGTGTTTCTAGTTTTGTTCTGCTGCGATTTTCCCTCCTGTCTATGTACAACGGTCGCGGTTGAATGTACGAGCCGACGTCTCGCGGTACGTTCCTCGAATTCTCGTCACGAAAAAAGATTTACGGGAGTACTCGCGGTGTGTCGGAGAGAAAAGGTGGGGCAACGCGACGCTCCAGTCGAATCGAGCTCGAGAAAAAACGTCGTTGTCGTTGCACAACGTCGCGTCAGTCGCGACGCCCGGGGCTCGGCAATGTTGTTCCGAATTTTCCCCGTGTAACCAATGATTTTCCACGCGAATCTTGGTTATGAGCCGCGGCTAAACGACCGAAGCTTGGCCCGAATGACAACGAAAAATCACCCCGGAGGGATCTGCACGCAACGACCACGCAAACACTTTGTATCGCGCGAGAAAAAGACGGGGGAGGAATCGGAGAACGCCGCGCACCTGTGTGTGCCACGTCTAGGGAGCTGGCACTTCGAAAAAATCCGCGATAAATCAGGGATGAAGCCCCGGGGCTGTATCAGATCGGCGTCGGGCCGATCCAGATGGGCGATAAGCCCCTCTTTGTGGCCCAGTTCGGAGTGTCTGGCCCGATTAGCCCCGACTTCCGCCTCTCCCAGTCGATCGCGACCTTACCAGCAGCAGCAGCAGCGACGCGCGCCGGGGCTCTTGCTCCGCGCCAAGGCTGAGCTCGCTGCCCTCCGGCTTCGATCACGTGCTCGCTCCTTTTCGCATTCCTCTTACTTCCTTTTGTGCTCGCCCGCGCCTCTCCCCCACTCCCTTCCCGACCTACACCTCTCCACGGCGGACTTTTGCGAGCCGAACAGCTTTGCTTTGCGATCGCGGACCTTTGTCGAGTTTGGGCTTTTTTGTTTCACGAGACAGGGTTAACGAACCGATTGCGTGTATCGTACCTGCTACGCTGCGTTTGTTCGTTCAGCTTTATTGCCGAAATACGCGCTATGGCTGCCCTGTGTTTGTTAACGAATAAACACGTTATTTTTTTCACCCAAACTGCCAAAAGCTGTATATTAAAGGTTGAAATAGTAAGCGTATGAGCCAGAGTTTAGATGTATTTTTCATCAACGGTCTTCCCGATACACATCGCATCGATCCGAGTTATCTCGAGCTCTTTCCATTCATCACCCAGCATCAAAGACATTCCTCAAGATTATTTCTCCAGCGTCTCTGTATAGTGGTGTAAAGCCACTCGACTGTTTTCCACCGCCGCGTATATACATTTAATTCCGCGTCAACACATTCGAGTTGGCTCGGTATGAAAAGTGACCCGTCGCACTTGGAAAAGTCAAGAGACTTTTCAACATTCACCTCGACATTCCGTAGTCGCGCAGCTTGAAACGCGCGAATCATTCGGCTGATGGGACTTACCAATTCGTCTCGTGACTAAGGAAGTGATTCAGCGTTTCGTTCAGCTACAGGCAAAAAAAATCAGGTCCAGATGAGTCGGTGTGAAAATACGTTGCGACGAGCGAATCACGTCCCTCGTCGGGAGAGCCGGTAAAGAGAAAAATGAAATAAAACGACGGTCGTTGCGAATTGAGCTTTTCGGGGAGCTAGCGAGGGTCTGCGCAATGTTTCTCAATCTCCTCCCGGGCTTTGGGTATCCACGAAACTAACCGATGATTTTTTTTCGTTTGTGATTGCAGCGGTAAGAGCAGATAGGATGCGAGGCGGCAGGAACAAGTTCGGCCCGATGTACAAGCGGGACCGGGCGCGCAAGCTGCAGATGATGCGCCAGCGCCAGCTCGCCCTCCAGACGATCCGGGGCAGCCTGGGCGACCCGGCCCAGTACCCCGCAGCCGTCACGCCCTTCCTGCACATCAAGCAGGAGATCCAAATACCACAGGTGTCGTCGCTCACCTCGTCCCCGGACTCGTCGCCCTCGCCCGCCGCCGTCGCAGCGGGACTCGTCACCTCGCAGGCCGGCAGCGTATCCGGGGTCAGTTGTCATTCGACGTACCATATTCCCTCTTGCCACCCACCTTCGTCCCTCCAGTCGATTTGCCAAACGACAGCCAATCTTTGCAGGGTTGTCGGGTGTGTCTCGTGTTGTTCTGAAAAGGGGAGTACTTTCTTGGGTTTAAAATTCATTTCTCGTGTTTTATCGTGTGGAAAATAAGCCCCGTAGCCTACGAGAGAACGAGAATTTCCAAGGGATACGAAAATCCGATGACAAAAAAAACTTTCATCCGATAACGATAAATTTAATGCTCGACAATTGTCGAATCCGTCAATTGTTCAGTTATTGATAGAAAAGCACATCTTCTTGGGGAAGTCTTGCAAAATTCTTTGAAGAATTTGAAGCTTTACTAAGACCGAAGTGAAAAATTATCTAGCACGCCTGCCACTTACAAATTATTTTACGACAGTAATTGAGTCGTGATAATTTAGCTGATAGAACGACATCAGCTACTTTGCAGACCTTGCGATGAATGTTTCGTGTGCCACTGCTACTTGAATTAATTATCTACATTTCATAGAAGAATTTTTCTTTAATTTCCTTTCATTCGATCAATCAACGCGTATCAAAACATTCTTCCGCGACAAGACTGCTTGATTAATGAATTTGCCACGGGAGACTGAACATACCACGAGTTTCTTAATTTCTCGACAAAAACGCATTCGTGTCTCATATCATCGAGGGGGAGAAAACGTTTTGCAAGTAGTGTAAACGATCGGCGTTAAATTTCAATCGCGAGCGATGAATAATCATGCTCGGTCGATGGGCGCAGTGGAGACGCAACGTTCGAGGTAATTAGAGGGTAAACGTTGGTTTTACAGAGCGGACAGCACCAGCTGATAGGGCCGTCGACGCAGGTGTCGCTGTCCTCGGCGACGAGCAACCTGAGCCACGGGCCCGGCGGTGGCGGCGGCGGCGGTGGCGGCTCCAACCCGCTCGACGCGAAGATGTGGCCGGCCAACTCGACGACGCCCAGCCCCAAGGGCTTCGGCGGCTTCGGCGAACACCACCTGCACGCGGCGCAGCTGCACCACCCGGGCGCCAGCTCGGGCCAGCCCGCCCAGAGCCACCACCAGCCGCCCCAGCAGCACCAGCAGCACCAGCCGCAGGGCTCCGCCATCGGCAAAACTAGTCCCATGATCCGAGACTTCGTGCAGACGGTCGACGATCGCGAGTGGCAGGCCTCCCTGTTCGGCCTCCTCCAGAGCCAGACCTACAACCAGTGCGAGGTCGATCTGTTCGAGCTCATGTGCAAGGTGCTCGACCAGAACCTTTTCTCCCAGGTCGACTGGGCGAGGAACTCGGTTTTCTTCAAGGATCTCAAGGTCAGACTCGTCAACCACTTCGTCACCAACCCCCTACCCCATCCCTCGAACTCCTTCTCTCTTCTCTGTATCTTCTCGAGTTTCAAGTGCTTTTACCGATGCCCAGGCGAAGATCCTCCTATTCTTTACGTGCTAATGATCGACGGTTTTCATTTGAGTCTTGACCCAATTTGGTCGTTCAATTTTGGATAAATACTGTCACCCTGTCGTCAACAGTTGTGAATTCTTCAACGTCCGTGAAGCCTCGTGCGAGTGGGGACAGAAAAAATGAATCCTCAAAGGTACACATTCGTAGCAGAGTCCAATTTACATATAAGTATTTTTTTTATGCAGAGGTTGAAGTGTTTCGCGAAATAGAGGCTCGATTCTACTCGGAGCGCCGATGTCGGTCTTCCATCTACGGCTGACCTACTGTCGGGGGGGTAAACATTGATTCGAGACCGTCTGACGCTGGCCATTATACTCCGGCCATTCGAGCGTTCCGAGGCATTTTCGCGTTACACTTTACCCGGGAGAGAGTAGGAAGAAGGGTCGCCCGTTAAAAAGTAAACTCGGGGCAATAATCGTCGCGGTGGCGCGCGCGCGCGCGTTTATATATATATATACATATACAGGCTTCGCCCTGGCAATCGAAAGTTTATTTACTTGCATTTACAAATTGGGTCAAGACTCGTTGATTATTAATGCGGGGATATGTTAATGCGGCGTCGCGAAAGAAAAGAATTTCATTGCAAAATTATGCTTGAAACGCGCGCGCGCTCGCTCCATTGATCGCGGATAAGCGCATGCACTCGGGGAAAAATATATATATTGAGTGCCGGCGTAAATTGCTGTATTACGAGGGGCCGGATAGAGGCGGGGGGGGGGGAGGGAAGCAGGGATTTTTCATTAAAGATTAATACATAATAAATGTTATCGAGCGGATCTCGATTGAGAGGATAAGATCGATCATTTTTATTAACCGACTCGGCAGATAATGCGCTCTTAATCCTCGCGCGCGCGCGAATTACGCGAGATTTATAATGTGCAACTCACTCGAATCAGAGGCTCGAGAGTCTCTCTCTTTGGATTTTAGCGCGGCGGAAAATACGTGAGCGCCGCAGCTCGGTTGGAAGTGGGAATTTCAAAAGCCAAGTTAAACGGCATGAAAAAGAAGAGCTTGCTCGAGCAGCCGCGTGTATACGTGTATGTACGCGAACAAACTTACACGCGCGGCCACTCGGGACTTGCGCTCGCGCTCACATATTTATGCTGCAATTAAAAGCCGTGAAGAAACTGTGAAAAGTTATTAGTCCGCTTGCCGCGCGCCGTGTATGCCTATACCGGCCGTGCGCCGCGCTCCCGCCGCCAACTATATTCACTCTCCCTGCTGCACCGTGTGGAACGCCCGCGAGAAAAATCACTCGCTCACTCGTGTGCGTGTATACACACACACTCACACACTCACACGGCTAAACGCGCACTCCATATCGATACGCCCGAAATTCGCCGTGCAGTCGAGCATGTGTGTGTTGTTATTGTATACAATGTGTGTGTGTGTGTGTGTGTGTGAGTGTGTGTGAGTGTGTTTGTAAGCAGCGTATCGCGTTCTGTTGTCTCATAGGAGAAAAGAAAAAAAAGCTGTCGCTGAAGCAGCCCTGACCTCATTGCTATGGAGGGCATTCCAGCACGAGGAGTTGTCGTAATCCGTCGTAATTGACAATTAATTATTATTCATAGCCGATTTAAAGCACACTCGGTTAATTTCTTTTTTTCCTCTCTCTCTCTCTATCACTCTCACTATGCCTGTCTCACCTAAAATCCCGCTCTCTCTCTCTCCATCCGTGAGTAGGGAAAATGCAAGTGTAGTAAAAAGCAAAAATAAAAGACCAGTGTATAGAGAGCGAGAGAGAGAAAGAAGTTGAGCGCGAAGAGCTTCTGTATAGGCGCACGAGAGAGAAACGGAGTACATATATACAAGTCGCGGTTGGCGCTATAGGCCGAGTTTGTGTGTGAGTGTGTGTGCGTGGGCCGGTGGGTTGGTGTTGGTTGTAGAGCGGGAGAGTCGAGCTCGCGGCGGCGGCGGCGGCGGCGGCGGCGCGGCGGGGATGTGAGGTAACCGAGTGCGCGCGCGCGCGAGCGGCGGTGGCGCAGCGCGGCAGCAGCAGCGGCAGCGGCATTGCACAATCGCTGAATGATTTCAAGCATCGCCTCATATCTAGGTCATAACAAGATACGTTTCTGGGTTACGGCAGTTACCCCAAAGCGGGTCCATATAATAATCGTTTCTCTGCCGCGCCGCCGCTCTCAGCTGTTCTGGCCGCTTTTAATTATTAACGACGCGCGATTACTTTTTCCAACTGGCTCGCAATGCTTTTTATTCTCTTCCTTTCCTTTTTTATTTTTCGCATCGCTCGACACCTCCTCCCTTCCCCTCGCTCTCTCTCTCTCTCTCGCTCGCCGTTTGTATTTTCTTTCATCCTTATCGCGCGGGCAGGAGAGCACACATCGAGTCCTGCGGGGTTTTTCTCACGTGCTTTCGAGTATACACATAAGCGCGTGCCATTTGCCCGAGAAGCCTTCGCGTTCTCCGTTTCGCACCACCACGCACTTTGTGCATGTGCTAGAGTGTGTATTATGTACGTACGATTTTGCCGTCCGCGCGAGATCGGCGCGATCAGGTTTCGCGAAAGGAATTTTCATGCGTGACCCACATTTGTACGTTAGATAAGGTCGTCGGTTGTACGTCGGAGGTAGAGAAGGAAGCATTCGATCGGCGATAGACGAGCCGCGGGTGGCTTTGTTTTCCGTCGTGCCTGACGCGCAGGGGGCAGTTCTCCCGGCGGGAGCAGAGTCTTCGCGATCGGGCGAGAACGAGATACGTCGGACAAACTTCGGAGCTCAAGCGAGTCCCGAAGAGGGGGGAAATTCGGATGATCTATCGTATTTGTAAATGCACTTTTGACTGAATGAAGCATGAGATTATAAGAGCACGGAGAAGCGAATTCCACCCCAAGAATTCAACGTGAGTACCAAACAATGTCTTGTTATTCACCTTGTTTGCTTGTACGCATTCGTCCGTTCTGGCCACTCTGGCGAAACAAAAAACAACCAAACCCTCGTCGAGTCAAATATTTCGAATTAATGAAAACCCGATGTTTGCGAGATGAAAACTAACGAAACAATCCATTGTTCACCAGGTTGACGACCAAATGAAACTGCTTCAACACTCCTGGTCGGATATGTTGGTGCTGGATCACCTACATCAAAGGTTACACAATAACCTGCCCGACGAAACGACGTTGCACAACGGTCAAAAGTTTGATCTCCTCTGCCTTGGCCTACTCGGCGTCCCATCCCTGGCGGATCTCTTCAATAATCTCTCCTCCAAGCTTCAAGAGCTCAAATTTGACGTGTCCGATTACATATGTATGAAATTCCTCATGCTCCTTAACCACGGTGAGTATATGCCCGAATAGGCCAGACGATACTTTGAAATCGATGAAAGTGGAGAGGAGTACTAATGGGACTTTGATGATTCACAGACGTTCGTGGGCTGGTTAATAAGAAGCATGTGCAGGAAGGTCACGAGCAGGTCCAGCAGGCACTTCTGGACTACACGTTAAACTGTCACCCGTGTATACCTGTAAGTACATGAGTTTGAATCGGAGACGAGAGCGCTCGGGAGTAAAGTATTAACGCGGACTGTTTGATTGCGCAGGATAAATTCAACAAGCTGCTAGCAGTATTACCGGAGATCCACATGGTGGCGAGCAGGGGCGAGGACCACCTGTACCAGAAGCACTGCAACGGCGGCGCGCCCACGCAAACCCTCCTCATGGAGATGCTGCACGCCAAGAGGAAATGAAGGCGAATGAGCGAAGGACAGCGAGGCGAGCGCGACTATGCCGCCGCTGCTCAGGCCCCAACTGACCGACGTGCTGCTACTGCCGCCGCCACCGCCGCCGCTGGATAAGCTTCTTCACAACCAATCTCGTCCCAAGGCATGAGCTTTGGCGGGAGCCAAAGAGCCCCTCCGAGCCTTCGGAGGCCAGCAATGCCAAACCGAGTTGGGCGCGCCAAGCGCGACAAGCGCCGGCCCCAACCGGGACAGACGCGCGGACCGGGAGCAACAGATGTAAAAAATATAATTACCGGCCAGCGACACTGGCATTATTCGTGGAACGAATCTACCTACGCAAACGCAAAACAAAGCAAATTAAGCAAAATCAAGTATAGACGTACATACTTTACATATATACGATAGTATATGTACTATAAAAAGTGTATCTAAATATATAAGACATAACGACATATATTTTCTATATTTGTTGAAGTTTTAGAGATGTATCCATGGAGATGGAAAATTGATACAAGCTGATTATAAGGGGCAAAATGTGAATGTAAACTGCCTGTGCGGCTTTTAATGAGAAACGCGATGTCTTATGGAAGCAACACGGGTCATCATGAGAACCTTAAAAACAAAAAAAATTATAAAGCGCAGGGATACAGTAAGCGAGATGCCTTGAAAACAGTACAAAGGGTGGTTAAAACAAAATATATTGGTCAAAGGGCAGGAAACTTTTGTCAAATAAGTAAAGCTATTTTTCTAATACTTAGAGAAGCGAAACTTTAATTTTTAAGCGTATACCACTGAAGCCTTGCTCTCACTTAAACGAAATATCCTACTGCGTGTTCGAAGAATGATAAAAGCTTTTAACTCACATTCACCCAACGCACTCACACTCACACATATACACACACACACACACACACGCCCACACTCACACCAAATACCACTGACACAAAAACTTCAACTCGATACACATTGCGGCCAATCGTGCTTCTGCAAGGGATTCAATGGGCATACTCGAGGGTGACAGAAAAAAAAACGAAGGAAATTAATGTGATATATGTATACACATTATAGTAAAAGAAAAAACGTGGAGCGATATGTATATATAAGAATGCGTATATATACATTAGCGTAAACTGTTGTGAAACTTGCCGTTAGTGGCCATCTGGGCATCGATAACAAAAACTTCCTAACAGAAAAAACGATGAATGAACGGAATAGAAAAAAAAATTCTGCATTTTTGTCACGCTTGCACTCAGCAGAGCTATATTACTATAAATCTTGTAAATACTAGTTAACACATTCCAGTTTACGTTGTATAATATAACTCATGTTAAATATGTAATTACAAAATATTTCTGTGTATAGTTTAATTGAGAAAAATACAGTATATTTCTGTTGCTTACACACCGAAGTGAAATAAATCAATTAGCTACTTAACTTCTGTCTTTGACTAATTTCTTACGCTCTTTGCTAATTTTCGTGTATTTTTCTCTCGTTTCTCGTCTTTATTATTCGTTTCCTTTTTCTTCAAACATAGGTGGCGGAAGAGAAAAAAAATCGCGTGAAATAACCCACAGATTGCAATATTTTACTACTGTATATTGTACCATAAAATGAAGATTCTGTTTAAGAAATAAAAAAACGAATCATTGGAGCAAGGTTTATGTGGTCCTATATATTATCTAGCGTTTAAAATAATGGAATAATGATTATTAAAAATCTATATATATTATAAATATATATATAAGAACGATATTGTCTTATAGTTGTTAAACATAAATGAGAAATATTTACTGTATGTTAAGAGTAGTTAGTACATCGATCGTAATTATTTTTCACTTATAGATTATATTATTGTTTAGGCGTTAGTCAGAAATTCTTCAGTGCTGTGAAGGTCGTCGGTTCGCGACGCACCTGTGGTACCTAAGCCATCGGTTTTTATTACACACAAACGCTAGATTTTTTGAGGGTCAAACGTGACAAAAGGATTTAATAAATAGCAAAAACAAAGGCATTAGGCAAGTAACTTTCAAAGAAGCCACCACTCGTAACGTGAAATACAAGTGTACAGATTTTAAACCTTCTACGCGCGTTCCAATCTGTTTCCACGATGAGAAAGTACCTGAACTGTAATTTAGATACGAACAGAGGAAAAGAACACTATTTTACTATAATCACTTTACCAGCACATTTTACAGATAAAATATAATTATTGTAATGTTAGTGAATGTATTAAAGATGCTGGAGAGAGGAGAAGTAATAGAGGAGTTATAGATGAAACTAGATTTTTAAAAAGTATAATGTTGATAGCTCGTTAGTGGTGGCTTCTTTGCAAAACTTTTATCGGTATCGACCAAAAGAAGAATGAATAATAAAATTGTAAAAAGAATAAACTGTTGCAAAGTTCCAAAATTCTCATATCGCCCGGTTCATAATTATAATGTGCTACACACCAGATCGTTTTTAAGATTTTGCATCATATTTGCTTTGACATATGTAATCCTTCCGCATCGAATTGTTCATGTACTCCCTGCCTTACCATTCGATTGTATAACGACACGAATGACTACCTCTTCATAAATGTATTAAGTTTATTTTTTGTATTTTTACAATTTTAGTAACCGCATACCTCAGAACAAAGGAACCCAGGAGTAATAGTTTTCTTTTCATTTTTCGATCCCAAAAGAATTGAGTACTGGGACTACTTCGTTCTTGCGAAAGCGCTGATACATCCCACCATTTTTATTATACACGTCTACCATTATGTGTCACTGCAATGTTACCTCCATCGTGATTAACTTTGTTGATTATTATAATGGATACGTACACCCAGCAGATGTATTCTCTTCTTTTACCATCAGTTTCTAGTTCTGTATAACTTTTACTTTTCTCATCTAATTCGCGTGATTTTAAATATAAGGATAAAAACGTGAGCCCTATTTATTTTGTAGCATCTCTTATTCGTTACTGTTCATTGAGCATTAATTACTGCACCAATGCGCCGATCTGAAAATTTCGGAACAACCTTTGTACACATCAACTGCGAAATGCCATCGTTTATAACAGGAAAAAAAAGAAATAATAAGAGACGAGGTCTTTTTACCACTTAAGCGTTTAGCCCTAAACAAAATGATGAAAAAAAAATCATTGTCTTTGTACATGTCCATCCTATTTAATCGTCCGATTAATTCCGTTAATGAATATGTTTATTAACAATAATTGTAATTAGTAAGTAATATAATTACGATGTTATGTACATTGTGTTAAATATTAATGTACAGTTACCAATTATAATTGGCAAATGCTCTAATTTAAAAAAAAAATCATGGCACATTTATTTTTTCAACCAGAATACGTAGTTTTTGGAAAGTTGAAATGACTTGAAGTTGAAACTTCCAATAACAAGGAAACAAACAGCATAGGATGAGGTTCTAGAGGATTTTTGAAAATTATTATTAAAAAATGATACTACAAAACTTGAGCATTGTTGACACTGCCATTTAGATGCTGGCAATTGTAAATTATGTAGAAAATGAAACTTAATGAATGTAAATATATCTTTATTATTAACATAACTACCGTTCCTTTTCAAATTCAACGTCGTAGTGTTTATCACGTACATCATCGCGCCTCAATCTTGATTATTCCAATGCAATTCTAAATGTTTCAAATGTTTTTTAAGAACCTTTCCTTTTTTCAACAAAAAAAAAAATGGTCGATCGATATGTGGGATTTGAAACGTAGAAAGAATCAGATCAAAAATATAAATTTATATCAATAACAGAATCAAAAACTGCAATTATCAAGTTCAAACCATAAATCTACAAGTATATGAGTTTTTCAACTACGTCAATAAACTTATCGGAGTTCAAACTAGAATATTTACTTGTATCAAACTATTCCAATCGTATTACAGCGCTCTACTCAAAATTCATTACTTCATGGCATAGCCAGTGAAAATTATTTCACGTGGAAGAAAATAATATCAAGTTAATGATTATACTTGAGAAAGCAAAGATTTATTACATAAAGTTCTTTACGAAAAAAAGTTGTACGCTGTGGGTCGTACATTGGCATTGCTTATAACTATTTAGAGCCGACAACGCAGTCGTCAAAATTTCTGCGTATTTTCCAATTAACTATTTTTCAGCAGTCCAGTGAGTGCACAATGAGTCCGTAATCTCAATTTAAGTCACGGTTTCAGTAAGAGAACGAAGTAATAATGAATAGAAAAAAAAATCAATCTATGTCAAAGCTACGTCGAATTATAGTATTTTGTTACAAATATGTACAATAAAAAGATCTTTGGTGTTTGATCTGCGCGTGAGTAGACCAAATTATTTTTTCAAAGAGCAAAATCACGCTGAAGGCATCCGTGAGATTTTTATTTGAGAGCCATATAGAAGTATGTAAGAACATGTGGAAACATATGTTTTTAATCAATTATGTGGAAATGAAACTCAAGCAGGATAGAAGTTTTATACTATTTGTTAATACGTCTGATACGTCCAATACAAAAGCAAGTAAACAGAAAGTACCAATGAAAGCCTGTTTTCTTAAGAATAAAACAAGTTTACCAAAATAAATGTATAATTGCGACAAGAGAAATTATAGTTTTGTGTAAACAAAAACTTTGATTTTCTCTTTCACGTGAGTGTTGATTTCTTCTCAAAAAAATCTTCAATGCAATGTATAGCTCGTAAAAATTGTTGCATGCGCTCAAAGATAATTGAAAAAACCTTGACTCAAATTTTTTGGGTTTCTACATGTTCCTATACCTTTCTTTGGACTTTTCACAATTCTAGTCGCTTTAATTTTGCACTTTTTTTTCTCTCTTTCTTTTCCACTCAAAGTTCTTTTATTTTGCTTCTATTAGTGAGGATCAGTCTTCAAGTACTCGCTGTAAGCATTCTCGTCCATCAAAGTTTTTATTTCTTCGGGATCGCTCACTTCAATCTTGAATAGCCATCCTTCATCATAACAAGATGTGTTAATTAATGCAGGTTTACTTTCGACGGATCCGTTCTTTTCAATCACTTTTCCACTGCAAGGGCTTATAATTTCTGAAGCAGCTTTGACTGACTCGAGGGCGCCGCATTCGTCTGAAATATTAATTCAATATATAATATTTAACTCAAGAGTACGTTTTTGCATTTTTCGATACGTTTTCATTGTGCTTATAATGTAGTTATTTTCTTTCAATCTAAACTCTGCCTTGCATGAAAGTCGAACCAAAAACATTTTTCTTAAATACAAAAACATCCAGTTTGCCAATCTAAGAAAATAATTTGACATCTTTCATCTAAAAATTTTCTGTATTCTTTATTCATTTATTTATTAGATATTTTATTACCTTCTTTTTTAATTTCTGATCCAACGTCAGGCAGCTGGGCATAAACGACGTCGCCTAGAGCTTCTTGAGCATAATTGGAAATTCCTACTGTACCAATTTTTCCGTTGATTGTTACCCATTCGTGTTTATCAGTATACCTCCTTTCTAGAAGACATTCATAAAAATCAGTGATTCCAAATCCTTTTTTTCTATCTGAATGTGATTACTTGATTATTATTTATTGAATAAATTTCAGGCGGACATTTTTTGTAGGCTTTCTTTAATAAATAGGTTGGTTTATCAAAAAATGATCTTGAGAGAATCATAGTAAATTATCTTTGAATTCAAATATTTTAAAACACCGATTAAAAGATAAATTAGATAAATAATACTTTTGTCCAAACAGTCGTTTTGAAGTTTCTAAGCTCAAACTGTTTGTACATACGAGTATAAGATAAAATGTACAATGAGATATTTCACGATTCATCGGAGTATTTTCTTGTATATCTGATAATACGCAGCGTTTAGATGAGTAAATTTGTGTACTTTATGAAACTGAAGATTCGTAACTTAGTGGGGGGCAAGAGTCGTGATTACATTACATTCTTGAAAATTGACTGGAATTCAAGGATAAGCGCTGATATAATTGATGAAAAACATTTGAATTAGAACAACTGGTATTGAGTCGACAGACACGTAAACGATAAAAAAAAAAACAAGTTCATTCACATGATAGAGAGTCAGTATATACATTTCGATATTAGCGGTACAAATATTGTAATATCACCAGAATAAGTGGCGAAACGTGTCGATGTAGGGCAAATTGCATACCTAACAATGTACGTTTACGGATAAAAAAATTATTACGTTCGCATGTGAAATTATTACGCACCATTTCGACGATATACACCTCTTGCTAATCGAGCCCAATACTCCGGTATAAAATTTTTAATCTATTGTCCGTATCAAGTTTGAAAAAAAGTGAAGCGAGGGAATGAGCGATGACAAGTGTTGGGTCAATAGTTGCCGAGTGGTCAAGTTGCTCGAGCGTTAGATCGGCATTGCATCAATATGGAAAGTTACGTGTGAGTTGCGCAAGCGGATATATATCCAAGATGCCACAGGAGATTTCCGACAACGCGAGTACATAAAAATCAATCACGCCGGTCAAAGTCGAGGCATCGCTGCTGCAGTGAGCGCGCGCGCGAGCGAGCACGTGTCGCTGAGCAAGCAAAACGAGCAGGCGCGATTTCACAATTGCTGCAGCCCTATATTCCCGAAACTTCCAGCTGAGCAATCGAGTCGCGCGAGATAAGTGCAGTGTGATGTGTTTGTGTAACCGCGCGGGAGTACAGACTACAGAGAGTCGAAAAACGAAAACACGCGCGAGCAGGTGCCTATATATACATGTACATATATATTATATACTAACCAGCTGAGCATCGGTGGCTCGTGGCGATGTGCCGGCCGATCCGGGTGTTGGGGGTAGTGGCCGCCTCGAGGAGTGCGAGCCTGGCGAGCCTCGCGACGAGTCGAGCCATCGTGTGGGGCTGCTGCTGGTGCCAAACGAGATGCTGCCCTGGGCCACTCTCTCCGAGCTAACCTCGCGTCGTCTGCTACGGGGACTACGGACGGAGCTTGTGTGCGGCGTGATCGGGCCGCGGCTGCGTAATGAGAGCTAGCTCTTGAACTGCTGTGGCGCGCCGCATATGCCGCCTCCCGCTACGATGCTCCGAAATCTCGCGCGCGCTCGCGTGTGTTATCTGCTACTTAGCTTCCGTTCTCGTGTATGTGCAGTATATACTTGTAAACGCCAAACGGCTCGATGCCTCGAGGCATTTTTAGGAAACCGCAGTTTTTCGTGGCTCGGTGAGGATCGATCATCTCCGAGGAATCTCGAAATCACGCAAAATACACTTACCGGCGAATAAAAAAAAATAAAAGACAACTGTTTCTCCTCGTTGTCGATACCTTCGCTTGTCGACGGTCATTGTTTCTCCTCACGGGTGTCGTGAATTATTATACGAAAACACACTTGTGGGCGTACCAAGGCAATATTTTATTAAGGAATCAACAAATCATTAATTACAATTTCTAGTCATCCTTCAACAATGTATAGGCAGTACGGTTTTCTTTTTGCTCATTCGAGTATTCATGGATTGAACTTGAATTCAAACGGAATTTATTCACATGAATCGATATTAATTAGGGGAAAATGATTGACATGGGTGATAAAAAGACCAATGTATTTTGCAAAATTGAACTTGAATTGATTGAATACTTAAGACATTGGTAACGTTTGAATCTAAAAATATATAATCGATCGAATCTTGACTTTCTAAGATCACGTGAGGTTAGAAGGTCACAAAGCAACGATTACATTGAGCTGAGTAAAAACGATAACCCGTTAAATTGTGTTATCGAGAGATTTTGAAATTCTCGTGACCTCGAGCGCATGCGACCATAGAGTCTAACAAAACGATCGGAAATCGAAAATCACGAGTTAATTCTTACAGATTTCATTGAACAATTTGTGCGATTAAATTCGCATAAGAATTATCGTTTGACACAAACGAATTTTTTCCATTTCATCAACTCATTAATGTATGATTATTTAAAAAATTCGCAAGTTGATTGTGTGACAATTATCCTCTCTTTTAAAGAGATTTTATTTTTTTAAATTCATTATTGTGTTTTAAAATTATTTCATCTACTCTGTTCACTAAAGTCCAATTGTTGAAGATCTTCCACATGGGTTGTGGATTGCCATTTGAATAGGTTTCTCAATGGTCCACTCATACCAGACATTTTTCGTGCTACAGCAACGCCAGAAGTGGCTAACAATTTCATCTCCAGCTTTCAAACTTATTGGTTCCTAAACAATAAGCATGACATTTTTTATTTATCGAGAACATACATGAATATCTACATATATTCATCTATTATGTACATATGCTCAGTTTGATAATATCATTATGTATGGTAAACGAAAACTTTCCAAAGTATTATAATTCCAAACAGCGGCGTTTTATCTAGTACTCGAATACTAAAATAAATTGTTCAGTCTTCATTTGACTCCTAGACTCTGATATATTGTTTTGCAGAGAAAAATATACAAAACAGTTATTGAAAATTGCTGCAATCTAACAAATGACGGTCAATAAACAGATGATATCGAACCCTATTCTACCCTGATTCATTTTTTTATACTCTGTGATACTCTCAAAATCAGTGGGAGGTAACAGGAATTTCTTCTATTAAGTTTCTTTCCTTACGAAATTATTTGTGGCTGTATTTCAGTAGGATCTCAAAGTTAAATGTAGAAGTTGAAATAATTTTTTTATGGAGCTCAAGATGAAAAACTACTGCTAGCAATTATATAACATTTCTCGTTTACTACATATATGGAGTTAGCTGTATGTACATTTATTCCAAGATGAAAAAAATTAGAAAATTATATTTGTTAAGCTTACCAGTTATTCTTTTCAACTAACTAGGAGACCACTTGGGATGTGGGTCACCAATCTTGACCAAAATTTTTTTGGTGTTTACTTGTGGCAAGAATGGAGTGTATCTAAAGTTTTAGGGTCCAACGCTCCCAAACTTCCAAGATATTAATTTATGTATTTTAGTTAAAAACGCTGGTCTCGTCCCAAATGACAATATGTCATCTGAAACGTATTTTCCTCACTGCACTACACTTTCATTGTTCTCACTGAACACTACATCACATTTTATCCTCAAAAACATATAAAAGGAGTAAATAACGTGTATACTCAACAAATCTGACTTCCATGTCTTACTCACATAAGTGAAACATGAAATATGTGAAAAAAATCAACGCTAATCGACTTTTCATACTGTGCTTGGATACTGAAACAATAGCAACATGTATATAAGCACAAAGACCACAAATGTAGTATCATAAGACAACAATTTAGTGTCAGACTTGATTTTTATTCATGGAAACTTCAATTCTGAACATGTACCGACCAATATCATACTATAACACGCACATATTGTTATTGCTCCAGTATCCAAGCACAGAGTGAAAAGTCGATTAGCGTTGATTTTTTCACATACTTTATGTTTTACTCTATGTGAGTAAGACATGGAAGTCAAATTTGTTGAGTATACACGTTATTTACTCCTTTTATATGTTTTTGAGGATAAAATGTGATGTATTGTTCAGTGAGAACAATGAAAGTGTAGTGCAGAGAGGAAAATACGTCTCAGATGACATATTGTCATTTGGGACGAGACCAGCGTTTTTAACTAAAATACATATATTAATATCTTGGAAGTTTGGGAGCGTTGGACCCTAAAACTTTGGATACACTCCATTCTTGCCACAAGTAAACACCAAAAAAATTTTGGTCAAGATTGGTGACCCACATCCCAAGTGGTCTCCTAGTAAGTATGATCTTAGGAAATGATAAAAATATAAACAATTTATTTATTTAAAAAAGATCAAGTATTCTACTCACCCTTATGGGGAAGAAAATTGGAAACCAACTGAACATCCTTGGACTATGAGTTTTTGGTTCAATACTGATCATTATGTCTTTGTACAGAACTGCATCAAAGTAACCAGAAAACCCATGAAGAACACAGTCTTGTTTTGCCTTGAAAGTATTCTTGCCATATCTTGTATTATCAATTTTAATATCTACAATAGGAAAACGTTATCCATTTTTTTCTATCTTATCAAAAAGTTTTATAAAGAGAAAGATATTACAAACCTTTGTTGGGATGATGGAATTTGAAAAGGGGTTGTGGTTGATCAATATCATATTTGTTTTGAAAATGAACTACATATGGCATTTCAAAATGAGTTATAGGGGGTTTATCTTTCTCTCTGGATCCCCTCACTTCATTGTATAACTTGGGAGACTGAACAGGAGCAATATAAGAAGTATATAAACTTGGTATGCTTATTCCATCATCTAAAAAAGAAGGTTTCTACTGAATAAATAAAGAAGAACCAATGCCTGCATGAATTTACAAAACGACTTATGAACCATTTGTTGCACGGCAACATTTTTCCTATATATCCTTTAAATTGAAACAGAAGTAATTTCATACCTTTTAAAAACTTCTGAGCTCCATCCAAACACTCTGGAGACAGTTCATTATCCCCAAATGATCCTAGCAACTCTGAGATAAGAATATCACATTTTTCAGGAGCATCCCATTCTCGCATATCAGAAGATACAATTGTTACTGAATTTCCCCACATCTCTTGTTGTAAAGCTTGCAAACTGTAAAAAATAAAATTCACATTTCTTCTTGATTTCATAAATATTTCAATATCACACACTCACGTCAGAACTGCATTGGGATTTTTCTCAACTGCATAAACTTTGATCCGTTGATTTATTGAACAAGAAGCATTCAAAGCAGCCCGAACAAGAGGACCTCGACCAGCTCCAACAACCATCATTACTCTGTGAATAGATTGAACACTTTTGTAAATAAATTTTTCAAGGAATGTTGAGATTTCACTCACTTACATTTCACTGTCTTCAATATTGTTTTCCTTATTCTTTGCAACTCTATCTTTCAATGCACTCTGAATAGCTGATTGATATTGGGCATATTTTATAGGGTCTTTTTCGAAAATTTCGTAAGTTCCAGATTCCAGATTATCCATAAGTGGTTGCAGAGGACATTGAAGGAAATCTTCAAAGCCTCTAGCAAAACGTTCAATGGGCCCATCAGGTTGCCAGCTCTAGGAATTTAAATTTGAAATATTTGAATGATATATAACAGAATATAGAAAATTCTAGTTTTATATAATACATTTCAACTTTTATTTACCTTACAAAGATGATCAATGTAATAGTAATAGTAAGCTATATTTTGATGTCGATTAGCACCAGTTATAATATACTGGACATCAAGTCCACAAAATCGTCTTATCAACGTTTGATGAGCTTTACTCAGTACTGGAAATCCTTTTTTATTAGTGATAAATACTGTAGTAGGCAAAATCAAACACTTGACAGGTTCACCTATCCACCTTTCTATCTGCAGATTTCAAAAGTTGGATTAAATTAATAGGAATCAAAAATATCTTGTTTCTCTTGAGACGCTTGCCTTTTCTTTTTTAAAATGTATCTATATTTATCAATCATGACCAATTATAGAAAGAGCGAGTTTATAAACCCAACAATCATTTCTAACAAAATCATTTAGAAAATCAAAAGCTTTGTCCTCTTTTAATAATATTAAATGGATTTAATGTCTTACTTCTTCTTCATCAGGAAGATCATTGCTGATAATTAGAGCAACTATGAGTTTTCGATCAAAATCACAGATTGTTCTAAATTGATTCCACCACTGCCAAGTGCTTTCAATTTCCATTTCATCTACATTTATATCTTCTCTATAAGAGTAAGCTTGCTTTTTTGGGTTTTCCATAGGAATTTGTATCCACACTTGAGCCTGATAATAAATAAAACAAACGAATATTCATGAAAATAAAAATCTATAAATTAGTTTTCTTCTGAGAAATGGTGGGTATTATAGAATGTTACTAAGTTCAGAGTTCCTACCAGGTAATGTAGAGTCGCTGCAACTTTATTGCAAATTATTCTAGCCAAATTCATATTTTTTTCAATGTTGCCATTTAATTTAAAAGTCACTGCACACAATCCCAAGTGAGTGGCTAGTGCTAATTCTTGCAGCAGAGTTTCTTCACTATTTCTAGCTACTGTACGTGATTTGGAATCAACGTTTATGTAGGGTGATAATTTACCTACTACTAGTGTGTTCCAATCTGTATGAAATCGAATTTTCATAGATTTGAAAAAAATCAAATGTAAAATTTCATCAATATAAAATTATCAATGAAAAAATGTATTAATATATTTTACCAGAGTTGCAGAGTATCATATCGGACCTTGTCCATGGTCCTGGACGATCTTTTGCTCTTCCAGATATGAATTCTCGTTTGAAAAAAGGATGGACTAATGGAATGGTTACAAAGTGATACCTGTGAGTGAAGAACAATAAAAATTAAATCTTCAAAGAACATTGAACCAAATCAAAACATGAATAAATATAAAATTTACTTGGAAGAATTAGCAACAAATAGACAATCTTTGAGATCTGGAACAGCACAGAAATCCAAGCCACAAGAAGCATCTTTACTTGATGCAGCCATTGTTTATTGAGATCTATAGAATGTAAAACAAAGTGATTAATATCTGTTGTAAATCATGGTTTCTTTTTACCCTAACAATAGGTTTTGAATCTATGAAAGTTGTTACTGTTTGACATATTCAAATTGAATTATTACATTACTTGTGCAATAACCAATGCAGATTGATATCTATCAAAATATTACACACAAAATGTAGAAAATATATAAGCAATGGCTAAAAGAGTTGAAACAAATATAAAAGGATTCTTTCCTATATATTATCACTACTACCACTGCTAATAATAACATTTTAAACCAATTAAAAAATGTTCCAAATACTATGGTCAAGGTATAAGTGAACTGAATTTAATATTGACTTGATAGGAGACATAGGAACTGCTTATTAAAGGAATTATGATTAGCTGATTGAATACCAAGAAGCAGTATGGATAATAGTCTCATTTACCAGTATTTTTTATAAGCAGACTTTGAAAATTGCTGAAATAATTCTTGCAACATTTTAAACGTATGAATGAGTAAAATTCTGACTATTTAGAAAACTATTTTTTCTTCCAATTTTATTAAATGTATCTATACAAACTTGTATTCTATATTATTTTAAGTTTCGAAAACTTTTTAAGAACGGTGTTACTCATCAGTCACTTTTACCTACAGGAAAAAAAATACGTTACAGAAATTTTTTGTATAAATGACTAATATGGAGTCAATAAATCGCAAAGACAAGAGGGCTATGCATAAAAGCCCTTCTATATTGTAAATACATGATCGTCTACGAAAATTACAAATGAACTTGAAGCACTCATATAAACGAGTGTCACGACATTCATCACAATATTTCACAAGAATATTGTGCCGATTGCCGGCAAATTATTGAGGTTAGTTCGATTAAAAACAGCAAGGAAATGTTCAAGTTACTAACCTTTCTTTGTTTAAAAGAGTACAAACACGAGGAACTCCATAAAGTTAGATGGAGACCGTTTTCACAGAAATCATCACCAAGAATGTTTTTATATGATGTATCTTGTAATAACTTGGGAGGTTACTGACATTCGCGAACCAACGTGCAGAAGGCACACACACAGTACACACCACCAATAACGCGGTGATGCACAATGAACATGGTCTTTCAAAATTTGTATTGAAAAATACGTACTCTGGGACTTCGGAGGCACGTACTATGCGATGCTTTAAATATTCTTGGATCTAAGTAAAATAGAAAAGAACGTTTTTCAATGAATGTCTCCGGTCTCGTGTTTTATCAAATGCTCATCGTTACATATTTACATAAAGAGGTTATTTATTTTGACTGGGGTAATCTGTGCGAATTGCATGGAAGAGTCGGAAAGTTCGTCAATCAGACTGGCATTCAATGCGTACTTTCATTTGTTATTGAAAATTCATAAAATTGATTATTAAAGAACTAACGGAAGTCAATTTGAAATGGCAGATAGAAACCGCGCGTTGCTGGCAGGCGCTACCAACGAATGAAAGGCGAGCATCAGCAACAATCGATATCGCATATCGCCCGCACAAGAGTCGCCCCTGGTCGCCCCAGGTCGCCCCAAGATCCTTCATGGCAAGCATTTGATTTGTATAAGGTACTCGATATACGAGTATAGTTAAAATTTGAAGATTGAAGTTGTAAAAAATAGCAATACGGTGCTGATGATCGGATGTTTGTCTCGACTTTAAAGTCGCGATTATCTCTAGTTAACGCGTCTCTAATTGATCTATAAAAGTTGAGCTTGTTAAGTGAGCCGGAACTAGCCGTGTTCTCGACGATTCCATTTTGACCAATCGTGTTGCTTCGTAGCGCGCAGCACAATCGACGTTTCCTCTCTCAACTGGGGGCTTGGGCTTGGGCTGGTCTCGTCGAGTCCCTTGCGGCAAGCGACGCAAGTAGAGCGACCGACAACCACACGCTGTGATCGCTCTGTGACGATCCTTCATAGTTGCAGTGAGAGCTGCGACTCCATATTTTCTCCCCCCTCAAGCGTGTGTTGACGACCGTGGTGTTGGGTCACGCATTAGGCAGTGCAGTTTTTTTGAAAGCTTATTAACGTTGAAAGAGCGTTGGATTAGAGGTGAGTAATTATATTTTTCATACGCATTTAAACAAGCACGTCTGTACGAACTTACGACCACACATAGATTTGTTGTGTGCCGGGGTGGCGTGCACGCTCGCAACGCGGCGTCGCTTCTCTCATCCTGTCTTGAAAGCCCACGCTTCGTCATTCGTGTCGTATATCTTGCTTTCACGCTTCTCTACACACGATATCTATAGTCAAGTGCAACTGCACCGCGATACTTGTCGTGCTATTAAAAGTTAGCGTCCATTGGCATTACTTCGCGGTTACTCGAGTGTTAATTTCAATTTGCAGCAACATGGCTTTCAACCGGAACATGAATCTGCAACGCAGCAATAACAGCAACAACAGCAACAACCGAATGGGAAATATGACCAATAATAGAATGGCTGGGAGAATCGGAAGCGTTAGTCCTTGGGAGTCTGGGGTTATGCCAGGCAGGGGAATCTTGCCTACTCCTAACAACAACCTCAACATTAATTCACTCTCTTCTCCACAAACTACGCTTGCTCTTGCTAGCAACCTCATCTCAAATCTCCTGCGTCAACAAGAACCACAATCACAACAGGTAATTTTTATCTATGTATCAAGTTTATTGACAATGAACTAATTCATTTTCAAGAAAGTTCAATGCAAACGTGACATTTTTAATTTTCTTGGATGAAGGTGCACTCAATGTAACAACTTATAGAAAATTTGGACATGAAAGCTGAAATTATAAGCAGTTTCAAATGCCCTTCTAGAATTAAATGATCGTGAAAACCAATAATTGTGATTGATATTAACAATTTCAATTCAATATTGAGTCATTATGTAATTGGATATTTTATGCATCCTAAAAAGATTTTTAGTTTCTTCAATAGGGTACCTTCTTGAAAATTCATAATAAAATTCCAATATGAACATCAATGATATTGAATGGAATTGTTCAATTTTTTTCAAAGGTACCACCATCTCTACTTAGCCTGGGAAGTAGCTTTAATGCTCCTGTGGCTAATTATAACAACCAACAAAATTATAACCAAGGGCGTTTTAATGATCGACTTGGTCGTCAAAACATGAAAAATCAGCGACCTCAACCTTACAACAAGGTATGTTTATTTGAAAAAACATTATACAAATTGGAAACTTGAGGTTTAAACTTCATACAAGTTCAAGAATTATGATTTTAAACTAATAAATAAGTAGTTAACAGCAGATTAAAATTATGTTTGTTGACTTATAATAAATAATTTCAAATATCACATTACATTCTACAAGTATAAAAATCAAATGTTTTTTAACTTCTTTTTCTTTTTTATTTAGAAAAAATTCAATTTTTCAAGTTTAGGTGGTATCAGTAAACATTTTTAATATTCAAATGAAAATTGATGAATAATTTGGTAGTCTAGATTTGAACATAAAATCAGTAGTTGAGTATCAGCTATCTATCACCCCTAAAAAAGTTTGATCCTATTCATAAATCACTGATAATTGGTACAGTTAATACATAAGGGTAGTTGATGTTCAGTACGCATTCTTCTTGCGACAGTAAATCTGCTGAATACATTTTTGTATTCATGTGCCGGTAAAAATTATTCTTGTCATTGGAATTCTAATTCTTTTTGAGAAGTTTTTTCACGTACTATTGTACATAAAAATGGCTAGAATTTCCAAGTCACTACGTAAAGCTGTAAAGATTTGATTATTCATCTTAAATAGCAATATGAACATTGAGTCACTCAAACAAATCAATTGATTACACAAATCTTGGTTTTGATTACAATTGCATTTGTGTTCATCCCATTCGTTGATCCCGTTAACCATTGACTATTAACCAAAAATAAGCATTATGCTTGCATCACTTTATATGAACTGAATAGTTCAATACTTTGATATATTTTCTTGACTCTCTTTTCCTAGCGATCATTTACAATCATTACATCCAAAATTTGTAATTTATAGTATTGGGATTGACTATCGGTGTATCGAACAATGATTCTGTATTCAATTTTTTCATTTTTGTACAGATGTTTCAAAGCAACAAAGTCTCTTGAATGCTTTCAGAAACGTCCACAATGAGATACATCTACATTTCTTACAGAAATTATGGAATGGTCCCAAAGTTTCTAACCTAAAAGTTTATTACAGTGCAAAACTTCACAGTATTCCTTCATTATTTCTTTCCTAAAGTTAATGTGGAAATAATCCGCTTTGTGAATAATTTATTTCTCCACATTCAGAAACATATTGGAAAGGTTTCATTGAATTTCTTTCCAAAAGCTCTTATGAGTATCCCAATCTAAATGCATTATCGAATGAAATGCTACTCTAAACATGTCCTTATCATTTGTGGCACTTCTCATGAACTCGATTGGTCAATTTGACCTACACCAATAGATGGGCAATCGAGCCCGAGATGGAAATGCTGGCCGGCGTAACCAGCAACAATCTCGTAACCAGTCAGGCAACCAGCGCCAGAATGGAAATCAGCGCAATGATAGATCTTCTAAACCAAATACTGCCTCTAAGCTAACTCAGAACATCAAAAAGGAGCAGGATAAGACCTCCGATAAGCATGATAAGAATGACGAAAAAGCAGAAGCACCCGTTGCTTTAAGGTAAGCTTTTCGGAGATTCCAACAGTTTCTTCAAATTTCGAAGTATCTTCTCATCTCGTCTCTAAGATCCCTCAAGAGATGAAGGAAAAAATTATCACAAATATTTCAATTTTCTTCCTTGTTTTGACTGCAAGAGCTTACTATCATCTCGAATTTTCCTTGGAATATTCGTTGTTATTCTCATCCTAATTGTAAACTCAAAGATTTGGTATAATCAGCATTTCCAGCCAAGAGGTGTTAATTTCAATATGATCAAGATTTTACTAAAATGAGGATAACTAATTAATGTTTATCAAAAACAGATTTACTTATCTCATGTATTCAAATTATTCATTGTAATTCAATATGAAAAGAGTTTATTTGATTTCATTGTGGTCAACGCTTGTTGTCTACAGTGGAATGTATCTTATCCTAAACGTACATTGAATTGAATGGAGTACAGGCTACTTCAGATGTACTATTGAATTAGCTGATCTAAGTAATGAGCAGAACGGTTATTCTTTCTCAGTTTCGAAAGTTTTGGTAGCAGAGCTACTGATTTTCAAATGTCTGGATGATTCAGAATAACTTTGAATATCTTACCAAAAGGCAAAGATTGAATTGTTAGTTAAGCTATTGTATTAACCTGTATTCAGATACAATCAGGTACAAAATTTCTCAACAGAAGCTTAAGCTTCACTTTGTGGGATAGTGTACACGTATTGATGTTTTAAACTCTTATTTAATACAAAAGCTTTGAGTAGTATTCTTCGAATCCTTCTTCAAAAAATAAAGTCTTGCTTCAAGTTATTCTTGAATAAAGAGACCAATGCTGTTCATCGAAGTATTCCCATGGATCTTCGATCTCAAAATCTCTACAAGATCCTTGCAGCACTCATTCATACCCTACTCATGTGCTATACCTTCTGAAACATTCGCACAACACCAGAATCTTGTTAGCTTTTTTCTCTAAGGCAAAGTTTGTACAGGGAAAAATGATTTTCTTATTGGATTAGGAAAAAATGAAAAAGTATATAAACATCGAGTTGGCAAAACATACATTTTTCATAAATATTTGTTGCTTTTTACAAATTTTTTCAGAATAAATGAACATTTATGTATTCATTAGTTAGGATTGTTAGTTATTATGAGAGATAGATAAGCAGAATATGATAAAGAAGAACAGATGTGTTCTTTTCAATATAATTTCGAGGTAATTCTTGCATTGATCAAACCAAACCAAACCAAATAAAAACCTTGAATAAATTTATAACATGAAGTTGCTTTTGCTCAAGTTAGATTGATATTGGTAATTGTATTGTGTTGGAATAATTATCTTGGATTTGATGATTCCAATATTTTGGAAACAGATATTTCTAAGAAATTATGATTCATGAGTAACTGCAGGAATTACCTTGAATTTGAATAGACTGAGTTTGTCATCAACATTTTTATTCGTAATAGTGAAGAGAATGATGAAACTGAAGAATCTAAGAAACGTGAATGGAAGGATGAAAAGAAAGAGCGTACAAGTGATAAGAAAGACGGTGCCATCAAGACTGAGGATACCAGTGATAAAGATGAATCTGAGAATTCTAAGAAAACTTCTACAAGACACGCAGAAAGTCGTTATGCTGATGTCCCTACCAGTAACATGACCTGTCATGTTTGCAACAAACACATGTGGGATGGATTCGTAAGTCAATTTTTAGACAAAATAGATATTATTTGAATGTAGCTGAAAATTAACAGCATAAATTTTAATAATTAAAGTTGAGATACTTGGATCAGTACAATTTATTTATCTTTACTAGAATAGAAATATATGAAAATTTGAGATACTATGTCTTGCTGTCAGCAGAGTAATAGTGTATTATTCAATTAGTGCGTAAAATGCGATTTCACGCACCAGTGTGACAAGCCTGGACGAGTCGGCAAAGCCAGCGAACGAATGCTATGTGGTCACATGAGTGCATGGAATCTCATACGATATTTATGACATAGTGATCTAACGCAAATTCGACAAATCGATTTGAGTGTGTAAAATCCGATTTTAGGCACTAGTAATATAATAATTAGGCTAAAGCACTAGTGCGTGAATAACCATTTTCACCACGAAAGTCGATGCAAAATATAAGCGTTTATGATCACGTATACCATAAAAGTGATGGTTGATAGGAATATGATGATTTTTAATTACAATCAGGGACAATTTGGGATGCGCGAAGCGCACTTGAATTTAGTTTGTTAACTAGATGATACATTATTATATTCTCTACTTCAGTCTTTTGAAAATCATCTGCGAGGTCGTGCTCATCTATTGATGATGGATAAACTTGATGAATCTTACAAACTAAAAGTAGAACTGATGCGGCACGAATTAAGAGTTGCCGAGGAGGCACGTGAACTCACTCTCACGAATTCAAAACGTCGTGGTAAAAGGGTGAGTTAAGATGGACAATATAAATTGAAGGATATGTATGTTTCTTCTGCATGAGGTTCTAATGAGTATTCTTTTACAGCTATCAGTCGACATGAGTGTTAGAGAATACTGTACTATGTGTGACTTACGCTTCTTAGGCCCTCTGTCTAACCATCGTAAGGGCGAGAAGCATCAACAGCTGAAAACTTTTTTGCATCCCCGTTGTGCTCCGTGTAACAAGGAATTTCCTTCTAGAATTGAATATGATGAACATTGCCTTACACCAGGTCACATGAAAAATGCAGTGCAAGCTGAGGAAGCAAAACAAAAAAGGAAGAAAGGTAATCTCATTAACTGAAATAGTATATTATGCACCCGAGCGAGGTTAGGCGATTTCGGCACGAAAAACGTTTGCGATCCGAGCGCAGCGTGGATTGCAAGTTTGCGCTTGCCGAAATAGCCCAGATGAGCGAGGTGCATATACTATTTTTCGTACCCCGCGGCAGAAAAGTGCCATTCTTTGCAAACGCCAGGACGCAAAGTAGGCACTTTACTACCGCTAGAACGAAAATGACATTTTGAATTCTTATATTATAAAATGACTAGACAAAATAATTAATACATCTGTTTAATATTAGATAAACTCATCAAAGGCGAATTCGATGTACGAACAGCTGAAGAGGAAGAGAAGGATGTTGGTACTGAGAAAGTTGATAAAGCAGATGAACCTACTGGAGACGCTCAAGATTTTGTCACAGACATTCCTGAAGTAATTGAAGCCAAATTGAAAATTCCTTCCTATAAACATTGCAGAGTACATCAATTGCCCGTTGGAAGATCTTTAGTTAAAGAATGCACTGGTTATTATTGTGATAGATGTCGACGTTTTATGATCACAGAAGAAGATATGATGGCTCATCTTCGAAGTGTTACTCATTACCGTAATTACATTCAAGAAATAAAAACTTTACAAGCTGCTGCTGCTGCTACTGCTGCAGCTGCTGAGAAGACCAATGAAAATAAAGATAAAGAAGTGAGTTTTTTTTTAAGATTTTCTGCATGATCACTTTCATGTAATTGATTTTATAATGTTAAATTTCATGTAATCATGTGAAAATCTATAAAATTGTCTCATATATAAAATATTTACAGGTTGATAAAGATGTATCACAAGAAACTTCAGAGCCAGATGCGAAGCGTCCTAAGCTTGAAAACACAGCAGATGTAGAAGTCAAAGAAGAAAGTAAAGAGACAGATAAATATGACCCAGAACAAGCCAATGAATCAGAGGAAGAAGATAATCAGGATGGTCAAAATGACAATGAAGAGGCAATAACATTGAATGAAACTGACGATATATTAGATGAAGCTAATGAAAATGATGAACATGATGAGGTTGATGAAAATGACGACCAAGAAGATGAAGACGAAGAAAAGGAAGAACCACCAAAAAAAACTGCGCCAAGTACTACACGAAGTAGGGGTGGCGCAAGCCCACGCGTTCGTGGTAACCGTGCGCGGAGATCTCGCCGATAAGAAAATTTTCCACTTTACTTTGAAAATAACATGTATATTAATTTTGATAAACGAGTACCTTTTCCTATTGCAAAATTGAACAATTAACTACAAACTAAACTTCAGTTATGTTTGAGGTTGAGTATTTAAGAATGATGTATACAATGCATAGAAATAATTTACATGCAATATGAATTTTAGAATTGACTATCAATAATTATATATTGAATAAGTTAATATAATTGATGAATTGGTAATTATAATGATTGTAAAACTTATTGCTAATGTTTAATAGCAACAACTTACCTAAATTTTTACTTATGTGCATCATGTTTTATTTCAATTACAACAGTGTTATTCACTGTGTTCTAACTTGTACATGTAGGTTTTCATTCCAAGGAAACGAGTATATTTCTGTACTTCTATAGGTTATAATAATAAATGATTCAAATATGCAGAAAATTTTATTATTAATTATGTACAAAATTGATAGAATTAATTTTAATCCATCTGCAGATGAGTAGCTAAGAATTCATCCACAGAATCAGTATCCCATTTGTGAATATCAAGTTTGTCTTCTAATTTATTCTCAGCATCATATAATCTAATAATTGGATCCAAACCTCTGACATATCTTATTTGTAAATTTTTGTATTTATTTGGTCGGTCACTTTTTATAAAAGCTGTGGAGCAAAAATTTTTTTTAAATAAATAATCATTTTGATTTGTTTTTGAAAGTCACAATAACTTTGAGTTAACAAATTCTAATAAGATTGCGATCTATTTCCCTCCAGAACCACTTCGCTAGATGTTTTCGGGTCCACTGTACATTATAAAACCACTTAGAAGGATGGTATATATTACCATTGTATTTTTGACAGTTTTACATAAATACATAACTTACAAGAATTGTTCACAGAAAATGGCCAATTTCAAAGCGAGAAAATAGCCCCTTACTACTGAAAATGCTACTCAAAATAAGTACTCGAATAGTTCACTTGTTCTTCAAAAATATTGAGGCACATTTTTTCCCATTTTGTTTCAAAATTTCAGAAGATAACAATTGCAAATTCTGCATAATTATAAATTCTTTGGTTTATTTTCATGTATGGTTCACTTTTAGGACATTTGAATATTCATGAAAATGTTTTTTAGAATCAATGATCACAACTGTCAGATTTGCCAAATTCAGAAGGACAAATAAAACTTAGAAATAATCTACAAGTGGTTCTGTCGTGTAGCAAGGACCCAAAAATGTCCAAAAAAATGGATCTGAAGTGAAACGATTAAAATTTGTGAGCTCTAAGTCACTAAATATTCTAGTAATTTGGGCATTAATAGATTAAGGTAGTTCCAGCGGATGGTGTTGTATCAAGTCGGGGCCCTTTAGGGTGCTTTGTATTTTCTATGAATTTAGCTAGTCAGATGAGTGGCTATCATATCTGAGTTATATTTTAAACCACTCAGCATAGGGAAAACAACCATAACAGATAATCAGAGGAATTTTATGAAACTTTTAATTGGCACCCTTTTTTGGGGCGCTATACCTTATAGCCAGGATCTGGAAGATGACATACTCTAATATTTTTTTCTGTCTCCGGTTCATCGATTACCCATACTATTTTTTATGGCATATCAATCAACTAAAAACAACAAATATTCCACATTTTTTTGGTCAAGTTTCCATAAGTGACTGCTGAGGAATTCTATTAAAAAGGTGCCAGTCCCATAAGACACCAAGTTAAACTGGACAGTTTTGAGGAATTTTTTACTTGACCTAAGTATGTTAACATGGCAATCTATTCGTGAGTATTCTAGGTGTTTTGTACTAAATTTTCAATCTTTTTCCATAAGTAATTAAAAACTCGCTGGAACCACCTCAATATAGAGATTAATGAGTTCAAAGCAAAAATCATAAATGTTCTAAAATCAATTGGAAACATAAGAAAATTTCTTGTGGATTCATTCAAACCTTACCTTGAATTTGTGGATAAGCTCCAAATTTACAGGTACAAACTTCTAGTACAGCCTTTGGATATCGTTTGGTACTTGAGTTATCACTTTCATCTTTCAAACAGCATTCTTTACAATTCTCTCTAAAATATTGAATTTTATCAAGATTTTGATTCGTACAATATTCATGAATGAATATTTATGATCTTCGATACTTACTGGACTTCATTTAGCTGGAAATTTTTAAATTTCTCACAGGTTGAGCAGAGTAGATTTGCTTTATTGTATCCCAAGCTTTTACAGTCTTCTGCTGAGAATTCTGATAGAACAACATTGTTCTACAAACACAAAACATTTAAATCTCATATTGCTTCATTGATAAAACAATTTTTAATTTCAATGATAATCATAGTTTTATTTGGTAAAAGAAAAATTTCTAGTAATTTCAGGGATGAGTGTATCATTTGGATATTTATTAATTAAAATTACATACGACTATGGAGAGAAGAAGAAATTGAAGAAAAGTATTAAGATTGATCATCTTGGAGGTGCATATATCTTAGTCTCGCAAAAAATGACACGTAGATCAGTTGCGATCAGTTCTTTTGACACTTCGTTTACGTATATTTAGTATTTACTCATTTCACTACCGCTTCTATAAAACGACAACATCATTTGCTTCGTTATTATAGGTTAGAAAATACTTACAAGCGCGAAATTCGAAATGGAGAAAAGCAACGCTGTATATGGAGGGATACATACATTGGTTAAGCAACTATCGCGCTAAGTTACATATTCTTGACGAGTTGCTGTTATTAGTATTATTGAAGTATTATTTCTAATGATGTGTGTAACTCCTCGGTTATTGCACATGTTTGGGAAATTAAAATCACGTCGTTCTTTAGAAAATAAAATTATATTTATTAGTTTTAAAATAACAAAAATCGAAAAAATGTCAGTTATATTGAAAATGAAAAGATGTATGTGATTGATGTATGAGTGGTAACATCGGAGATAGTGAAGAGATCAAAAACTGTTCTGTAAATATTGTTTTTGAATTAATAAAATTTTATTATGAGAAATAACATAAATAAATACAAATTAAAGAACACAATTGGTTCATTATCAGTCAAGATTAAGGTTCGTACTCACAGTTAAAACATACAGACTAATCTTTTCGACATCTAAAATCATCAAAACAATTAAACATGACTCTTAACTCTGATTATAACGTGAAGTATAGCGTATTAATTATATTCTCAATGATGATTTTTTAAAGTTTTATTGTTTCTTGAACACACTTTTCATATTCCTAGTCAAGATTAAAATACTTATATTTATCAGGTAATTAATCAGTCTCTTCGATATTCTATTCATCGAAACATCAACATGACTACATTTAATATCTTCATTTGATTATTGCTCTTGATGGACGTTTTCATCATTTTCATAAGTTATAGGTTTGGATTTTTCTTGCTGTCTGTATAAACATATATAATTACAAATATTCAGTATTTTCATGGTTTTCACTTGTACAAATGAATTACGTTACTGATATGTATTAATAATATATCTTACTTTTTTTCCGCTTCTTACAATATTGATTTGGATTGTGGAATACCATCATTCTGGTTTTGTAAATTGCAATTACTTGAGTAGCTGCGACTCTCCTTTTTTTTCTGATTGCACGTACGTACTCTTTGACTCGAATTTTGATTCTCACTGTCAATGATCGTACATACAATCATTATTGAACGTGATTGAAACTTTTTTCCTCATTCTGTGTTGTTTAACAGCTTCTGCGTTCTTTCTTCGTTTTTCTTCACTCAATTTTTTATCTCGTTTCGAGTTTTGATAACGTAACTTTCGCAAATTGACACATGATTCATAAGCTTTGGGATCTTCTTTCAATCGACTTCTCCACCTTCTTGAAAAACTTGGAAATGCACATCTAAATTGGGAGGAGACAATTTTTTTGCAAATTAGGGTATGCGACAGTTTTACCTATGACGATTTTGGCCTGTTTTGGTCATCTTTAACATCCTAAATAACAACTTTTGTAATTTTTTATTCTTCTATCTTCAAGAAAATAGCTACTGCCAATTACCTGTAGCCGTTCGGGATGCCAAACAGTTCTTTTTTATGCTCAAAATGTCGAGGACATGGAAAATACCGTTTTTTTTCCTTCCTAAGGTAAAATGACCCATATAAAGTTGTGATCAATTAAATTTTGGCTTCCAGCTGACGTTTATTTCATGTTTGTCAGATGAATATTAACATCCATACAAATAAGGAAAACAGAATCAATTTGAGTGAGATGTATTAAATAAATTGATGTTGTCAAATAACAATAGTTTAGGTCATGAGAGTGCGTAAAACAGCCTTTTAAGAAACGATATAGTGCGTGAAATGGTGTTTTACGCATCGAAACATAAAAACTATTACCATACGTAAATTTAGAGTTTGCACAGATATCGGCCAAGATCAACAGGGCTATCCCCAAGGCTGCCGATCATCGCCAATGGGATACGCATTCCAATTAACCCGATTTGGGTATCGTGGGTCGCTGGAGACCCGAGCCATTTTTATTTTGTCTAATATCTCGGAAACCAAGAGAGGGAGAAATACCTATCCCCACCCTAAAAAAACTTTATAATGCAAGGACCCTTCGTACTGAGTCACGTTCCGCCAGTGCCTTCCTGGATGTCGTAGTGCACAAATCAAGTTCGTTTCGGGTCGCCAGCGACCCACGATACCCAAAACTGTGGTCGAAATTCTCTTTGAGCGGCAAAATAAGTTCCGGTTTTTTATCAAATTTATCAATATTTTCGAGAGATTAGGCAGTTTTCAGAGTCATGAATTGGTTTTTTCCATTTTTTACAGATAACCAAAAGAAAAACCGAGACTGTGGTCGAAAACCGATTCGAGCGGCTGGTAAGTTGCACGTTGAACAACGTGCAACTTGACACCTCTCAATTAAGCATCTCTTTTACTCTTATCAAGTTCGCGATTTTTTAAGAGGAAATACCATCTTTCAACTTTATTTTGCAATTTGAAACTTTTAGATATTTTGATTTTTTCAAAAGTTATAAATTTTCCCGTAAATGCATGCATTTTTGGGAGGGGGGTATGTTTATTAATAAAAAAAAAAATATTTATCCAATTTTTTTTCCAAAACCCATAATATGCTCTCAAAGTAGAAGGATTGGAGAGTGTTCAGGAATTTTTCCAGATTTTTTTATTGAAAATTGCACTTTTTAGCCTGTATCGGGTCTCCAGCGACCCACGATACCCAAATGAGGTGCCGAAAAAAGCGATACCCGATTTGGGTTAATCGAGCTCGAGACGGAACGGAACATAACTATTTTTTATGGGAAAGGTCGACATTTCAGTAGAGTAACAGGGAGTTCGCCGTGGCCCGACATAGTAGAAGACTTTTTTCAAATCTCGCCAGACATGATACATATAATATATATAGTCTTCCCGCGAATCCCGCGGGCAAAACCATCAGGCAGAACCGCAGGGCGCAGAATCAATAACACGGCATCTCCAAGTGAGGATAACCTCTGAATGCAGGAAGGAAAAAACCCAGTAAGTAATACGCCACGGCTGCTCATATACTTATACTACTTGGTCTCATAGTTTTTGTTGTTACTTGCTATGTGATCAGCCAGCGAAGGGTGCAGCATATACGTTGGAAATGTCAAATTCAGTTGTCAACAAAAATAATTTCAATGTGCTGAGTGCAACGTATATATAGAATGAGTTGTTCAACAGCTGATTATCGGATTTGAATTTTCATTTGTAAATAGACATTCTGCTAGAAAAAATGGCACAAGAAATATTAAATAATTTGTTGAATTCTAAAATACTACCTAAGGATATTGTAAGCTGGTTAATTGAAGATGAATTGGATGTAAGTATCATGATATACTTATTTCAATTTTAGGTTATTATGCTCATATTATAGTTATTCACATGATATGTTTAACAATAATTATATCAATGATAATTGAAAATCTATTATTTTATTAGAAGAGAAAATAACTTAAAAAAAATATAAAATCTTTATTCATCAATGCATTTTTCCAGGATACTCAATTATTGGAGTTTGATAAAAATTGTACTAGAGAAGAATTTATCATATTCTATCTGAATTACTTAAGGGATCAGTTTACAGGGTGAGCTCATAGTATGAAGTATTAAAATTATTAGACTGCTATTTTAGTGTAATGTTTATAAATATTACTGTTATATAAGAAGTTTTTGTCTATGGAGATTCAATGATTTAATGCTTATTTTTGTTTTATAGTATTCTTTCGATAAACAGTGCTTCTAAGCAAACACCAGCAAAAAAGATTGTAGCTGTCCCAAGAATAATTAAAACTCTTGATCCAAGAAAAGATAGTAAAGATCTGGTGGAAAATCCATCGTCTCATTCAAATACAAAGTCAATAGGACATTGTTCATCGCCAATTCAAGTGGACAATGAGAAGGATAAAACTCCTAAACATATTCAGAGACTTTCAAGTCCACAAACTAATACTCCTAGTAATACATCAAAAACTACGAATAATACATCTCAGAAGAAAAGAGTTGAATTGGTTAGTTACACTCCTCGAGATCCTGTATTTGACAAGAGTTTTGAATATGGTCAGCCTCAAAGAAGTAGGGAAATTAGTTATAATGACAATTCTTTTCCAAGTCTTGCAGGCAATAGATCTGGTAGTTTGCATACTTCAAATGTATCTGCAAACTTCAGTAAGAGTGAATTATCAGAATCACATAGTTCAAATCTTTCCCAAAAGTCAAACTCATCATCTGTTACACCATTGTTTAGTAACTCTTTATCTATGATGAGTCCAATCAATAATCAAGACTTTCAGAACAGAAGTAACAGCAGCCCATGTAATAATAGTTATTATTACAATAACACTAGTACACCTGAACGAAGTTTTAGTACATCCTATGACTCGATGAATTCCTCTCGACAAAATCCAAGCTTAGGTGACTTTATTATAACAGAAAACAAAAACTCAAAAAGAAATAATAGGAAGAGAAATAATTCCAAAATATTGCGAAAAGGTGACCAAGAAAATAGCAATGAACAAAGTAATATAGCAGCAGTTACAACATCTATGGATTCAGAACAGAATATAAGGAAGAGGAAAGTCAATCCAACGAGACTCAATGTAACAGATGAAAAAGGTATTTTTAACTATTGAATAATTAATATTCTATTCGGTTTTTGTATAATATTATAACACATTCTTCTCAATTTTTTATTTCAGATTGTAAAGGGAATACAGTTTTTGGAGTTATAACAAGACCTTTTACACAAAACCCACAGTTTGTAGATGTGGCTCCAATAGAAAAGTCTGCTGAGAATACATCAATAGATGCAGATTTGTTCCAAGTTGAAAGAGGACTTATGAAAATGGAGAGGGAAAAAAATCCAGAACCAACTAAAAATACTGATATTATTACAAAAGATGAACAAAATCATCCAAGATTTAAAATACTACAAAGGACTCCTAGTAAAGTTATTAAACCTAGTTCAATAATTGTTCCAAATAAATTATTGGTGTACAAAGCAGAAGTTCTGGATGTACTAGCTGAGTTGTATAGTGGATTTTTAGATCATAATTTAGTTGTTAATCCCATGACAGAACTGTACCTGATTATTCAGTTGATCACTACTCAATACGTAGATAAGAGTGAACAGTCTTCTAAAGTTAAGAAAATGGATGAAAATAATGACAGTCAAGATGTAAACCATGCTAATAATTTTACTGACACCAGAAAAAACCTATCTGTGTTGAGAAAGTCTTTAAATTTTGATAGTTTATGCGAAGGAATTGATGCAAATGAAAATGCTGATAATTCATCTTCAGATACGTTTACAGATCAAATTAAACCCTTAAATTTGGATGCTTGTGTAGAGAATTCAAATTGCATCACTGACCGTCTGGGTCACCTTAAACTTGATAAAACTAGTGATGAAAATATCAATAATCAAGGAAAAGAGGAAATACAAGAAAATGATAACACTCAAAATTCTGAGAAACTATTTCTGAATACTCCACATAACTGTGTGTATTTTTCATCTCAAGTTCTAAATTATCAGAAAGTATTTCTCAGATATTTAGATCGAGTTACTTTGAAGTTACTTTGTGAGAATAATCACCTTGCATCATTTCAACCTGAGCTCTGCAAGTATCTAGACTCAATTTACAGCTTGAAAGTTGCAGAATCAAATAAAAGTAGATCTTTCCTAAATATTAGGTGAGTTTAAAATTCAGTATCAGTTAATGATGGTTTTTACTTCTTTGGTCAATCGCAATACTTAGTTGTATAATATTATAACAATGAAATGCAATCATTTCAGATCAGCAGAACTGAATGTATCCTTTCAAATTGATACAGATAATCAAGAGAAATTTTCCTCATTACTAGCATTCCAATCTTTCAAAAAACAACGGGATATGTTTTACGAAGTCTTAAAAATTTGGGAAGATGATCATTCAGTTCCAGGTTGGAATTTTCAAATTGCATTGAGTAGCAAAATCAAATCTATACTTTCAATGTATACGGATATCACTAATTTTACTCATATCGCTCGTCTCTTCAAGTCACAAATGCTCATCTCATGCATCCAATGTGGACAACAAGTACAGATTATTTTCAGCTATTAAATTAAAATTTAATCTCAAACAATTATGTCTTAACATAAAATGTTCATATTATAGGAAGATTCATTGGATAAAGATACTGCAAATTTCCTAAAAGACCTAAACCCACAAAAATTAACGCAGCTTCAAAAAAAATTAGTTACACCTTTATCTCAAAATGGTCCAGTTCCACCACCATCATTCCCTGGAATACAGGAATTTTACAAAGATTTCATATTATATGCATCTAATTCTATGTTTTATACATACCTTGAAGATACTCTAATACATGAAATAATGGAGCTGAATAACTCAAAGTTTTTGGGAAGTGATATTGAAGAAACAGGTGAATTTCATTATTATACTGGAAATTAACGTTTTACAACATAATACGATGTTTAGAGTTTTATCATCAAATGTTGTTTGATATTAATGTTTCCAGAAACGGAAGTTGATGAATATACCAAGGAAAATTTTATTGTTTGCTTGTCCAGTTTAAGATTGCTTGCCAAATTTTTGGGGTTTGTGACTTCTTTACCGTACAGATCAGAAACGAGTATGCAAGAAGATGTAATTGCTTCTCAAGTACAATTGCGTAGCATGGTCGGTATTATTTATAATAAGAGAAAGACTTATAAATAGCTTCTTTTTACTGCAAAGCACGTAATCTCAATTCTCCTTATAATATTAAATTTTTTCAGTGTTTACCTCGCATAGATTTACAATTCTGCCTTCAATCTGCATTAATTCAAGGGAAGTTATCATTAACGATACCATGGATAATTGAATATTTAGCTCAGATGGATCCTTCATCTTTGCGAATATCGTATTACAAAAGAGTCTTGGAAATATTATATTGTATTTATCGAGCATCGCACTATCAGGCCATAACAAACCCTGAGAAATCAATGTCTCAAAGATGTGCTATCCTATTAAAGCTTGTTATTGGCTGGTTATTTGACTTGCCTGTGTTCCCAAAAGAATTATACTATTCTTGTCAATCAAAATACACTGATGAAGTTTTAAAAATGATATGTGAATCCCAACAATATGCAAATAAACTTGAATGTTCTCTGGCTGAGACAGATTTGTCAGTAATATCAGTGAAACCAAGTTTGTTTTTGGATAAATTAGAGATGATTGATGATCGAATTTTGTATAATTGTTGTCCATTTTTGAGAGAATTGAATACTCTGTTAACACCAGGTAACTCCAGTGTGAACAATACTAATTCATACAGACACGTTACCCCAATCACTAGTCATTTACAAAAAACTGTGAAAAAAACAAGCTCTAGGAATCTACAGGTGAGGATAAGTTAATTAAAAGTTGGAAAATATCTCAACATATTGAGTCACGTTTGTTTGCTTTTTTCAGATCCAACTAGAGGAAGCATTTTTCCATGGGCAACCTCATTCTACAAGAAAAACGGTTGAATACGTAGGAGAAAGAGTAGCATCGACTTGTGTTAAGTACATTTATGATGAACTTTTGCCTGTTGCACGAGAAAAAAATGTTGCATCTTTAAAATTAATTGTTGAACAAAACTTTAAAGATGAGTTTGAAAATAATCCTGAATCATTGAAAGTAAGTTTGAAATGAAACAATGTAAAAATGAAATGAAATCTTCTCTTACATTTCATGAATTTTGAATGTACTCATTCTTATTACAATTTTTCAGAAAATCTTGATGAAAGATATAAGTTTACTTTCTATGGAAGCTGCAACATATATCAAAGAAAAAAGTGAACAGGAGGTCCCAAAAATTTGTGAAACTCGTGTAAATAAATCAATTGAAGCACTATTAGCTGTAAATTGTTTAGAATCTGTGAAGACTATGTGTACCAAAATCGCAATCAGAATGGCTATAGAGAGAATCGATCAGTGGGTCCAATCTCATATAATGGGAGGTTCTGTTTTTGTCAAAGATATGGAAATTGAACTGAATAGAGCTTTCAAGCGTCCTGAAGAATCTATTATAGATAGGAAATGTCACAATTCAAATGCTGCAAATCCTGCTGAAACCATCAAGGAATTAAGGGTGACTATTTGTCTCGTTTATATTCACGAATGATCACAATTTTATTTTATTCTAAATTTGAAAATATTCTACAGACTTACCTGTTAGATTTAATGGAAAATAGAGGGAAATCTTTGAATATTAAACATTTATCTGAGTTCGGAGATCGATTGTACGAAAGTTTAACTGAACGAAGTGATTTAAAATCGCAGGCTGAGAAAATCATTTTATCTTTAAGTCTGGATCTGTGTTTATTTTTGAGTGAGTAATGCCAATTTTTAAATTAAGTTTGTTAACCATCCATTTACTTACACAACTTTTTCTGATATTCAATATTTTAATTGCAGTCATTTATAGAGATGATTTACTAACCGATGAAGTTCAAAGCAAGATCTTCAAAACTTGGAAGCTCAAACTTGCTGAAGATGATTCTATCTTGTCGAGATTACTAAGTGCAAGAAACGTTAATTTGTTGGAGAAATCTTTTAATCATAACAAATGGTTGATTTTTGGGAAATTTTTGAAGGAACTGTTAAAACAAGATATTCTATCAATCGGTTCGTTAAGTACCCAAGCTGTTGCATTATTTAGAAAAGAATGGTCAACGGTAAGATCATAGATAATTTTATTTTAAAAAACGTAAATCTTGTTCATTACTTTCTCTGTAGAAAACAAAATACTACTGGCGAATCTTAAAAACTCTTCCTTCATTATGACATATTTTTCTGGTACTGGAATGTCTTTGATTTCTTTCAACATTAGAAGCTGAACCGCCTCCGCTGCCATCGTCGTCATTTTGCTCGTCATTATGCTCGTCATTTTTGCTTCTCATTTTGGCTCCTCATTTTGCACTTCATTTTTGTACTTCATCATTGCTCCTCATTTTCGCTTCTCACTTTTGCTTTTTAGTTTTCATAAAATTTAGATATCAATGACAGTGTTGCATTAATGATTAAAATTCATTGTGGTGGAAAAAAAAAATTAATTTAGCCACCTCTTGGTCATTTTTCCCCAGAATTCTAAAAAACTCCATTTGAAACAAAAATTAATTTGTATGATCAATTTTTTTCTAAATCTCAAAACATATGATTATCTTGCTATTTTTTTACAACATTTAGATGATAGGAATAACTTTTTTTTATTTATAGCAAATGACAAAAAATTTATCAATTTGCTTACGGGAAGCAATAGATGGCTACAAATCATCTGATGAAGAAACAGCAAGGATCAGAGAGTTATTAGAATGGGTCGCTTGGACTTACAATAATATGGATCGATATAATTTCGACTGATAGATTGTGTAAAATTTTGTTGATTTAGAACAATAAGAATTATGACAGACTTAGCTCTGAGGATCACTAAGTAAAGTGTATCTTACTAATCATGACTTCTGAATATGAATGGCGATGTATAATATGATGTGTGAAATGTATAGATATAATTAAGAATTTTTTAATCTCTTGTATGTATGTACAGTTTTATTCTTTTTTAACCAATTTTATGTACAAAAATTTTTAAACTGTGATGCCATTTTTATGAGTGTATGCAGCCCCGTTGGGATTATTAATAAAATTGAGTGTTAATTTGATAAAATACACTTTTTTATCCTTACTTTTATCAATACGATTCCCGTGTATACTGGCACTTGGCATGAAATTCACTTATTTGATACCGTGACAAATTTGTTAAACCTTTTTACGTTCGGAAAAGTAACAAATAAAATATTCAAAATAAGATGCACATTTTATACATGGTTCTGTGGAATGATTCGAAAAATCTGTAATTTTGTCCAGAAGACTACAGACTATTGAGACCATTTGATTTCATAGCATATCGCGAGTCGTAAAGTAGTTTTCGGAACAAAAAGTCAGTTTTGAATTTCTTTTTTTATGAATTTAATGGGTTACAACTTCTTAAAAGTCTAGAATTTCCAAGGGAAATAAGAAAGCAGAGAGAATTATTTAAAATCGTAATGCTTTATTGCTGTTAATATACAATATTATATAATTGTAGCTCAAAGACTTTAGAGCGCATTATTTGCAAAATATTCATACGCATCTTAATTCTAGAAAATGCAAAATCATTCGATGAAAATTTTTCAACTTGTGCCCATAAGAGTGTAATAAGCGAGGAAATGTTCCTTTCTATAGACTTGTGAAATTTATCAGATTTTATTTGGATTAAAAATCCATCAATGAAACTGCGGAATAAGTGAAATTTCGCAAGGCATTTTCCATTTGTCTCTATCCGTGAGCGTGACATTCGCTAAAATAGTGCACGCGACCCTTTCTCCCCAAATACTTTCGGGCTCCCCCTTTTTTCTCCATTTTTGTGCTTGAATACTACTTAGACGTGTTGAGTACAAGACATGCTAGTACATGGCAGCTTCATATAGAATAAAGGCGCGCGTCGTGCGGCATATAGTGTAGTTGTGACTTTTGAAAACTGAACCATTGCATATCGACACATTCGCAATATCCTCGTGTCTCGCCCAATTCTGCTCGGCAACGAGCGACAATTTAACGTGGATCTGATCAAATTCGTCGAAATGCGCCGCGAGGGTGCGACGAATAGATCGCCTCGAAATGTAAGGCGAGCGATTGTCCGGTCGACAAAGTCTGCGTTCACACGTGCAGGAACGAGCTTGAGTATCGGCCTCATAACGCCAACGCATGTCAAAGGAAACACCAGAAATGCTGATGGACTTTGATATACGCAATCTCGTCCCTGCAACCAAGCGCTCCTCTAGACCGATACTCCTCGTCGCGCTGGTCCTGTCAATGTTACACAACGCGGTATGCATAAACTATATATTTTACCTACAGCGACTCCGGCAGTCCTAAGTATATTGTGTATTGTACAGCCACGGGAAGGCTCAGCTTTAAAAAAAAAGTTACGTTTACGATATATACTTGACTCGTCATTTTTTTTTTTGTATATTTTTCAACGTGCAAGCCGTGTGTGATTTGGTGCGAGGTGAAATGGTGCGCGAGGAAACGTCCCCGAGAGTTACTGGACGATGCCATCGTTGGAGCTTATGCCGGCGGCAGAGGCGATAAGCTGTTGCTGTTGCTGCTGCTGTTGTTGCTGGTCGTAGATCGAGTTGACGCCGATTACCGACAGTGGCACGCCGCCCAAAAGCCGGTTCTGGTGGCTCGAGATCACGTTGGCCGATGTCACCGACGGTATGACTCTCTGGCGCAGAATCTGGTTGCCATCCAACACCGATTGCACCTGCGTTTTCAGTATAATCACTTACTATTCGTATATATACTCTTTCAAAGTGGAGGAAGATGTATATGCGTCGCGCCAAACAAGTCGCTCGTTAATCGGCCTTGTTGGAAAGAAAAACTCGCGTTGGAAGAGAGTTTAATGAAGTAAAATGGCTCTTCGAAATTCGATCGTGATACTTGGCATTTGGAAACACGACGATTAATACTCTCAAGTGTTTTGGAATACGATATCATTCTTTTTAATTAACCCATTGAAACGGAGAATCAAGAGTTATTTCAAGTAGATTAAGCCCGTGTACACCAAGACTGGTGTATTGCTATACTTAATTGTTCGGGAAAATGAGACTGTCGATCCTACATCTCGAGGTAATGCTGATTGTTTGAAGAAAAATGTAACATGTGTTTGAAACTGCTTATTAATAGAAAATTATGAAAGTACTAAGTATTCAACTGGAATAGTACATTGTGTAACGAGCGCGGAAAGTTGCCAATTGCACACGCGGGCGCGTTGGTGCACGAGCGCAGCGAGTGCGACATGTCGAGCCCAAGTATGCTATTGGCAACTATACCGTGCGAGTTGCTCATACTATTTATCATCACTGGCATAAAAAATGACGTATCGCGTGGTAGTTTCGTGGATGCAAAATGGGTGATTGTGTCATTTTGTCAGGCTCTCGCGTCATTGCATGACGCTCTATGGCAACCGAGTACACAATCGCTCATTTTGCATCCCCGAAACTGCTACGCAATATGTCAGTTTTCGTGCACCCATGATGAAAAATTTTACTAGTTTATCAGTCATGCAATTTATACTATTTTCACCTTCCGAGGTAGGTAATAGAATTATCGTGAAAAGTGCGAACGGATCATAAATTGTATTATACCGAAAGACACTATTTCGCGCGTATTTCTTTGCTCCATTATAGACGACAGGTGTATGTCCGAATTGTTATCGTTGATTTGAAGTAATGCGAAAACGAAGAAATCGAGTAATAACAGAGTTTATTATTGCAGTACTCGAGAGGGGCTGACTCACCCCAACGACGGAATCATCGATGATGGAGGGGCGCAGAACGCTGACGGTCGGGCGCACGACGTTGAGTCCAACTGCTCCGGCGCTGGCGGAGACGCTCTGGCGGCCGACGAGACCCTGCAGCTGAGGCACAATCTGCACCGTCGGCCTCACGATGCGCCCGAGCTGGCTCACCTGTCCCAGCTGGCTGAGTTGGCCGATCTGGCTCACCTGCCCGATCTGGCCCAACTGGCTGATCTGCCCGAGCTGGTCTATCTGGCCGATCTGGCCGATCTGGGCGACGTTTTGCACGAGCCCGGTGCCCGACACCGCCGCGTTCACACTGACCCGCGGGTCCTTCTGCACGACGGCGTTGAAGCCGTTTATGGGGTCCGCCGCGTAGGCGACCGTGCGACGCGTGCCATCAGGCTCGACCAGTGTGTAGCTGCCCTGCACAACGTCCCCGCGGCGAGTCTCCTCTTGCGCCTTGTTGTCACCTTTAAAACGAATTGTGCATTTAAATAAAATCCTAATTGCTATACATTGTATCTGTCTATCAATTCGTTACTAGATATATTTATCCATTGTACTCGTTTCTTGCTTTTGATAATCGTAATGCTTGTACGCTTTTCGATCGGTTTTCGTTAGTTTAACTCGATCGCTCATTGGATGATTGTTATTGCGAGAATAATCGGATTTTATGCCTCAGATTGATGCGATGCATCTAATCCATTAAAAATAATAGAGTACCATGGTTCAGAAGTTAAAATGATCGCAATTCTATTTCAAAATCTTTTTTCCATATTAAAAAATGACACAATGTGCAAACACTTTCTGATTTCAACTGATTGTTATAATCGTAGAGGGCCAATTTTTGTGGAGAAAGAATTTAATGAAAACAACTACAGCTCCAAATTTTGAAGATGCATTTTATTCAATTTCTTCTCCACAAGAACTTTCCCTTCATGATCGAAACAATCAGTCAACTTTTTTATTATCAAGAGCGTTTTAAATGGTTTGTTCTAAATTTTTTCCCTTTGATATACTAAAGTTCCGTACTCTCTAAATTTATACAGTGTAGAGAATGCATAACTGATGAAAACCAGTAAAATTTTACTCATTTCCAAGTGGACATTCATTACTATTCATCAGTTATGCAATTTCTACCAATAAATAGAAGTTTTTTACTATTTTGAATTAAGAGAGCACTCTACAATTTTCTCTTACGGTTTTTCACAGCAGTAAAATGTTCAATGGGGTAGCTTTGCACGTTTAATATTCTCTGAACACAGTGTACTGTTATCTGATTGAAATCTTCGATAACAATTCGTAACTTTACAAAGTTAAATTCCACGGTTAGTTTGTAAAATGTCATTGCAACAGCTGAGAATGAGAGATGAAAGTAATGAATCAGTAGATTAAATGCGAGTGGGGTCAGACGTTACCCGTGATCCCATCTGCGACACTGTAACTGAAACTGTAGTTGGGAGGCGAGTCGAGGTTCTCCTCCTGGACGACAGCTGCCGTGGGTCGTGCAACCGCAACAGTCGCGGTGGCCGCTGGGGAACCGATGTACGCCGATCTCGCCACAGCCACCAGCCCAACCAGAACTACGTACTATAAATTTCCATCCACCATTTTAGTCTTTACAATTGCTAATGTTTTGTGAATTTTAAAAGTTACTTTTTTTCTTAGTTTGCTGATTAATATAAATAATCGGGTTCAGCGAAGTGCAACTCAATCGTAATAAATATTGAAGCAAACAATTTTAACTCTTTAGCAACTGATCGTTATGAGTTTCACATCAAGAAGTTCAATTTTGAACAGACTGAAAGTAACTTTGATTTTGAATTATTTTTGTGGGTGTAACTATTAACTATAAAAGTCGAGAATAAGAATAAATTGTAAGATAGAATAATTGTGATAAAATCCTTAGTTATCCGAAATGTATCGCATACCCACAAAATAATTTTGTAGGAATGTATATATCGGGAAAATCAATCACTTTCTTTGCATATTGAAACTAGTTATCTGAAGATTTTATCCTTTATCGTTAGACCGATTTGATTATTGCAGTTGGATCATCTTTTATTAACCGTCAGATAGATCGATCACAAAAAACTCATAGAAATTTGCTTATATTATTTGAAAAGTTTAATTATTGATAAAGTACGATACGAAATTCATGGGTAAACAATTTTGTCAAATTTTCATTGAAATAATATCCTTGTTTCTCCCAACTAACACTCAAATTTAAACTAAAACGAAACACTTAATATTTTTATACTGATGCGCACTTCCCTAAATTTTTTAGATTTATTATAATTCACTGTATACGAAGATAGATTTATTCAATTCGTATCGAAGAATATTTACTTTGTGAAACATTGTCTCGCACTTGATGATGATGATTCAACGGAATAACTAAGACGACTGTGTAGAACGAATGTGCTGACTCTGGTTTTATATAGTAGCCAGCCACTCCTTTAAATATCGTTTTGCTGCGTAAGGTGGCAATGAAACCTTAGGATATCAAACGAGATACTCTAGTAATCACTGTACTTATAATACATATGTCTATAGCCACAATGGATTATTTTTTCTCTTGCCTGGTATAAGTCGAGCGTTATTGAGAGCAAAGAAGCGAGTTGAGCGATCAAATTCATACTTTCAATATTTTTATCCCGTCAAATTGTTCTGCAACAAAGTATACTCTTACTTTGGAAAATTATACAACTCTTATACATCTACTCTTGAGAAAGATTTATAAAACTTTAATATTATGTATTTTTTTATTTTCCTCCAATTATAGTGCTGTTAATTTTGGGAATATTTTGGGGAAAAATGAAAGGATGTATAGTTGTTTTAAATACAATAACACATTGAATATAGACAAGACATTCGCAATTTCAGTTATCGTTTATTTTTTCATCGATTTTTTATCGTGAAATTAACCGTTAATTATGATCGTTACCTGAATTAATACATTTCGTCGAAATTGATTTTATAATTTGAAACAATTCCACTACTGATGACTTACATATTCATTGGAAAACAGTATTGCCATTTGTATCATTAGCAATTTTCCATGATAAACAATACAAAATGTTGTTTTGAATTGATGAAAAGAAAAAATTAAGGCCGAATATAACAAAATTTATCGTGGAGTTTACCATAAACACAATTTTGACATAAAAGATTCACTTTGGTTCAAAGAAAAATCGTTTAGATGATTGGATGTTTAATTTAAAGTATTATTTTTTACGTTACAGAGATGCCTCGCAATTCAAGACACGTCACATTATTTTATTTGAAAATGTTTTGAATAAACGTCGGAGAAATGTGTTGACTAATAAGTAATGTTTGTCCATCCGATCAAATGTCAGACCCCCTCTCTCGTCATTCATAACCCATGTTACATTCCAATGTGGTGTGCCGTGCTCACCCCACCGAAGCGTCCCCCAATCCGGAAATGCTTTCTACATCAGGAGAAATAGCTGTAGAAAGCTCGCATGCCCTCCCTGGGTTATCCGTAAGTCTTTCTGGCAAAGTCACGGCGTTAAAAGAAAATCGAGCCATTTAAAACGTCCACCTTTATTTCACCGTAGCCCCGGCTATATATACTTGAAAGTTCCTGGTGCCGATGGAAAAAATCAATATGGCTTCTGCCCTTTGCACTTGTTTGCGTGGGATACGCGAGTGTCTCGGAAGCAAGAAGGGGAAGGGGAAATTCATCCCTAAAGCTAAAGCAGCCACGCGCGGGGGCTGCCAGGATCTATTTTTTTCCTTAAGAACGAAATCTATAACGTGGCGAGGGCTATTCTTCCTGATAGCCCGCGAGAAATTCCTGTATATGCACATAGAGAGGTGCGTATCGAGGAAAATGTGCACGTAAAAAATAACAAATAATCGCGCCTCTCAACCTTCCGCCTCGTCGCTTAGAAATCTATCATTTTTCAATATTTGACCAATCCTCATTTCTCATGTGATTTTCATTCCGAAAAGTGCCGTAGATGCGCGTCTGACTAGTTCTTGCAAAATGAATCGTGTCGATTTGTATAATAAATCTGGTGTTTCAATATGAAGCCGGGGTCGTTTTAGAGCTTCAAATTCAATCATTGGTTACACGGAGTGAGAAAAAAAAAATTGCGAATGTATGAATAAGTCTAATCAGTACTTATGTAGCCACAAATGAGAATGCGTTTATCATCGAATGTTTCTTCTTTCAATTTTCCATGAAAAATTTCCCATTTTTCAATTAACATAAAATAATTCCAAGACTGATTTTCAACATAGATGGATGCAGAAGAAAAATGAATGAAAAAGGAGAAAGCTGTTCGTTTCATGGACGGGTGAGCGAGTGAAAAAGAAGGAATAGAACAGAGGAGGAAGAATGTAGGTACCTCGGGGAGTAGATTGATTTAGTGCGTGCATTTCGGCACGAAAGCTTTCCTTTCCCCCTCCCAGATCGTTTTATTATACAGTTTCGTTTGAATTCGACTTTGGGCGCGAATGGCTCACTTTCCTTGTCTCCAGGTTTCCCTTCCTCCTTCCTTCCTTCCTTCCTTCCGTCTCTCTCTCTCTCTCCCTCTCTCTTTCTTTCATCTGTCTGCTTGCGCACCATGGAAAAATAGCCTCGTTTTCTCTCGCACATAGGCACCTTCTTCTCTCCATCCGTCTGGCCGCTAATATTTCACGTTTACGGCCTTGAGACCCTTGATCGTATAAGTAGGTACGCCCGTTCCAAGTAATCCAGCGGACTTGGCTTTTTCGCGCAAGTTGCAGCCAGGGCGAAAGCTCAGTATAGCCAGCTGTATCGCCACGGCACGGACGAGAGAGAGAGAGAGAGAGAGGCCAAGGAGAAAAAGAGAGCAAGGATTCACCATGATTGTAGCGCTTGGATACCTACGAGTAACCAGTGGAATACTCTCAAGATTAAGCACGTGGTACGGCGTGAAGCTTTCTCATTTTAGATTAAATGGAAATTATATTGAAAGTTAGGCTATACAGAGCGTGAAAAAGTTCACCGGTCACAGTAGTTGGCCTTACTCCAACTGTTCCCTTTTTTATGTATAATCGATTGTGTATTTTAATACTGTAGGTAAAGGTTTCATTTTACATGATTAAGTGCAAAAAGATCCTTATGACTGCATCTGTTTTCAAAGCATAACTGGTGACTTTTATATAAAGTAAGAAAACTTGTTTTTCGTGAAAATTGGAAGTGTTATACTTACTCCGATCCACCTCTAAATCAATGGAAAAAGAAATTGTCGAAGCAATCAATGTGTTCTGTAAGATCCTTCTGAAATTTTTGTCCTAATATAATTTTTCATACGAGAGCAATGCAGGTAAAACGGCTATTTTCTTTCTTACTACATACAATTTACCTTATTTTCAGATAAAAAGCTTATGGAAAATATTTATTAACTATTGCGGTGGTTGTATTACCTATAGAAATTTTATTTCCCATGGTGAAATATTAACTGACAGAAATGAAGTGGAATGCGACGTTTAAACAGGCTCACGTGTAAAATAGAATAATATATTCAAAATAGAGTTGTTGAATATCTCATGCCACAGGATTGACATTATTCTGAATAAATTTCGGTATATTGCCACACGGAGAAAACTCGATAACCACGAGAGTATTTGATTTCTTTGGAAGTATATATTTGAAAAATTATACACTTAGATTCATGAAAATCAAGTACAAACTTATAATCAATCGACCGTAAGTTTTTATAATTCTTCGACGCTCATTTTGGTTGATCGATATATATTTTTCTTTATTGAACATTTTTCTATTTGGTGGTATAGTGAAATCTGATTTTTTAATGACAAAATTTCATTAGGTATTATTTTCTTTTTCGGAGAGAAAGCATTACCTGACGGGGCTAACATCCAACTTCTAAATATTCGGTTTTGCTAAACATATTCAAATCCTTTGTGTCGAAAAATGGCATTCCCTAATAATGTGTGTGTGTGTGTGTGTGTGTGTGTGTGTGTGTGTGTGTGTGTGTGTGTGTGTGTGTGTGTGTGTGTGTGTGTGTGTGTGTGTGTGTGTGTGTGTGTGTGTGTGTGTGTGTGTGTGTGTGTGTGTGTGTGTTGTTCATTTGCCAGTTGCCAGTTGCCGGGTCCTATATTTAATTTCTACAATGAATATGGGGAGATATCATCTAAGAAATAAAGAATCCATATAGAGTTCAATTGATTGGCCGAGTCACTGACCCTGTACTAATGTCATCGGCTTCAGCCTTACTTTTAGCTCCTTCGTGAATTTCACCCAAGGAGTGCGTAAAAGTCGAAAAATTAGTGGATAAGAGAAGACACTATTGTTACATTACATTGTTGTGAACATTTTTAAATTTGGAAGAAATTCGAACTTTTTTTAAAAACCTTACAAAAATAGATAATTCATAACAAGAAAGGACAATGCCAATACAGATGACCGTGGCTTTTTATCTTTTCTTGTGGGTTCCATTGTTTGCTATGCTGTAACATAATAGAAAGCCATGTATTTAAAGTGGTTTTGCAGAATAAAAAGGGGAATAAAATATTCGAAACGTTGCATTGAATATGAATAATAATAGCGAGTTTGATCAACAAATTTGTTCTCTTCTTTTTTCATATTTGTCAAATATGAATTGAGTAAAATATTAGTAATCTACTAAATATGAAGAAGTAAATTCATATGTTGGTATTCAATGTAATTTTGATTAGTATCTCAATACAACATGACTATATTTTTTTCTTAAAATGCATTAGAATGATATCAACAAATATAAAATGGGTTGAAAATGTAATAAATTGTAGACTTGTATTTGACGCGTGATTTTTTGTATTTCGACTTAACGAAAATTACGATGAACCGATGAAATTCCTCGCGACGTTACTTCCCTGCTGTAGTAACGGAAACTGTGTCTCAATGCGATGTTAGTCAAATCGAGAAATTAAAAATGACATGTCGATTATTTTTATCAGCTCAAAAAAAATTACCGGATTCAATTCTCTACACGATCTGATTTTTCATAATTCTATTGACTGATTAGCGATGTACGATCCGAGATAATATCTCGTTGAAGATGCAATTATGAATGAGGGAATAAAGTCAACCTTGCGCAGGAGTACAAATCTGTCGGCAATATCGAATGGCCCCGACGTCAAATATAACAGAATAGCGAGCGAACGGCTGATCCTTGACTCAGCGCTAGCGTTACTCGACCCAGATGCAGGCACTTGGCCGAAGTCATCCATACCCGCGGTCAAGTGTCGCGGTCCCCGAGAATCTCCTCTTTTTCTCGATCTCTTTCTCTATCTTGAGATTAGCTATCGGTACGGCTGATTCTGTTACTCGCAGTTTCGCAATGACACCAATTATTACATTACAATTGTTGGTTAATCTCCTTTATGGAACCGGAATGGCATTGGCGTTGCATTTCTCTTATCCAACCGTTGTTCCTTGCTGCTCGCCTTATTTCTCTCACTTGTATTTGGTTTCCAAAACCTTTTGTCTTTGGAGGATTCGTTTTACTTTCCATTTGTCATTGACTGTGTTATAAAAACTGGGGTGGCTGTTAATTAGAAATGATGTTGCGTTACTCACTTGGGAACAGATATTGTTGTAGTTTTTTATGCCCACCTTAAACGTAGGTATTTCTCGCAATTTCGAATGAGAATTTTTGTTACTTTTATTTTAGTCTGTGCTTTCCCGGGGTTAGATTAAGTTTATTGAGCATAGTTCGAGCTGTGCTTCTTCAGCGATTAACTGTGAATCTACTATGCCTGATCATTAGGTCTAGCCAATAAAATATAAGTGCACCAATAGTATATTAGTATAGTAAATTTGTATACGCCCACTCAGGGGCTCGAATTTTATAAATCCCAGCGACAACATCAGATACAGTTGAGATGTCGAGTAAGACACATCGATCTCAGCTATGTAAGCTTGGATGGATAAAGATATAAAGCATACTCCCAATTCTATAATATCTTCTCTCAACCCGAGCGAGATAATGTAGAAATTATCTTGCATTAGGACTCAAAATCTATCCTACATTATATAACAGATGTTGAAATGTGTATATAGTATAAGTGACTATCACGCAAATAAATTTGAGAACAAACAAATGAAAATTATTCATCATATACATCGATATTTTTTCTTACTAGTCTGTGTTCCGGAGAGCGAGATTCCAGAGCACGGAAAGATCGAGCTGAGTGAGAGTATACATCGAGAGATAATGGATAAAACTACGGCTCGAGCTCGTATAAGCGCCCGAAATATTGCTTCCAGATGGTCTCTCCACCGAAAACGGTAGCAAATCGGTGAAGGGGCAAATTATTCTATTCCTATACTTTTTAGACAATTACAATCATTAACCTCGATTCAATTAGCATTAATTGCGATTGACCCGCATCGACAGGCAAGTTTGAAGACACGTGAGATGAAATCGATGTTTTTGACAATTCTGATCGAAGCTTAGCTGAAAGATTTCCGATTATCGAGAATGATTATATAACTGCAAACAAGGCCCAGAAAAATCTAACAATGCAATTGACTTTCTTATATTTTTCTACCCCAAATTCAAAAAAAAATGATCCTCCTTCCATTGATATTTTGTACTTATAACTAATACGTGAACTGAAACTTCGTTTTTTTTAAATCAAGTTTTTAGTATTATTTAAAGGTACAATGGGGTTGAAAATGGGAATTTTCGAAATCAAACAAACAATAACTTATAGAAGATTTCATTAGGAATAAATTAGGTTCCATAAAGTATATCGCTAAACCTTGTATTTCTCAAGTAATTTTGATAAATATAAATGAAACTACTCATTCTCACTCACAGAATACCATAAAAAAGATGAGAAGCTGAGTGGTTGAAGCAAATGAGAATCACGGAATTATTACTCAAGAATCCTAGCGTTTACTCGATTCATTTTCCTGAAGGCTTTATTGAAAAGAAGAATTTCAAAGTACGCCTCCAAGAAGGAGCCGTTCCCAGTGTGATGGCAAGCGTCTAGAGGCAAATTTTTTGTGTAGTACGCGAGAGGTGTAGCACCTCGCGCGGGCCCGATACCCAACGCTAGGGTCCGAGTGCGGACACTCCTAGCTCACCTCGGCCTACGTTCTCACCGAGGCGGGTTTTTCCTGGCTCGTGGGCTTCGTTCCTGTTCTGACTATTGGACCACGTCGTCCCGGTTGTTCTTTTTTTTTGCCCCAGCTTTCTCGGCCAGCGCTACTACTAGACAGATTCGTCGAAGCTTCTAGTAGCGTTGACGAGTAATCTGGTGAGTGTATAGTATACCCGGCCAACGTCGCCGTCGGTTTTTTTTCCGTTGTGGCCTAAGTCGCCTATTTCGTGTATTCGGCCCAAGTCGCCGCCGGACTCCGTCTCCATATTCCCGGCTCACGTCGCCGCTGATTGTAGAGGACGCCCTTTCGCCTCCCAGGTCACCCACCCAAGGAGAATTATACCGGAGTTTCATCGAATAAAGAAAACAAAAAAAAGAGAAACAGTAAGTGTTGTGGGATTTTTGAAGGCCCTACTCCTTCATTTTCATTTCTTTCTTTTTCAAGTCTATCATTGTTCTTTCCTGACACTCGAGACTAGACTCAGATGATATTGCATCAAATCATTCTTCAATTCGAAGTAGAAAAAGAAAAATGAATCATATCAATATTCCGTCTCACACAACGCCCCCTAAGATTCTCCGTATTGAATCGATTTCATCCAGAATTTCTCAATTGAACGAAGTTACAGCATTCCATCAAATCCCTTTCGACGTCAGTCGCAATATCGCGAAGTTGTAAGACCGTACACTTATGCAGAGAAGCTCGCGTGCTTCCCTCTATATTATGAGCGCGGGCTCACGGGGTGTCCCTAAGATTTTGCTGATTTCAAAGATTTGAGGGTCTATGCTAGAGATGAGTACTCGCTTCCAGCAGGATTTTTCCTCCACTTTAACAACGTTGGAAAGATCAATATTCGTAAGACAGAAACAAAAATCGCCATCGAACTTAATATTAACCTGTACACGGAACAACCATACCTCCTGTACAAGGTATACTCAGTGCTCGTGCGCATACCCGTGCGAGATGGATTGCTGGCATCCACATTGTTCAAATCACCGTTCTTCGCCTTCAACCACAGCGACAATTCGAACTGAGCGAGATCCACATATCTAACATTCATATTCTCTTTCTGGCTTGTTCCATCATCGCCCTAGGACTAAGCATAATCGCGATCACTTATAAGAACCGAACACAAGTCGAGACACATCATCAACGTTAAGTATAGCCTACGCGATACTCGACGATCCCTAGCAAAACCGGACCCCAACGAGGAACCATTATACGCTACAGTGGTTTCGAAAGCCCAGAGAATCAAACCTCGACAACCTACTGACAATACCCCTATGGCCGACTCACCTCCTCCTCTTGAAATCACTCCTATCCTTAAAGCCAAAGATACGCCACCAACCACACCTAAAACACATAGAGTCGGCTTCAAAGTCAGCCCTGACCGAATCAAATCTAAAAACCCTGACTTTTACAACGGTGACATTTTGAAACCCCGTTAACATTCACTCACGTTTTCCTTTCTCAGAATTAATGTATATTACAATGTAGTAATATAGTAGAATAAAATAGAGTAGTATATCTAGATGTAGACCTAATAATTAATGTAGATTTATAGTAGTTATGATTACCTGGTGCCGGTACAGTACAAAAAAAAGGAAAGTCTCATAATAAATGTCTTTTTAAACACTTTCAACAGAAAATGGCACCAACTCACGTACCCCTCACCCAAGGAAAAATCATTCACAACTTCAATCATAAAACAGGCCGCCTAAGCCCGATTGTTAAGCTACAAGTATATTACTCATTGATTAAATTTGGAGGTATCGCTAGAGCCAGAACTCAATATACTCATCTCTGCATGAAAGCTGACGACGTATGCGGATTCCTACCGGAAAAAAAACCGAGGGAAATGGTTCAAAGATTGTTTTTTGAAATTCTTGGTGCAGAGGTTCTCAAGAAATCGTCCCCAACAAGCCACAATAATCATTTAAAGATTCCAGACGATATTGTATGCAGATTGATAGTGTGCAGAGTATGTATTGAAATCTAGAATCTCAAAAATTTGGAAACATTTTGAAAAATTTACCTATTACATCATGCAATACTACGGAATCCCCGAGACGAGAGGAAAATAAAAAATGTAACAACAACTGATCGTTCGACATCTATATCACCTAGTAGAAAAAAGAATGAGCCAGAAGTCATTAGATCGACGAAGCAAATAGAGTTTGAAAAAAAAGTATGAACAAGAAATTTAAAATTTAAAGCGACAGATTAGATTTAGACTCAATTTTGAAAGATTTAAAATCAAATAGATTTGTAGCGGGTGATCAATTAGATGTCCTTCGTGAATTAGGTTCTGAGCATGTTGATTTGCTGAAGAGGGAAATAGATAAAGGAAACGGGGAACATGTAGAAAAAAAATACAGTCCTCAATTGCGCACCTTAGCTTTAACTTTACATTACTATTCACCTCGAGCTTGCTCGGAGAAAATTTGACAGCTGTCTTCCTCGCTCAAAAAGTATTTATGAATGGTATAGGTCCGTAGATGGAAAACCTTGTTTCAACGTTGAATCATTGCGTGTGTTGGGTGATCGAGTGAACATGTTAAAAAATAGCAGTAATGACAGGATCAACAATGATCACGAATTTTAAAAACAGGGCAAAAATTTAGTTGTAGCTTTAATGTTTGATGGAATGGCTATCAAACAAAATCTCGAGTATAACTCAAACTATGACTTTGTAGGAAAAGTAGATGCCGGAAGATTCATTGAGATCGATGAAAATGTTGTAGCGAAGGAAGCATTAGTTTTTTCAGTTGTTGCATTGAATGGTTTTTGGAAAATTCCAGTTGGATTTTTTCTCATTAATGATGTGACGTTATACGTCTTATAGGAATAATTATTACAATACTTTTTTTTGCCGTTTGAGTAAACGTATGGAAGGTACAAGGGCGGGAGCGCAGGTCAAAGAATAAGTGCGCGGCCAATATGGCGATTAGTGAAAGAAACCTCACCAAAGACGTGGAAATGTAGAAAGAATCAAAAGAAAACTTCCACTGCAGAACACAAACAAAATGTGGATCTGAAGATGGGATTTCATGAAAAAGCATTTCGATTACAATGAAAGCTAGGAAGTCATGGAACAGAAAGCACATACTATGACTGCAGGCCAAAAAAGATAGAGTTTCGCAATATAATATTTTTTGATATCCACTTGAATTTACTGACAATAAAATTGTTTCAGGAACACATATCATTGATGATATGATGTTAAGTGAAGCTCTAGATCTAAACAGGGAAACTGTCGAAGTTCAAGGATTTGTAAACTTAGATAAGCATACGCCCAAAGAACAGAGCTCAGTGTGAGCCGATCATGCTCTATTTTTTATATTTCAACCATTTCAAGGAAAATGGGTACAGATAAAGATCCAAATATTTGGGTAATTACAGTATTCCATTCAAGAAACAAATTAATTGTAGAATGTGCTAGGTACTTAGGTGTTTCCTGAATAAAAACTGTGTCACAAGTTAAATTTTGCACAAACTTATTATGGAGGGCATTATTTTGTATAGCATGACAGGGTTTCATGTGGATGCAGTAACAATAGATAGAGCACAATGGAATGGTGATATTGGGACTTTTTTTAGAGATGACTCTTAAAAATCATCTTATCAATATCCCTTCCACTCCAGTAAAAGAATGGTTCGTATCTCATTTTCAACATCTTTAAAAATGTCTTCGAAAAAATTTGTTGAAATATACAGAATACGAAGTAAGATCATGAACGAATGAAAAGTATACAAATCATGAAAAAGATTCATTATATTAACTTTCGTACTGTAGACTACAATGGTTTAAGGTATTGGGTCGATTTTTTGGAACAAGAAACTTGGTCTAGGGAAATCTTGTGTGCAGCATTTCTCACTGTATTCCATATAAATTCCAAAGGATATGAGAAAATTAATGCACCATTAGCTCATAACTTAAGTACATTTTCATACCAAAAAATGTGCAAATATGGTTGCTCATCATGGTAGAAGCTAATAAAAACCAACCATTGTCATGCTTTGAAATAAAGATCAAGAAAAAGGACGTTCGAAGATCATCGAAATCTACGGTGTACTCCATTGGACGATGAACTTCTATATTAGATTACGAAGAGCTCCTTTTCGAACGAACGACTGGTGTCGAATGAGTTGACTGACGGTGTTGCACATCAAGTTAGCAACACAAAAATTGAAAAAAGATTTTCATGTCGATGATATTCATCAGGTGCAGAAACGGTTGAAAAATCTTCGAAAGCAATTAATAGAGCTTTTGAGTAGGGGAGCTTTTGCTCTCTATGAATGGGTATCAAATATACCAAAATTAACAAGAGATAAATGAAAATACTCAGTTGAATGATCAATCAAAGGACCATTTTATGAAGTGATGCTTGATTCAGACTCATGTCACAACGCCGTATTGGTTGGCATGCATTTTTTTGTGCAATGGATGTAATAATGAACCTTTCTAGACCTCGTATGACAGCAAATCTTGGAATGGAGTAGATCCACAATGTAGATAAAATCGATCCACCTTTTGTAATATTCCACCTTTTGTTCTCCAAGAAGCAGCCGGAATAAAGAATGGGCAATCAAATAGTAGAAGAAAGAAAAATGAATTAAAACTCAGTCAGAGTTATTGAGACCGACCACGACGAACGGGCCGGCCAGGCACTCGCGCACTAAACACCTCGGACCGCCTCGAACGCCGGAGTCGGAATACCAAAAGTGAATCTCCTGCTTCTGCAGGTTACAAATGCCAAAATTTTGAGGAAAGATAGAAGAGTGAGAAATGGATCATGATTGGTAGAACGATTTTTGGGAGTTACCTAAATGGACGAATGAAAATGAGTTTCAAATGCTTATTGGTGTAGAGGAGTAAGGATATTTGAGGACTGTAGGTAAGTGACCCTCCGGCGAGCAGGTATAAGGGTCGACTCGGCTATGGGACAAACCGGCGTTGATCTAATGACAGGCAATAGGCGATGCACCGAAATGAGCTTTGAGTAATCAGTACGTACAGGCTCTCAATCAAATATGACCTATTATAAATATTAGATTTGAATTCAAAGGTACAGATTTCAAGTCGTGACGTGAAAATGTAACATCTCGAAGATTTATAGTCAAACCTATAAATTTCTATACAACATATGCATGAACTAACTATACAGATCCTCTGAGATACCGCTTCTTGGTTCTCATAATTTGTTTCTCAAATCTCTGTTAATAGAATAAATAATTTTTGTGAATTAAACACATATCACGTTAATTTTCCCTATTTTTATGTAAAATCCGTATACTTTTTATGGGGATGAAATTTCTAAAATAGAACTTTCCAAATTTTCTTTTAGAACCCAAAATCAATGATTTTTTCGATGTATGATTTTCGTAACAATCATCATTTCACAACCAGATTTTCATATTCAGCTGGCAACAATTCACAGAGTAACAAAATAAAGATTTGGGATAGAAATGATGAGGAGTTGAATGTAGGAAAAGTGACTAGCGTCGTAAAGTCATTAGCGTTCAAATATCACAAGATTGAGTATTTCGATTCACACGATTAAAGTGTTTGCAACTTCCCGAAAATTCGGGAATCCCAATTTGTCGGGTTGACTCAGGCTCGTGAGATTCGGGCACTGGAAAATCTCGGGAAGTACCAAATACGTTTTTGTTGAAATCAGTATGTTTCCCAAGATAAATAGTACAAAGTGAAACATCGAAGGCCGCTCAATTCGACGTATAAAATAATCGAAGAAAATAGTTTTTCGAATAATTTATGTAAACTAAAATCGTAAGTCACAGAATATTTAATTTTACGAGTCATGATTATGATTTTTTTTTCTGATAATTTATACCATATCACTACAAAATTCGGGAATTCCGAAAGTATTCAGGACTTGAAAACCTCGGGTTTCTGACTCGGCCCCGGAAAAAATATGGTTAGGAATGTTGTTCCTAGCGTAATTCCCAACGAAATGAGTCTAGTCTTGTTATGACGGATGAATTAGTAAAGCCATAAAAGAAAGATTTTGGATTAAACCAGGTAAACGTTGAATCGAAGATGAATATATTTTTTCTACAAATATTTATCCTATAATTTTAAAGTTACGTCGATAAGATTTTGCTCATGCTTCATCTTTATTCATCATAGTTATAGTTGTTCAATTCATAGAAATGGTGAACAATCATTTGTTTAACATTCATCAGTTTTAAATGAAGTGACTGTGTGTTATATAATAAAAAGGCTTGCGAATCTTTTATGACAAAGCCTTGAGTAGAACAGACTTTCAATCCATTAAAACCAACGTCATAGTACACAAAAGTGGTGCTTCTGACCAATTACATTAAACCGGGAAAGAATCGTGCACTTCGCTCTGAATCAAAGCCAACGAGTTGAGATACGAAAGTCTTGAGAGATTCCCTCAAAAAGCAATCGGCACCAAGGCTGAGAGTGGATGAAAGAGAGAAAAACTTGAAAAAGATGTAATCGTCAGTTTTCACTTAATTTACGGTTGAATCGAAGTTAGAATGTCGGAGAACGTTTGCTCGGGTATTGTTCGCATAGGAGCTTCCTTAAAATGTACCTGCACTTGCCGATTCCAGCTTACTGCTCCAGAAGGGCAAAAGATAATTATGTTTTTTTTTGTTCAACAAACAATAAATATACAATGAGGTTCGATGCATAGTACGTGCATTGCTTCTGTACGCATGTCCAGCTATACACTACATTCGGTTAGTTCACGACATTCAGGCGCCGATTTGGCCTCGGCATAAACGAACCGACTCAACTCGACAAATAACTTTCGACCACAGTTAGTCAATGAGTGCTCCATGGCTGACTGATTTTAGCCCCCAGATTCCAGGCTAAGATGAACCTGCTCTTGTATGCACCATTCAGATATTCAAATCCTTGATTCACTCCTCCATGAATGTATTCTTGAGAACAAATTAATTGACTTACGATAAACATAGTACACTATTGAACCAATTTCGTTCCGATATTATACATCTAGTTACAGATCAGACTTATCTTCTAATAAATCAAGGAATATTCGGTGGAACTTTTCATTCTAAAAACCCATTGAAGAAATTCATATTTATAGTATCTAATTTTGTACTTTATCCGTGTCTGATATCAACCAAAGAGCTGTAAAATGATTTTTGGAAAATATTTTTCTGAAAAATAATTGGTAAATAAGGTAAAATAAGATTGTGTTGTAAACTATTTTTTCTTTTTGGGCGACTATTTTTGTGAGAAACTTCCCATTCGTGCCAGAATAATTTCTCGCATATTTATCGAACTCTTGATGTACTAATAAGCTGCCGGAAGTTCGATTTTCGCCCACATTTGGGTGCGGTACTAACTATATATGTAATATATTAGTAGGTGTAGATATTTATTTTTGGAACAATTATTCATTCGTTGCTCAAGCTAGACTACTATTACTCGTATACTATACAAGAATAGCCGGCGCTTTTGTTTATTTATTGATAATAATTATTGTATAATACACTCTTTGTATGCGAGAAAAAATCCGATTATTATTGTCAATAATAAATGAGGGTAAGGCAGGCGGGTGTAAGGTAGGGTGTCAGATGGGAGGATGTAAACGGTTGCTAAGAAATATAAAATATTTCGAAAATATCAACACATTAGACGTTAAAATCATCGAAAGTGAATTTTTAGTCATTTTTTCATCTCGTTAGCAAAGGTTGCTAGGGTTGTAAATAACAGTTGCTATAGAAAAATCATGAAGACTTCGTGTCTTTCGCCGTTGAATGCTATGAACCTTACACTGATTTTCTCCTCCCTTTAGCAATAAGTACTAGAGAAGCAAACGACGATTTTTCACCATGAACAAAATTGAACTCATAGTCAGTTTCAGCCTTTCTACTATCAACTGACTTCTGGGATTCAATATTCTTGATCCGTATGGATTGTAAAAATATAGGTCCGGTGCGGTCTTACCTTATTACAATGCTTGCTCGACACTCAATTGTAAAAGTTTTGGAAAACAATTCCTTGCAGAGTTTCGGTCGCGTCTTAGCGAATTCCACAACAGCCAGTGTTTAAATCTCTATAGTTTTCATCACTCGTTGCTACAAGCAGAGGCTAATAATTTTTTCAAATGACAAAGGGGTTACCCTCTCCCTCGTTTCGCATGGTACGTGGCATACGAAAATGGAGAATACTCTCCATTTTTTCATCTCTCATTTCGCGAAATACTTCACTGATAATATAAGATCTGATGATATATAAAGCTCTTAGGTATATTTATGGACTAAAAAAATCTAGTCCATAAATATCGACTGCCGGAACATAAGTTTATTTTGTGTTCATAATTTTTGAGTATTAATTTGAGAACGGAAGCCACAAGTGAACGGAAGTGTTCTAAATCGTGTGTTTTGAGCTCGAAATCCAACTTCATCTTTTTTTATAAGTATTGTGAAGAGGTATTACAATTTTTATTCTAAGAAGTTAACGTTTACAGTTTAATTTTTTAATTGAGAAAGCATTATATCTATGTTAGTGAGGATCAAATCCTCTTCAATTCCTCTCAACAGCAATTTACAGTCCGTCCAATAAGTCTTGTTAGTCATCTGATCAACTTTTTTCACTTACAGGTATTTTCAATCTTTATTGTCATTTCTTACACAAATTTACAAAGTGTCTTCAATTGATGGTAGATTACTCCAGCAGTCTCTTTGATTTCTTAATACGTTTTCTTTGATCTTCAAAATTTTCAAAGAACGTATTCCATGCACTTGTTTTGTCTCTTCGATTATCTTCGATACCTTGAGTATGAGTGGGCATTCTGGCTACCCTATTGTGTCTTTCATCTCCACCATCATGATAATAATTGATTGGGTCTAGCTCAGGACCAACCACCAGTAACTGTAAAATTGTTATTAACTCGATCAAAATGCATCTTCCGATTTCGAAAAATTCTACCACAAAACTATGTATATAGTGTTGAGAAGTGGAGGTATTGTCTATACATAAATTATCAATTAATGAAAAAAAAAGTTGGAGAAGCTGAAATTTGGTTTTTATGTAAGTATGTTCATGAGTTTTCGTGATAAATCGAATGATTCATTCAATATTATGAAAAACATGTTCTCTAATAATTTTCAATAATTATTGGGTTTTAACTGTATTTTTTAATGATCTGGATATTTTTTCGTATTTAAAAACTTATGAAAAATTTCATTGACTCGTATTCGAAGAACCTATAAAAAATTTTCGGCCAAAAATATGATACGATTTTGCAATGAAAAGATTCCATTTCGAGTGCGATGATTATTGTAACACGATTAACTCAAATAGAAATAAAAATTTCATACAATCATGGACTAGAATTAATTTATCATGCTACAGACAATTTTCTAGCGGATAGTATTGAAAGTTAACCGATAAAAATTAGTTATGATCGTGGCCATATTTAATTGTAAGTAATGAAGTATATATATGCTCCACGCATCTTTAAAATCTACATCCATATTTTGCTTCTAAAAAATGAATTTGATCGTTAGAATCTCAAAACACCCGATTCATAGATCATAGCTTCTCCTATATTGACAAAACAGACTGAAGCCTCATCTCAGATTACATGGAATTACGAGACCAATTTATTGCCATTCGGCCCCATTACTATTGATCTTTTTCAGATTTTCCAAGACTATACACAACAGTTTCACACTTTGATAGGACTCACTAGGAAAGGTTGATATTTTCGGGTTCTCAATTTTGACCGGACTATCAGGACTTGTTTCCGAGTGTATTCTAGGATACTCAGTGCAGTCATTTGGGCGAGCCAATTATTTGAGGTATGCTTCGGAGTTATTATCGACATGTACGAGCTATTTTAATCACATCAAACTAATGTTGATCTTTGATGCATACTGTAAACTGTGGAAACAACATGGTTATTATGAGGATTGATCCAAGCCACTATATGATTCATAAAGAGTATACTAAAAATGATCATAATAACAAAAATATGCCTTTATCAACACAATCATGATATTTTATAATATCTTGCGTGGTGATTTTGTTGAAATCAATATTAGGAGTTCAATCTTTCATCTGACTACACAAATATCTACACAGCTGCTTCATAAACTTGTATTTACTCACTGTTGCGCCCTGAGTACAAGCTGACAAGGCAGAAAAAGAATTATATTATCCTACCAGAGAATTAGATTTTTAATTTATTCTCAATAATACATAATTTGATAACGAATGTAATTTGACACTTCAGTAAGTTAGTTTCGTTATCGATTAAAAATTTAATTCTCTGGAAACGATAATGAAGTATTCTTCTTTTTCGTCATCTTGTATTCTGAGCGCAACAGTTAGTAAATACTAGACCACACTATTTTGGACAGTTGCGTAGTTTGTATTTGTGTACCAAGATGTTGAATTGAACTCCCAATATTGATTTAAAAACTAACTGCTAACTGTATTAACAGAATGTTTTCTCAGAGAGGCTTCGTATGAAAAACAGTTGCTGTGTACAGATGAGAATTCTGTGTCTTTTGCCATCGAGACATGGACCTAAAACTGTTTTTTGAATAACTTAGCAACGGTTGCTAGGGGCATCAGCAACAATTTATATGAATTATTGCAAGTGAAATGAGTTCATGCTCTGGGTATTTGGGCAGCGCGGCTGACTAAATATCTGGCGAATGCTGGTTCGAATCCAGTCAGGGGAGCGTGAATTTTTTCTCTCTCGCAATCTCATTTTTTCAATAATTTTGAATAGTTTACTAAATTCGATGAATCAATATTCAATAATTGCTATAGAAAATACAAAATTACTGTGTCGTATGACTTAAAAAAAAACTATAAATTAAATTCAAGTCGATATTTCATTCCCTTATAGTAACCGTTGCTTTGGAGAAACAAAGTTTCCGTGTCGTTTACTATCAACTAATGGACTTCGAAATGATTTTGCCTCTTTCGTAGCAATGGTTGCTAGGGATATCAACAATGGTTGCTATAGGAAACATTTCATTAATTCTTGCCGATCCGATTCGGATCCAAACGACCAATTACTAGGAATCATGTAGAGAACTTCCAAAAAACACTTTAGCAATGGTTGCTAGGAAAATAAACAATGGATTTCGATGAAAATGGTACTTGGTTCGCATCTTCCTACAACTACCTGTGTGCAAAATTTCAGGAAAATCGGACAACTTGTTTGAGTTATCGCGTCCCAAAAAAATAGTCACATACACCGTACGTATGTTCGTACAGACATTTTTGAAACTCCACATTTTCGACCCGTAGATTACAAGAATCGAGGTCCCGAAGTCTGACTCGAAAGATCAATTTTTGCCCTGTTACAAAGCTTTTTCTTTGAGAAAGTAATATCATGTAGCATGTTGTTTCCAGTAGTATTTAAAGTGTAGGATATGAAAAGATGCATTAACATTCGTTTACCGTGGATAATAAGCTTTGAAAGGGTTAAGATAATTGAAAAAGAGAAGGAAATACTAAATCTAAGAAACGTGCCACATTGGCTAGTGCGTCACATTAGTTGAAGTCACCTTACTTCTAAGGTGATATATGTTCAGAATGTATCGTGGTTTGAAAATATTAGTTTTCTTATATTCAAATAATAGAATTCTTACCTTGTTGATTCTCTCGTCATTGGAGCTGCTTCCTCTTGCGCTTATGGCAGATGCATCAGAAATCTGAATTCGTAGTAATATGTACATTTTAAATTGGCATTTGGAAAAGAAAATTCATCTTAAATGGTAGATAGTATTTCGTGTTCATCATTTACAATCAAGTAACTCATACTTTTACGAAAGAATGTTTAGGGTTTATTCGAGTGATAGATAATATTACTTTCTCTTTTTTAGTCAGTTGCATAAAAGCGTATTTTAGGAAATTTTTTTTACTCATGAGTCCCGTGGAGTTATCAAGTTATCAGTATAATTTTCTATTACTCACCAAAATCAGTGTAACGCCCAAGAGAATTCGAAAGAATATTTTTGTAGCCATTTCTGGAAAAGCAATCGCAACAGTGAATTTCACATATATATACACCTGAATGTGTAGATATAGTACTTGTAGAAAACATCTGTGTCAACAAATATTATCCGAAGCACAAATGGCCTTCATTTCAACCATCGTTCTTTCATTTTGTAGTATCTGAAATCTCATCTGTGTTCGGAGGTGACGAGATACCCGATACTTCGAATACAATACAAGAAAAAGGGAGAGGGTGCGAGTGCAGAGGGCAAAGTCTCCGCCGGGGGGTCGGGTGGAAAAAATGTGTTGTTGTCCCCTTGAAAATGTTGTCTGATTGTGATCATACTAGATGATTGAATTGGGAAAGTTGAGTTGTTATTCTGACTCAGTTTGAAACTGAGCTGAGAACCCGGTGTCAATAAGTTGGGTCACAAGATCATCAGCATCAACGGTTTTACAAGTTCCAAGCATCAACCAAGGAGAGACTATATGGCCGAGATCCGTTCAGTTATTACTGTTGGAGTACAACAACTGTAATTTATATTATTTCACGCACTAATACATGAAATGTTGTTTATCGGATAAAGAATAACTAAAAAAAATTGATTTATCTGATACGTATCACAACGAAATATGAATGACACCGAGAAAAATCGCTCTAGTAAAAATGATAAAAACAATGTCGAGATATATTTACCTATACTCTCACTCAATCATCCAGTATTTTTTGCAATTCGTTCAATGAATTGAAAATATTTCAATATGAGCTATTAATCGATTTGAAGGAGATAATTTTTGACATTTGGGTTACTAGTTACATTCCAAGTCGAGAAATTCAACAATCAACATGAGAAACTCCATGACATTTAGATAATCGAAATTCATAGTATCGTGCACTAAAAGTACAGTAACCGAAACTAAATATATAGTAAAGAATACTAAACATATTGTAAGAACCATATATTTTTCATATGAAACATTACACTATTTATCTAATTGAATCTACAATAATAGATACTTGGGGCAAGTTAAAACAAAATTGATATTTTATTTTTATTGGAATGCACTGTATATTTTTCTGACTGTATGACGAACCAATATAATAACTTGATAATTTACGTTCAATTTTTTTTTAAAACTTGGGATTTCATCTGCAAATTCTTTGAAAGGCCAATGCCTGTCATGCACAAGGAGTTATTTGGCGGATTACACGTTTGTGATCAGCGAAAACAGAATAGACGACGAGAAGTTCTTTCTGTTCCTTTTTCTCCTTTTTCGTACCCCGCTGAGTTCTTGAAACATTTTCCAATCTGATGTCGTTCAGCCCGTTACCAGATTGATAGAAACGGATTGCGGACTTCTCTCACGAGGAGCCAGCAAAGCAGATAACAAAGCTATCCCACGAAAGAAAGAAGCAGAGAAGAGAGGACAAGGCAAACTATTTCAGGACGCAGAAAAAAAGAAATAGGCGAGCCAAAGTTTTTTTTCCGTCGATCCCATCCGGAACTGCTTTCTTTCCAGCGTTATCTTCTAGTTTTAAACGTATAGGCATGGTAAACTATCACATACACTAGCGTGTAATGTTTTCAAACGCTCTGACAATTGGTACTGGCGTGAGTTAGTCGATTGGAGTCAAAAGTATCCCCAAAACTTGAACTCCCTTCCGTCTATATAAGTTGAAACAATTTAATTTCTAATTAATCATATTTTCAATCATACTTTATTGTTCAATACAAGTGCACTATATCTAATATAATTCACAATTCAACCCAGTAGAATATTCTTTGAGTTACCACATCGCGGTATATGCGAGTAGCTGTTATGATTGACTGTTTGCCTCATGTCTACGGCCCTGGGTAGGAATGCGATGAAACCACTCAGAAAATCACCACCTAGTCAATGCATGTGTGAGAGGTGTAAAAACACGTATTTTAATAAGAGATATGCAATAGTATTGAATGAATGAAATTTACGGATACTTCTTCAGTAGCTCGACTTAATTGAAATGCACATATTTCAGATAGAAATGAAAAAATAGCCAAAGTCCACCCCTCAAGTAGTATTGAAAAGATCATCGGTAGCTCATCGAAAGAAATGGACTTTGGCTGTTCATCACGATTTTTAACGTGATAGAATGTTTCACGATCAAGGAATAATTTTATAAACCCTCCTTCAGAAATTTTAGCCGAGATACAATTTAATTTATGCAAAATGGGTGAATCTGTAGTTAACATGTAAGTAGAATAACTATTCACGATATTTTCTTCGGATATGTGGATTGATTGACTTTCAGATAAATAGTATGGATAAATGAAATCGCTTGTAATGCAAACTACGTGATCCCCATTCAAAAGACGTTTGAGACATACTTCAGAATGATTACCAGTATTAAAACGCAGGCGTAGTGTGTCATATGGTACCAGTTCTTTGTAGCCCGTAAATCCATAAACTAGTAAATTAGATTTAATCAATTCTTCAGCTGTGTCAATCGTAGATGAAGGATTTGTTACAGTACTAATTGCACTCAAATGGCTTTGAAAAAAAGAGCTAATCACGAAAATAAATATTGAAATTATCATGAAAATAACTTTAGAAACCAACTCTTGTGGGCTATTTAAACTTGACATGCCTAAAAATATTCGCAGAAATTCGAATGCAGCATCTAACAAGGATATTTTGAAAATGTGTTTTGTAGCAATCACACAGAAAAAAGAGCATATGATGAAATACATCCAGAATTCAGACTTGAGAAAGTACACAAACTTATCTCTGTACATGAGTTTCTGAGATACTATTTTGATTTTGGTAGAATAAATGGGATAAAGTTGATTCTTCCAAGAATTTCGGAGAAACAATTGGATTACCATTATATCAACGGTATTATCCATTACATCTTTCATTGATCCTTCGGGTCCTCCGTTTACGCTAATTAAACCAGGTCGGTTAGATATTTTTACTGTAACTGTTGCTCCAATGTGTTCCAACATCGTGCATATTATCTCAATGGGGGCACCGGCACATCTTTCATAGCCTGATTTTTCTTTCTTGTAACGATACGCTCTAGAGTCATTCAAAGTAACAATTTTAAAATTATGATTGTCTAAATTCCTTGTCTTGTCATAAAATAATATATTGCAAGCAGAAAAATGTGATGTTTCTGAAAAAAAAACCGCTGCCAAGTGCCTCAGCAGTATGCTTTCTCAAAGTATTGCAATTGAACCTCAATTTGCATTAATCACCACTCTTTGAGAAAGCAAAATGAACCTCTAACTCATTTCCTCCACTCCATAGTAACGGTTGCTATGGTAAATATCCGAGCTTCGGTGTTCTTACTTCTTAGTCATCAATAGTTCCGAAAATGGACCTCCAACTGACTTTTCACACTCCATAGTAACGGTTGCTAAGGACGTAAACAACGGTTGCTATGGTAAATGTCGGAGCTTCGACGTTATTACTTCTTAGTCATCAACAGTTCCGAAAATGGACCTCCAACTGACTTTTCCCACTCCATAGTAACGGTTGCTATGGTAAATGTCGGAGCTTCGATGTTCTTACTTCTTAGTCACCAACAGTTTCAAAAATGGACTTCAAACTGACTTTTCCCACTCCATAGTAACGGTTGCTAAGGACGTAAACAACGGTTGCTATGGTAAATGTCGGAGCTTCGATGTTCTTACTTCTTAGTCATCAACAGTTCCAAAAATGAACCTCCAACTGACTTTTCCCATTCCCTAGTTACGGTTGCAAGCGATATAAACACCGGTTGCTAGAGACATCAACAATGGTTTATACGGGAAAGGTCTCTTTGATTGTTATAGAATCCCATAAATATACAAACCCAAATGATCATTTATCATGAATTATATGGGAACTTATCGAAAACACGCTAGCAACGGTTGCCATGGAATCAAACAACGGATGTTGCTGAACACCGAACTCGGTTCACATCTGCCGGAGACCGACCTGTGTGCAAAATTTCAGGACGATCGGACCATTCCTTCGAAAATTAACGTACGACAAAAAAAAAGTCAGTCTGAAGCTGAATTTTGTATCTCCATAGCAACGGTTGCTAGGAGAATAAACAATGGTTGTTCCAAAATGAATGTCTTATCGATTCTCATCGATCGTCGAAAGAATTCGAGACCCATCGTGCATTGATGATGATTTTTGGAGCTTTTATCAAAAACACGTTAGCAACGGTTGCTAGAGAAATAAAACAACGGAATTGGCTGAAAATTGAACTCGACCGAGATTTTGCGGCGACTAACCTGTGTGCAAAATTTCAGGACGATCGGACAATTCCTTCGAGAGTTATCGTACGACAAAAAAAAGTGCACGTACGTACATACAGACATTTTCGGATTTCCATGTTTTTCGACCCGTAGATTACGAAAATCGAGGTCCCGAAGTCCGATTCGGTGGGTCGATTTTTACCCCGTTACAAAGCTTTCTCTTTGAGAAAGCAATATGATCAATTTATTTTGTTGGACCATGGACCATGATTGGCATCATTAGCTTAAAAAATATGTAGATAAAGTTCACGCAAACATATACAGTTGGTAAATGATTCTGTTGGCTAATGAATTGTACTAACTAGTATTCAATAAAGTTTTGAGTAATTGTTCTTCCACTAGTTCAAACATGGTCCAGCCGTTTGCCAAAAGTTCAACTTCTACTTGCTTCCAAAATTTTGGTGCTGTTTTCGAATATGGATTGTAGGTACATATTGATAGGTCTGCTCTTAATTTGGTGAATAAATAAATAGCAGATAGAACATTATACTCCCACAGAATAGATTTTTTTATTTTCAGTAATATTGATGTTAAATTTCCATTTGATGTGATCATAATAGCGACGCTAGTCACAGGAAAAAACCGCTGCCAAGTGCCTCAGCAGTATGCTTTCTCAAAGTATTGCAATTGAACCTCAATTTGCATTAATCACCACTCTTTGAGAAAGCAAAATGAACCTTTAACTTATTTCCTCCACTCCATAGTAACGGTTGCTATGGTAAATATCCGAGCTTCGGTGTTCTTACTTCTTAGTCGTCAACAGTTCCGAAAATGGACCTCTAACTGACTTTTCCCACTCCATAGTAACGGTTGCTAAGGACGTAAACAACGGTTGCTATGGGAAATGTCGGAGCTTCGACGTTATTACTTCTTAGTCATCAACAGTTCCGAAAATGGACCTCCAACTGACTTTTCCCACTCCATAGTAACGGTTGCTAAGGACGTAAACAACGGTTGCTATGGTAAATGTCGGAGCTTCGATGTTCTTACTTCTTAGTCACCAACAGTTTCAAAAATGGACTTCAAACTGACTTTTCCCACTCCATAGTAACGGTTGCTAAGGACGTAAACAACGGTTGCTATGGTAAATGTCGGAGCTTCGATGTTCTTACTTCTTAGTCATCAACAGTTCCAAAAATGAACCTCCAACTGACTTTTCCCATTCCCTAGTTACGGTTGCAAGCGATATAAACACCGGTTGCTAGAGACATCAACAATGGTTTATACGGGAAAGGTCTCTTTGATTGTTATAGAATCCCATAAATATACAAACCCAAATGATCATTTATCATGAATTATATGGGAACTTATCGAAAACACGCTAGCAACGGTTGCCATGGAATCAAACAACGGATGTTGCTGAACACCGAACTCGGTTCACATCTGCCGGAGACCGACCTGTGTGCAAAATTTCAGGACGATCGGACCATTCCTTCGAAAATTAACGTACGACAAAAAAAGTCAGTCTGAAGCTGAATTTTGTATCTCCATAGCAACGGTTGCTAGGAGAATAAACAATGGTTGTTCCAAAATGAATGTCTTATCGATTCTCATCGATCGTCGTCGAAAGAATTGGAGACCCATCGTGCATTGATGATGATTTTCGGAGCTTTTATCAAAAACACGTTAGCAACGGTTGCTAGAGAAATAAACAACGGAATTGGCTGAAAATTGAACTCGACCGAGATTTTGCGGCGACTAACCTGTGTGCAAAATTTCAGGACGATCGGACAATTCCTTCGAGAGTTATCGTACGACAAAAAAAAGTGCACGTACGTACATACATACAGACATTTTCGGATTTCCATGTTTTTCGACCCGTAGATTACGAAAATCGAGGTCCCGAAGTCCGATTCGGTGGGTCGATTTTTACCCCGTTACAAAGCTTTCTCTTTGAGAAAGCAAAATTCGTCGACTCACGTGTGATTCGTTTAAAACATGTATGTTTTGGAATCTCTCATTTTTGTCAAAAACAGCGTCATGATAAATGTTGAATAAATACGTAGATGTACGAGAAGATGGAAGAAATTTGAAAATATTTTCTTTAACTGATTTTGGGTTGGTAAAGAATAATAAATTGTTTTTGTTAAAACAACAGTAAATTATTGCTTTCTCAAAGAGAAAGCTTTGTAACGGGGTAAAAATCGACCCACCGAATCGGACTTCGGGACCTCGATTTTCGTAATCTACGGGTCGAAAAACATGGAAATCCGAAAATGTCTGTATGTATGTACGTACGTACGTATGTACGTACGTACGTGCACTTTTTTGTCGTACGATAACTTTCGAAGGAATTGTCCGATCGTCCTGAAATTTTGCACACAGGTTAGTCGCCGCAAAATCTCGGTCGAGTTCAATTTTCAGCCAATTCCGTTGTTTATTTCTCTAGCAACCGTTGCTAACGTGTTTTTGATAAAAGCTCCAAAAATCATCATCAATGCACGATGGGTCTCGAATTCTTTCGACGATCGATGAGAATCGATAAGACATTCATTTTGGAACAACCATTGTTTATTCTCCTAGCAACCGTTGCTATGGAGATACAAAATTCAGCTTCAGACTGACTTTTTTTTTGTCGTACGTTAATTTTCGAAGGAATGGTCCGATCGTCCTGAAATTTTGCACACAGGTCGGTCACCGGCAGATGTGAACCGAGTTCGGTCTTCAGCAACATCCGTTGTTTGATTCCATGGCAACCGTTGCTAGCGTGTTTTCGATAAGTTCCCATATAATTCATGATAAATGATCATTTGGGTTTGTATATTTATGGGATTCTATAACAATCAAAGAGACCTTTCCCGTATAAACCATTGTTGATGTCTCTAGCAACCGGTGTTTATATCGGTTGCAACCGTAACTAGGGAATGGGAAAAGTCAGTTGGAGGTTCATTTTTGGAACTGTTGATGACTAAGAAGTAAGAACATCGAAGCTCCGACATTTACCATAGCAACCGTTGTTTACGTCCTTAGCAACCGTTACTATGGAGTGTGAAAAGTCAGTTGGAGGTCCATTTTCGGAACTATTGATGACTAAGAAGTAATAACGTCGAAGCTCCGACATTTACCATAGCAGCCGTTGTTTACGTCCTTAGCAACCGTTACTATGGAGTGGGAAAAGTCAGTTTGAAGTCCATTTTTGGAACTATTGGTGACTAAGAAGTAAGAACATCGAAGCTCCGACATTTACCATAGCAACCATTGTTTACGTCCTTAGCAACCGTTACTATGGAGTGGGAAAAGTCAGTTAGAGGTCTATTTTCGGAACTGTTGACGACTAAGAAGTAAGAACACCGAAGCTCGGATATTTACCATAGCAACCGTTACTATAGAGTGGAGGAAATGAGTTAGAGGTTCATTTTGCTTTCTCAAAGAGTGGTGATTAATGCAAGTTGAGGTTCAATTGCAATACTTTGAGAAAGCATACTGCTGAGGCACTTGGCAGCGGTTTTTTTTCCTGAAAATATAGATGTTTTGCTTATTAACGATTCAGGTCAGTACATAAAACAGGAAAATGATCATATAAGCTTACAGTAACTATTGTTGACTGGCCATACTTCTCGGAGGCAGAGGAAAAACTTCTAATTTGAATAGTTTGAGAGTGAACTAAGATTTTTTGTAATATAACTAATAAACGCAGAATCGCAGAATTGATATTCATTTTTCAAGATTTTAATATTCCATCGTGAGTATCGACACGACTGTGGTGGTTTTCATCAATAGACTGACTGCGTATTTCATTATGGATGCAAAAACGATAAATGTTCAAGTATAAATTTATTGATTTAACCAGCATGTACGTAATTTTTTAAATTATTCAACGAATTTATTTACTATCATTCTTTCTCCCTGGTCTATCTTCCTCGAACTGTATTTTTGCTGCCAATGCATTTAGCGGCCAATCCATAATTTTATTTCTAGTCGATAATCATAGAAGCTTCAAATTATAGTCAGAGTTGGAAGTTCAAGTTCATGTAAGTATCTTGAAAGAGACAGCGATCTGTAAAATATATCAAATGCATAGCTAAAATCCCTTTTCAGAACATTGCTAGTATGTGGTTCAAAATTTTTCCAAAGGGTTTAGCCTCGCTATTGTCCACAAATTATGTGAAGCTATGTGGTTCTATTCACTGAGAATACAACCACGATCATTCAGCATATCATTCTTCGTAAAAATTCTTGAAATCACGGAGGAAAAAAATGCATTTTCCAATTGAAACTCATGATTTGATCTTTGTGAAGAAATTTTTTTTTTCCATGATGCAGAATACGCTCTGAAAAAATTTTAATAATCATTGCGGGATCTCCATTGCTGTGCTTGGACATCGAGAAAAAAAATCAAATGTAAGTAAAATACTCACGTGGGACATACCGTATTTCACTGTCCCTGCTTGGCGAGACCGAGTGATGGGAACTGCGCAGCTTTGCAGGCAAAATAGCTACCCTTGGAAAGCATATAGAGGAGTGCAATTAGTGAAAAACACCCCGAAAATGTGGCTTGGTCTGGATTTTTTTTGGAATCGCTTCATTTTCGCCTCCACATCAAAACTGGATCTAAACAAAGTCCTGAAAAGTTGCGGAAAATTGTAGGAAAAATAAAGAAAATTGAAAAATGACTGTTTTTTTACATTTCAGTGCTTAACTTTTTTTAGAGAGACTTTTCGAAAAAATGTGTAGAGTAAAAAGTTGTTCGTATTGAAATTCCCTACAGAATAAGCCCTGTTGAGTTACGATTCAGTAATTAGGATAGTCATAAAACCCCGATTACGTGGTGAGACACGAAAAAATTGAATCAATGGAAAAACACATTTTCTATGCATCAAAATTGATGAAAATTCGTGAATAGGATTCTTTTATCATTGTTTTAATACAACCCCAAGCCGCCTGTGATTGGTCCATAATTTTCCGAAATACGGGTTTTTCAAATTTAGATTTCATTGCTTAATTGCGCAAAAATGAAGATATGTTTTTGGATGAAACTTTTTTTAAAACGTCCGTGGGATAACCAGCTATCATATCCAACATTAATATTACACTAATTTTAGTAAAAAAAAATGTTAATGAACTTTATATGTTTGATTAGTTTTTTACGTCTATAATTTCCTCGAAATAACTGTATGTCATAAAATTTGACTTCAGCTTGACGAGCTACCCCAAATTAAGTGGTTAAACATGAAGATACGACTTATAGTTACAGAAATATAGAGATTAATAGTCGATCGGCTAATTTGAAACGCGCGAAATCAGTTTCCCACTGGCGCCTAGCAGACGGTTTTTCTCCCCCACCACGCCTCTACTCCGTCATTCCGGCAGTTACGCTCGAGAAAACTGTTGCGCGGCGCGCTATTTCATATATTTCTACCAATGAATCATGAATCAGGACTTTTGTTTCACATCACATTATTGCAGCTAATTCCTATCTTTCGAATGAGTCGCGCCACGTTGATATATATACAATATATAACCTAAAAACTATTGAAAACTTTAGAAAAAGATAGCTCGCGACACAAGCACAGTAGAGTAACGACTTTGTGCTCAAAATGTGCAAAATCTTATTAGCTTTCATTTGACACCAATTACATTCCAATTGATAAGCTTGTTCCCGAGAAAATGCAGTTATTTTGAGAAAATCGTAGACGCAAGAAACCCAATCAAACATATAAAGTTCATTAAAATTTTTTTTTGTTAAAATAAGTGTAATATTAATGTTAGATATGATAGCTGGCTATCTCACGGACGTTTTGAAAAAAGTTTCATCCAAAAACATATCTTCATTTTTGCGTAATTAAGCGACGAAATCCAAATTTGAAAAACCCGTATTTCGGAAAATTATGGACCAATCACAGGCGGCTTAGGGGTGTATTAGAACAACGATAAAAGAATCCTATTCACGAATTTTCATCAATTTTGATGCATAGAAAATGTGTTTTTCCATTGATTCAATTTTTTCGTGTCTCACCACGTAATCGGGGTTTTATGACTATCCTAATTGCTGAATCGTAACTCAACAGGGCTTATTCTGTAGGGAATTTCAATACGAACAACTTTTTACTCTACACATTTTTTCGAAAAGTCTCTCTAAAAAAAGTTAAGCACTGAAATGTAAAAAAACAGTCATTTTTCAATTTTCTTTATTTTCCCTACAATTTTCCGCAACTTTTCAGGACTTTGTTTAGATCCAGTTTTGATGTGGAGGCGAAAATGAAGCGATTCCAAAAAAAATCCAGACCAAGCCACGTTTTCGGGTTTTTTTACGATTTTCGGCCTAATTGCACTCCTCTAATAGTTCCGCAGATGCTGCAGTCCCAGAGCAACTCGAATGGGGTCGCTAACTACGCGTCTGACAAAGCTCCGGCTGGAAGAGAAAGAGAGGGAGTGACTCCGAGAGAACTTGAAATTGACGATCAGGGTGCATATCGCCTCAAAGATTAAGTTTTTCCCTGTATACGTGTATACGCGAGCTACATAACCCTACTTTTTACAGGTGGCGCTGTGGCGCATCGAATTTTATTGGTAGCGGCTAGCGGTTCCTCACGCTCACGGTAAAGAGGTAAATTGAGCTTGTGTCATCAAAGCTCTAAGCTTCCTAGCTGATGACGTAATTTCAAATTGATTGATCGTGTATGACTCAATAGTTATTCGGCAATCGTAATTCGCCTTTCCACTACAAACCGTAAAAGACTGTTTGAGTATTTCTTTTATTCCGGAAGATATTGCCACCGGGGCACGATCCAATTGAGTACTCTTACATCAAATATATAAGAGCGGATGTTAATTTCGGACGATCAATCACAGTAAAATTTTCTAAGATGATTTTTGGGTACCCTAATAAGCCAAACGTAATTAAAGTCAGCCAATCTATACAGTTTAGCGTTTCGATTTACCCGAGATATTCGGTCAATAATGTTTTATTTTATACATGTACAGTATGTTTATATTCATAGTTCCTTGTATACATATCAGATATATGGCTCATACATCAAATCAAAAATAATTCAACGAATATTTCCAGGATATCGAAAAGTTAGGCTGAATCGCTTAATAGAGAACCCAAAAAGCATTTCAAAAAGTTTCGTCATGATTGGCCACCCGAAGTTGACTACCTTTCATAGTAAGTCGAATCCAATTGACTCCAATGTGTTGTATATAATTTAATGCTGATGTGTATCAATTTTGATATGCGTTCACCGTACAGAACCGTAAAAATTGAGAAGCTACTGATATGTAAATTCAATGCGCCACCTTTAATAAGCCGGGTTATGTTGCTTGAGTATATTTTTATAAGGAGTATAATTTAAATTTATAAGCTATGTCTTAACAATTAACATGAAACTCTATCGACCAATTTTCCGCACACAGACTAAATGCGTGGAAAAGTTCACGCGGAATCCTTATATGAATCAAGAGAAAAGAAGGTATAGGACATATTGATAAAAAATGATGGCAATGAAGATTGACACGCCAAAACACCGATGAAAAATCCTTCATTTTAAAAAGTAGCTATTAAGGGGTAATATACCTTTGTGATCTCCGATTTCGAGGTCATTTTCAAACACTTACCATAAGCGCAGGAAAAATCCAAGGAAAATGGGGTTTGTTGCATATGAAAGTACTACTTCCTAACTATAAAAAACACACTTTATTTTTTCCAAAAAATACAAAATGGCGGCGTACCAGCTCGTCAAAGGAGAAAAAAATTTTTTACTTTTTCTTCACTAGCCTACCACTACAGGTCACAATTTTGACCCTAGAAGAAAAAATCGAACGGGGTTTTGAAGTAAAATAGAAAACTCAGTGAACGGAGGGGCATTTTTTCGAAATTCGAATTTGGGACCAAATGGCGTCAATTTGAATTTTTTTTCTTTTTTTTTCGCAAAAAAATCGATCGAAAATCGGCCATAAAATCGGTAAAAATCAAAATATCAAAAAATCTTACGGCATTCACTTAAAAATCATGTTTCCAGGCTACAGTTAAAATTTGAAGTGAATCGGTTAAAAATTGACGGCGCTATTAGTAGGCTAATGCCAAAAAAGACGGTTTCGAGATAAACGCGTTCAAAGTTTTGAGTACTGTACTAGTACTATACGACTCTGTTCAGAGAATCGATTTTTTGAGGTACTTAGAACTTCTTCCCCCACTTGATCGACTTTTTATATCATTCTTAGGTAGTTTATGGAGTGTTTAAGCCAATAAAAAAAAACCGCTGCCAAGTGCCTCAGCAGTATGCTTTCTCAAAGTATTGCAATTGAACCTCAACTTGCATTAATCACCACTCTTTGAGAAAGCAAAATGAACCTCTAACTCATTTCCTCCACTCTATAGTAACGGTTGCTATGGTAAATATCCGAGCTTCGGTGTTCTTACTTCTTAGTCGTCAACAGTTCCGAAAATAGACCTCTAACTGACTTTTCCCACTCCATAGTAACGGTTGCTAAGGACGTAAACAATGGTTGCTATGGTAAATGTCGGAGCTTCGATGTTCTTACTTCTTAGTCACCAATAGTTCCAAAAATGGACTTCAAACTGACTTTTCCCACTCCATAGTAACGGTTGCTAAGGACGTAAACAACGGCTGCTATGGTAAATGTCGGAGCTTCGACGTTATTACTTCTTAGTCATCAATAGTTCCGAAAATGGACCTCCAACTGACTTTTCACACTCCATAGTAACGGTTGCTAAGGACGTAAACAACGGTTGCTATGGTAAATGTCGGAGCTTCGATGTTCTTACTTCTTAGTCATCAACAGTTCCAAAAATGAACCTCCAACTGACTTTTCCCATTCCCTAGTTACGGTTGCAACCGATATAAACACCGGTTGCTAGAGACATCAACAATGGTTTATACGGGAAAGGTCTCTTTGATTGTTATAGAATCCCATAAATATACAAACCCAAATGATCATTTATCATGAATTATATGGGAACTTATCGAAAACACGCTAGCAACGGTTGCCATGGAATCAAACAACGGATGTTGCTGAAGACCGAACTCGGTTCACATCTGCCGGTGACCGACCTGTGTGCAAAATTTCAGGACGATCGGACCATTCCTTCGAAAATTAACGTACGACAAAAAAAAAGTCAGTCTGAAGCTGAATTTTGTATCTCCATAGCAACGGTTGCTAGGAGAATAAACAATGGTTGTTCCAAAATGAATGTCTTATCGATTCTCATCGATCGTCGAAAGAATTGCGGACCCATCGTGCATTGATGATGATTTTTGGAGCTTTTATCAAAAACACGTTAGCAACGGTTGCTAGAGAAATAAACAACGGAATTGGCTGAAAATTGAACTCGACCGAGATTTTGCGGCGACTAACCTGTGTGCAAAATTTCAGGACGATCGGACAATTCCTTCGAGAGTTATCGTACGACAAAAAAAAGTGCACGTACGTACGTACATACATACAGACATTTTCGGATTTCCATGTTTTTCGACCCGTAGATTACGAAAATCGAGGTCCCGAAGTCCGATTCGGTGGGTCGATTTTTACCCCGTTACAAAGCTTTCTCTTTGAGAAAGCAAAATAGGAATAAAAAAAGTCACAAAGGTATATTACCCCTTAAAACGATTACTAAACATTTTCAAAAAATGAATCCATTGAAACTTATTCAATACCAACTTTAATAGAAACAGAAAAAAAACAGAAAAAGCGAAAAAATAAAACAAAAAAGAAAGACTTTGAAGACTGAAAGCTCTTTTGCGTCTGATAATATACTGGAAGCAAGGTAATTATACTTACGGTGGAATTTTCTTATAGTATCATTAGAGTCGTAATACTATGATGAAAATGTATGTTGTGACTGAATTATTATATTACCATCGCATTCGAGCAATCGTTTCATTCCTTCAGCTCTCCACCATATCGCACGTTTACATGAGAGGAATCGCTAATCAGCAACTCTATTATTTTCGTTATCCATGGGCTATACGCGAACAGAATACGAGACAAACATAACAAGCCACCCATTTTTTCCATTCACGCACGAATCGTCTTTCATCTTGTAATTTGGATTAATGAATTTACACCGTTCTCTGCGGTCCATAATTTTGCCGGGTCGGACGTGACGTGCGGCGTCGTCGTCGCGTGCTTCCATGCTTCATGCACGATTCAACCAATTGCCAAAAACAACCCCTTCGTACAATTACAAAGCTTTTGCGTGGTCTTTTCGTCATATCGGCTGATCAATTCTCCTTTTAGATTCTAACTTTTTTTAGCCCATTACAAAATATTTTTTATTATCTATAACACAATGATCGAATAGATGAATATTATCAGTATGTAATCAATCATTTCAAAATTTTTCTCAACTAGTCCATTGTTATTAAAATATATCTTTCTTACAAATTTTAATCTTGATGGACACAGTGAAAGGATTTTATAACTATATCTATAAGATTAGATAATTATTCCTTTCCTTTAACAATTATTGAATGACTTCTATGTGATACTTGTTTTATTTTAGGCATAGTTCCAAATGCATTGAAAATAATTCGGTCCATATTGGATTCAATTCTTGATACAAGAAAATTTGTCTGATTCACATTGATATACGTTCATTAATTCATTCTGCGTACGTAAAAGTGAATATTTTGTCAAATTAGTGAGTTTTCTGACTCACTTATACTGTAACGGCTTGTCAAGTAGAATTATAGCAGACGTTTTAGGGAAATGAAGGGGAAATAGGGGAAGAGGAGGTAGTTTCTTTCTTTTTCCCTTACGGCGGCACTGCTCTGTCGTAAATTTCTCAACCGCAGAAGCTCGAATTAGAGAGGAGGGCCTTCAGAGAGCTTTCTAAACGAACTAAAGCAGAATGGCATTACGCCTGGTGCGAGGGCGGCGCTAAAGTAACGTCGACGTCGGGCATAAATATGTCCAGAATTCGACTCCGATTTATACGGTGCTATGCAAACGTGTCGTACCCAACATCGAAGTGGTTTATACGGGGGCTCCCCCAAAAGTTGCAAACTTAACGCAGCTGACAGCCACGGCTCCTCGTATCCGTGACTGCACATTCGAGCCCATATACATGTAAAGTGGTGTGCGCTGATTGACACCCTTACTGTCCTCGTCTCGCTCACACAAACTTTTTGCACGAGTCCGAATAAGCTTTAATTATACAATTTGACGAGCCGACAGCCTGATAACCCAAACTGGCTAATTTTTTCCTAATATTAGTCCAGTCTCACGAAACTATCTGATGAAATATTATAGGAAAAAACTTTTCTAATCAAGACTACATGCTTCTCTGATCTCTTCAACATAAAATAATTGCGGACAACAGTCGCATAATTAGAAGATAAAAGTTATATTCCAAAAAAAATCTGTATGCCACTAGCGCAAATTTTTTATAGTGTCTCTATAGGGATGATATTTGTGTCTAGAAATGAGATGCGAATTGTGATAATGAGAAAAGAATGTGGAAAAACGAAAGTTCTCATAAAGCTCCGCTCCATAGTATAATGTATTTCTGTGAAAGGTATATGTCATTCAATTGCGTTAGTCAATAAATTCCGAGCCACGTCAATGTTAGATCAATATTGTACTAATTAGATTATGAAAAATTCAAAATTCTATTTTTTCTCTTGTCTAGAAACATTGCAATAAGAGGTTTAACAATTTTGTGATTTAGCGAGTTTCACAAAAATAATTTAATTTTTTGTAATTCCACTTGTTTATACTTTTGATCGGTGTGATTTTAATAATTTCCTAAAAAAGAAATTATTTCTTGCTTAGTAGTTGAGTTTTATATCCAATCTCTAATGCATGAAATATAAATCATTTTCAATGATGATTAGAATATTTCTTATTTCTTCATCCATGATTAATGAGTAATTAATTGATTCGTACGTTTATGCTGAAAATTATATAACAATTGAAACGCTATCGCGTAATCGTAGAAAATTGTATTAACTTAATGCTCTTAAATTGTAAGTAACGAGATTATGATTAAAAATTCTGCTTCAATCTACTTTTCAAATTACGAAATTGAATGGAATAAAATATTACACCTCCAATGGGTAATTATTGTACAGCTATACTTTCATCGGAAAGATATAAGGGTATGGAGGGAAAAGAGCCACGGTTGAAAATCCGCTGGGGCGCAGGTGTACGAAAGGGGAGACGGAAGGAATAGGCACCCCTAAGTCTCGTGACAAGCACGTGATTATGGCTGAACAGAGATCGATGAAGATCCTGACCGATCCGTCATGCGATGCTTGCAGAGTCGTTAACGCCTCGTCAATCCGACGACGTTCGCGTGACTGCTAGATAGATGTCTGGAAATCGGATATTTGTTGAAAAAATTATATTGCTAATCAAATAGATACAGCCTCGTTCTTTTAGCGATCTACACGATTCATACTGAATCTTTTCTGGAGGTATGCTCGTGTGGATTGTGGAAGTGAAGAGATAAAAGGTTAATAAAAATGTTAATTTTCTTTTAGCCAAAGTTTATATGCATACCTACACGAATGAGAGAACAAAGCAGTAGTTCAAAAGAGCTCCTGTATAATACTTGATTTTGAAATGATACTAAGGGAAAGTTGACTTTCTGGGGTTTCCTAGTTTTGTAAAATTACGTTAACTGTAAATTTAGAAACTGTGTCTGTGAAACTTTTCTAAAAACCTCGCTCAACTAAGGACAGGACCTTTTATATCATGTGTTTTGTAAAAGGGAAGGATTCGGGAGTACTGGCCCATGAAATAAGACGATTTCGGCACAAAGGATGTGTCAGGTGCAAGGAATTTGGTGAACGGGATTCCGCATAGGGTAGCATTGTCAATGATACGGAGGGGGTACGCGTAACAAGATTGAGCTTGTACGTGTTTTCTTCTCGCATGGCTTGGAAGATTCCATACGAAAAGCTTCGATATAATGGCAAATCTCATTTCTCCCCAACCCTTTGTTGAGAGTTCAGATGTATATACCGGTTATAATTCACGAACGGCCTAAAATATGTGTCATAATATTGGATGATTAATATCATTATACTGGGTGATTCCAACGTAACTCGCACGTTTTAAGCTCGAGAAATATAAGCTGCTCGCAGGGGTTTATCCGCTACTATTTCCCATAGAAAATGGAGTATACTCGTTATAATATGCTGAACCGGGATCTATATTGAACCATATATGGACAAGTCAAAAGGTAGCAAATCCATAAGGGCATCGCCATGCTTTACAGGCTTAGCCTTTATGGGACGCGTGCGTCTGAAGAAGAGGGCCGACAAAAAGCACCAACTTCACTTTGGTCTATATACGTAAAATATTTCCATGTCAAAAAATTATTGAGTTCTAAAGTATAGCTCAGAACTCAACCATTTCAATATGAATCAAAAGGTTAGAATATTATTGAGTTTATCATCTGCATTGTTCATTTTTTCTTGTATATGTCATAAAAGTAGTAAGTCTATCCTTCTTCCTCGAAGTATCAGAGAATACGAAAATATTGTAGACTATTTAATTTAATTGTTTTAACGCCAAATATATGTCCATAATAGGTAAATCCATAAAATTAAGTGCCTATCCCCACACATAAATCGAAAATACTTTACCTGCACACTTGACCCTGGTAATAAAAACTTGCGCACTCATGACTACACAATACATGCGCGATTTGCTTTGTTGTATGTCTGCTGTAAAGGAATTACGGCAGATTCCATACATCAGAGTTGCAGACTTCTTGCAGCAGAAGTATATGCAGTTGGCGCATGACTATATACTTTGCGCGAGAGCACCAGAATTGCAGAAAACATTGTTATGCTTCGGTACAACATTATTACCTGAAAATTTACCATCACATCGTCAAAGAAATATAGTATTTTAGATTATTGAAGGACTCTAGTGTTTCTCTCATCACAGAGACGTCAAGCTTTCATCGCTACAAAAATTAATTCTCTGTGTGACTCACCCGCGTTCACATAGTGAAAGCGCATACCAAAATTCGTGCTGTAAAACATTCGTTGAATTCTCATAATAGTACATTTTGTAAATGATTACATTGCTCTTCCTTTTTTACTGCTTTCCAAAAGTTCGAAAACAGTTTTGCATGAAATGTTTTGATCAACGCGCTTGAAAAAAAAGTGTTTTCTCGAATTTCCTACAGTAGCAAACGCCGATTTATTTTGCGAGTGTCGCGCGCGCGTCCCTTAATTTGACTTTATTACCGGTGCAACATACGCATAGCATGGAATGATTTCGCATTTCGAGTGGTTTCATGGATATTTTGCGTGGACTAAGTTCATATCGCATCGCACCGGGCCGGTGTCTATCTCCCCGTGCGAAATATCAATGTATACAGCCCGGGCGTGTTATACGAATAATCACGACTCATTGGTCAGGGTCGGTTCTGCGGCGAGGGTAGAAATTCGACTATAATGGGTTAAATTACTGTTCGTTCACGCGTCCCGCCAAAATCCATTAACGTGTGCATTTACTTTCTCCTCGACGTATTATACATGTACGCGCGTGCATGCACACACACACACACACACACACACACACACACACACACACACACACACACACAGACGGTAAGCGGGCGCGCGCGGGGCCAAAGCCAAACTATCTCGTCTGGCAGAACGGACGCGGAACAATACTAATCGCATCAGAAGCCGCGACTGCGTCATGATCAAACTACTCCCGCGAATCCTGACGCAGACAATCCCGCGAGACCACCGGGCTGCTGCTGCTGTTGCTGCCGCTGATGCTTTGGCTCTGAAGCGGCGCGACGGCTCGATGCCAAAGCGCTATACACTCCGAGCTTTAATCGCCCGCTGCGGCAGACTCGGGCTCTACCGCCGGACCGGCACATATCGCGCCTGTATTTACGCCGATACTCGCATACATCCGCGTACGAGCTGTTTCTATATACATTGCCGGTATTAGCTCCCGATGCATCGGTTATTTCCTCATCATAGTTGATTCACAGCGTGATTAATTGAATCAACCTTTCCTTACTCAAACTTTGATACAATGGATTGCAGGTTGCGCGTTGCTTTCGAGAAGTTCATTCATTTCATTCGTATTTATCGCTTGTCACTCGCTCATTAGTTGAACGAAAATAGTATTTTATGCGGCAGAGCTCGGTTGGGTGATTTTGGCAGGTTTGCGCGTTAGTTTGCGCGTGCCGAATTAGTACATTGTACAATGCACGTGGCAATCCGCCCGAGTGCACTATGACAATACCGCATGAGTTTATCATATCATTTTTCATCATACGTAGAAATGGACTGACATTATCTGTATAAGCATAGTTGTTACGATCACGAACTCTCTAAGCCTCGCAAAATTCGTTGAATTCTTCACGAGCAGGTATATTCATTTTAATTATTAAAAATGAACTTTTGTTCTCAATGATGGTTAAAAAACATTAATTTGTCAATCAATACATAAGCAGTCTATTAGTCTCTACTATCACTCACTTGTAAATCAAAATATGTGTCGGGGCATGAAATTAAAGTATTTGATGTGTTCCACAAGATTCTTGTAGAAATTGTATCCTAAAATCATTTTTTTCACGTATAAACTACTTTTATTTTCCTGGAACCATGCAGGTAAAACGGCCATCCTCTCTCTTGTTCCATACAATTATTCTCAAACTGATGATTTTACCAATAAAGTCGAGAGAAAACGTGTACCTGATTTTTACGTATGAAATATTATTTTAAGAAAAAATTGTACTGAGATCTGGTACAGCATGTCAATATTTTGAACGCGTGGCCGTTTTACCTACATATAATGGGGGCACAATTTCTTTTCTCACATAGAAAAAGTTACGAACTGACATTGGTCACATAGGAACATTTTTATCTTCTCGTTTTCTACCCACTTGTATAACATTTGAGAACGCTTGGTTCACTGTTATTCAAAACAATAAGGGTATTTTTTTTGCTCGGTATTGTACCTTTTGACATGTGGCATTGTTGCAAGCTTGAGCAACTTGTAAGCATCAATTGGAATCTATGAGTACACGCCCACGCATTGATCCGATGTACATCTGGAACGACGTTTAAATGCTCCGAGCCATCGCATTATCTGTCAATGCAGAAGGTAAGTGCATACACCCGCTCATCTCTGTACGCTCCTCTATTTTTCTGCATCCAGGTCGATTCGACCATTTCCTTTTCAATCTTCAAAGTTGTTTCTTTAGCCTATAGCTAATTTGTCATCAAATTTACTTCTTGAATAAAAATTGTAAATTATCACCGCCATATGAAACAATTGGTGATCTTATTTTCAGTATAGTGGTCTACGAAAAAGAAAATTTTTTCAATTCTTTTTATTGAAAGGATAATGAAGTAGAATCAGGAATTATATAATGTTATATATTCTGAAACATCAAAATTATGAACTTCATTTGAATGTAATGTAGTTGACTGTTCAAGCTTGGGTATAAGCGGTTTTGTGTGCTCTCGATTTTTCGAGTAAAGGTGATAAAATTCTTTTCTTCAACCTACCAACTCAATTCAGTTTGACTCATTTTGAAAAGTTTTATACCTCCTATTTGCCACAAGCTATTCTGATAAACTTGCTTGTTGTTAAGTTGTTGTTAATAATCTTAAGTGAATCATTTGGATCCATGTACCTTTCTTATTGGTCGTAAGATAATTTATTATTATCTAACTTGTAAAATACGTCAAAAGTAGGTACATACATCCATTTACTTATTAGTATTGCTATATGAACGATATACACAAATCACCTGATTCACAGTTTAAGCTTCTCGGGTACACATACCGTACGCATGGATTACATCAAGTCATTACATTCATCATGATGAGAATACATATATACGTATAACGTGATTTCAACGTTATTACAAGGCTGAACATTTTTATTTACTTTTTGAGTCTACTCGTGAATCCGAGATTCCACGTGTGCTGTTTTGTACTTTCGAGAAATACAGTATATCTACGTCAAATCAGTGGAAACGTTTAATTCGTTGATATATGCATACGCAAATCTCGTGTCTGTTATGTTACTCGTATCATGTCGTGATTTTCAAAATCACGACACACTGGATCGAAATCTCTAGATTTGATATTGATTTTACGTCCGTACAATGAGCAGACACATCTGTTTAATTACAAACTTGAGATCCGCCTGATGTCATTTAATATTGATGTTACATCTGCTTGTGATAAATCTTCAATTCCGCATGAATTATTGTAGATGAACAAATAGTGATACTTTGATTTATTTAATGAACCGACATTACAGTTATTTCGATATACCACAAATATTCTGAAGAAAAAAACTTTTTCACTGTAATTACAGTGGATTGTTCACTGTATTACAATGAAAAGTCACGGTAAGTTCAGTGAATTTAAAATTATGAATATAAAATTATCGATTTTTACTGTACTTACAGTGACTTTTCACTGTAATATAGTGAGCGACATTTGACTGAAACTTACAGTGAATATTCATTGTATTACAGTGAGATTTTAGTGTAAGGAATTTAGAGAGATAAGTTTCTCGAGGTATGACTAACTTTTGAGTCGTAAAGTTGAAAAATCCGACAATCCCCCTCAAAATTCTCTATTTGGAAGCGTCTCAGTCACAATTCCTGCCTATTAATTTCATGAGTGTACCCTGGCGTACGCACGTCTACGCATTCAGCTGACTCGGAGTTCATAAAAACCAAGGATCGAACGAATATCGTAAAATTTCGAATTTGGCATGTAAGAAATGGTCGGCGGGTATATATAGGAGCTACACATACAGGTAGAGAGACGGGCGCGGGACGGCAAGTCAGTCGTATAAAGAAAAGTGGGTGGATTTGATATGCGCGAGAGTGTAGCCGCGGCGCGACGAGGAAGGAGCCGCCGCGGGAGAGATCACGTGCGCGCCACGAAGACGAAGGGCGGGCGCGCGCGCGGCTGCACAGTTGGTTCGCCTGGGCCGTGGGCGGCTGTACGAGCGTACACACACGTACACGTACACGTGGAGGTACGTTACATAAGAATCACGTGGCCCCGAGATCGCGACGCCGATTAGAGACAAGGGATCGCGCGGCCGCTGTCGCGAGACGCAGAGCGCCCCCCCCCTCCCGCGGCACCAGCCGCGCGCCGCCGTATACGTGCGGCAAACTTGATTTATGCCTCGATTATTGCCCCGCGATCTTCCTCTCGTATCTCCGCCGCTCGCGGCTTCTCGCAGCGCACGCCGGCTGCAGTACCATTGTTTTTTTTTAACCGCAACGCCGCGACAGTTTGATTCTCTGTATATGTATCCGCTTGCGCGTCACTCACACCTGCGCTGTGTAGTCTCTCTAGGATCTAAGGGTATATCGGTCTCATTGTTAATTTTCCCCTCGGACACGGGTGCAGGGTCCATTGAACAATCGTACACGTATATATCCGTTATTGAGCAAATCCACTCCAAGTTACACAACTCGTTGATAATCCGGGCGGTTCGCCTGGTAGCAGCTCCATATCGGGCCGAAACTTGGGACGCGCTTTTCATTCTCTCGGGCTCGGTTATATAGGCGATTTTAGCATGGAAACTTTAACTCCGTCGTAAAGTTCAAATTTAATGTCGGAGTCATGAGTAACCCCCGGGTCACTAGCTGGGTAATGCAAGCAAAGAGCCAAGGTTAACCTTTATGATATGTTAGATTATGTCTCCATTAGAAGGTCTTAACGCACGCACCCAATATAACTCACTTTATGGCTGTGCTCTGCATACAATTTACTTTTACGATTACTATCCAACCCCGTGTTTATATATGTACGCATGCATTCGACCGATTCGATGTCTAATTAAGAGACCTCGGACAGCAGCTCCAATGTGATTCTTATTTATAACTCAATCAAGTTTTTCGTCCCACGCGGGTCGTTGTCGGAATCGAAAATCAAGTTATGATAGATACGATTCGAAGCAATTCGGGACGCGTCAGGCTTGAAAAATTTAATCGAGCAAGTTTCGTCGCGAGCTCGAAAAAGCGAATAAATCCAGAGTGTATAGGGGGGTGCAGGTTAATGAGAGGTGTGTAACGTGCGCAGGGAGGACGAGTGAAGGGACACGGTTATATCGCCGGGCGCAATCAGCGCGCCCGAGGAGAGAAGCAGGTCTTGAGGGACGAAAGCAGCCCGACGAGAAACGTCGGACTTGGCTTGGGTACGGGAGGTGTGTATACATACACGCCGAGTCTGCAGGATAGCCCCGAGCCGAGTCTCTCACCCCCCCCCCCCAGGCTGTAGACGCACACGCGGCCCGTCTCAGTTGCGCCCAGACGCCGTTATCTCGGGTCTACGATGCCCTCGACGCCAAATGCCTTATTCTCCAGAGCACGCTCTCTCCCGCACGCGCGTACGCCCTTTGCCGCGTTTTATTCGCGATACACGGACAAATTTAAGCCCGGGCAACTTTGACGATTCTCCTGCAATTTTACTCCGCGCGCGCTGCTGCGTCTGTGTATACTCTTCCGGGACGCAAACAGACCAATCTCATTCGCCGCCCTCGAGGTTTACATTTTGAAACGCGCCGGATCGAGCTAACGGAGAGTCGTCAAATCCGAGACAACGAGACGCGTCGCAGGCGGCTGCGAGAGCGAGAGGAAAGTATCGAGCGGGGCGAGGGAGAGAGAACGCATCGGGGGAAGAGCAATATCGTACAGGCTAACCACGTCGAACTGATGCGGTGACACTTCGGTAACTGGCTTTAAGATTTGTAGCTTCGCCGGGGAAGGACACGACGTGAGCCTTTTGATTTATATACATGTTCGTTGCTATCTATTCGCGTGAATTTTTAGTGGTCGCGACTCGTTTCCCGAGGATATTCCTTAATTGAGTTCGAGTCTCGAAGCGTGGGAGGTCGTGTGCTGATGAAAAAATATAGTGTAGCGGAGGGTAAATATTATGTAGCAGAATATGAAGGTACGATTCTTTGACTCGAGTACATGCTTTCAGCTTGTGAGTTCTAGAATTTACTACTGTGTTTTCAAGGCTTTTTCTTGTAAAAATCGATACATTTCTACTGTTTTCGGGCTGAAATACGATCACATTAGATAACTTCAACTCGAGCACGAAGTGCGGCATCAAAATATAAGCATTTCTGAGTAAAAAAAAAGTCGAAAAACAGCCGAACGGTCTTTGTTGGATAACGCCGAGAGTAGTGCTCACACAAGGTACTCTCAATGTCATATGATTCTCATATCTCGTCCATCGTTCAACAATTCCCAAATCGTAACTGAGAACCGTGACTGCCACATCATACATTTTACACCCAGAATAATCTGTTTACGATCAATTTTTTTCCCCCCATACACGAAGGACAAACCACAGCGATTCGGTGTCGCATATACGTCGCATATAATAAAATCGCATCTCGTCGGTATATTCGCGCAATACGAGACTGAAACATTTGATAAAATTGGGAGGATCGTCGGTGCGGCGCGAGCGCGACTCGACACGATCAAAACCCTCGTCGTCGTGGCTCGCTCCCTTTGCGAGCACATCGCTATATACGTATCGCACGCGCGACGAAATTTAACGACGGCGCTTCAAAGCTCTCGGGCTTTTGGGGGCTGCGCGGGCGCGTCACCGACCATGGAAGTTATAGGGTGCGCTGATGCCACTGGCCGCCTCCCCGTCAATTCCTCTCGGGGCAGATATCGCGCGGGGAGGGTAAATCGCTCGTTGTAACAGTATTACCTACGTATTTTACATTCCGCAGATGCGTTTTACGAGCGGAGCGCCAACTTTGCCCTCTCTGTCCGGCTCTCGAGCCCCGTGTATATATATACACGTATGGTTTAAATTTTAATCGGCAGATGGAGAGTGAGCGCCGCGCCACCGACAAGATCCTCCGGCCATTTGCATATTATGAAATATTTTTCTTCCTTCTCGCGCGCGGCAGCAGCCGCCCCCCGAATTAAGAGGCCCCAGGCCGAAAGAGCTTTCATTAAGGACCGGATGAATTACCGGTGATAGCGAAATATTTCGTGCTTCGTCGTGGGAATTTGAAAAATTTAATCTCAATGAATGGGGGGAAGCCACTCCTGTGTTGCACCGAATGTTTGGCCAATGAAACTATTTCCCTGTGGAATTGAGCTCGAGCAAGTTTGTTGTTGCCGGAGATATCGAGTATAGCCGAGGATATTGTTTTTGGCAAATTCGCCACAGTTTGATCGGAAGAACGGATGGTTATAGATCGAGGCGGAGTGGCATTTGTCAGGGCGAGGAGGACTTTTGCTCGCTCCCGCTTATATTCAGATATCGAAGTTGCGGCAAAGTTTGATAAGCCGCGCGAGCCCGGATATGGATGAGCGAGGACGCCGTTAAGCGAGTCGCCAGAGGGAGGGCCATTATGACTTTCAATAATGCGTTAATAGTCCGAGCGTAAATCTCTCGGGAGTATAAATCCTGGGGAGCATCGTGTCGCCGGACGGCCCGGCCACCCTCCAGAGACAAACGTCTTTGAATTCTTCCTCGGGACATGCGGGATTCCGTTAGATTCGCTTAAGCGATGCTTCATGTTACCCTAATCTTCCGCCCGTAAATTTCACCTCGCGAATATTTTAAAGTCCGAAGCCTCCCGCGAGTCTACACCGTTGGGAATCTCTTCCAACGCCTCTCGTATAACGGCAAATCACGAGCTAGTTGCGTGTCGCTCATTTTACCCAAGTGCGAACGGAAAATGTTCCGGTTTTCCTTTGCGCGTATGTATATTCACCTGTGAATTCATCGTGGTGCCGGCCGTTCCATTCTTTCTTTATACAGTACTTCGGACATTAGCCGGTGAAAACACATCACGGGCACTTTGATAATCAGCGCGCGCGCGCGAGCACGTGAAAGCGCGGAAGCGGAAATTCATCGCGCTAATGCCGGGCGAAAACCTCGGGCCGGGCTTTCAATTTTGGGAAATATAATACGCGCGAGCTCGCGAGGGAAAAAGGGGAGCCGCGCCCGGTATAATACACGCGGGCGTGCGGAAGCGATGGAATTAGCCGAGCTGTCGGCGCTTTGTAAAATGATTCGGCCGGGCGCGGAAGTGCGCCCGCCGACTATTAAAAGCGTCCCGGACAATATGGCTCTCTCGATTCGCCGCCGCCGCCGCCGCCGCCGCCGCCGCCGTCACCACCGCACCCCGCGCTATCGACGTCCGTCTCTGTGCCGGCCGGCTCTGCGCTATATATACTATGCATATATAGATCGATGTTGGCCTATGTACACACTTTATTGGATATGGCTTTATAAGCGCGCTGTTTTTTCTTCCCGTCCTGTTGCGAATTTTCGAAATACCGATACTGCACGGAGGGATTGAATAGTCCGGCCGAGCGTATTTTCAGCTCATCTTATTTTAGAATGGATTTATGATTCTCTTCGAAAATTCCTAACTCGTGGTTGATTCGATAGGTGCGAGGGCGCACTTATGTTTTGTGTGCAAATTTATTGGGAAAGTCTATGTCGACGCTCGAGTAATCGAATAAAATGATTCTTTGCTCTTATCCCTCCTCGAATCAACAAGAAAATAATCGACCGGGAAAATGACGTTAAAAGTACATCATGCATTGGGTTTTTTAGAGTCAAACAGAATTTGCTCAAATTGATCTCATTTCATAGGTTGAAGAAAATATATTTACTGTACAAAACATAATGTGAAAGAAAACAGATCTAGCGTTCTCGATTACAATGCCATCGCTATGATCGATTGAAAGGTCCCAGGCGAGAATTCATCACACAACAGTGTTGGTAAAAATAGATAATTGCACTAAATTTATGAGAAAACACTCACAGAATAATTCGGCTCATCAAATATAGTTAGCTATTCCAGATGAAGGATCAGATTATCCTAGACTTTTTAATTTTCGACCAATTATACGAAGAAAACTACGCTCTTTCGTAATTTTTCGTTATGTCCATTATACATAAGCTCATCATATCCCCAGGCCCAATATAATGTGCAGCCCAGACGCGATCTCCAGCGGATATAATACCGCAGCCGCGTACGTGTGGATGCATGGCCCTCGCGAATATACCAGAGCGAGAGTGAGCTCGACTGCGCGGCGTTTTGTGAAGTTTTGAATTGCTTTTATGCGCTGGACGTGTCGCGTATATATACGCTGGAGTGTGCTCGTTGGATTATGGCGCGATCTGTGCTCGTTACTCGACAGTGACTAACTGAATCCGTACGCATGTAGCATCCTACACATATGACGCTCGAATGATTGCATTCGTGCTATGGCCCACCTGTTATCTCGCTCGCGCAACATGGCCAAGTGGCGTCAACGCAAATATGCCCTCGTTCATCCTCCCCTGGATCACTGCGTACGGAATGCGTGCGCGCTTATTGATACTGTTCAATGTGCAGCCTCTCCGACAATCCGATACCTTCTGTCTGCTTCAATCGGGCTGGATCGAACTTGAACCAAGCTCGTTTAGTTTATTTTTCAACTCATCGCTTTTCAAACTGAATAACCCAAAAGATTTGCTGCTTTTGACGCTACTCCTCTTCATGTTAAAGAAGTTATGCCGAATGGGTAATTTAATCTGTGAAGAATGAACGACTTGCCCAAATGACACGAGTTATCGATTGAATCTGCGAAGAAAAAAGTATTCGTGGCAATTCATGTCATAATTATCAACCGAATTAACTTTCGGTGCATTAACGATTTCTCGTATAAATTGAAACAACAGCTGAAGGGAATTATTGAAGTTTTGGAAATTTTTTATATACAATAACCATAAGCTTTGATGAATAAGCGAAATAGCCCAAATATACTGAGAGACAAAATTAGTTATGCGGTTACTGTATTTTTATTAATTATGTTATTTTAGTGCAATAGCATGACTCCCACCCGATATTAGTGAACTTCACTATCCAAATATTTGGTCAAGTAAATTTTTCTATTGAAGATGGACAAATTAGAGTTTGAATTTATTTGAAGTGTGGATATTGTCCGGAATGAACAACCTATGAATATACAAATAGATGTCATTTACATTAATGTCACGACGCAAGAGTCAAATTCTTTGAATACGAGTCTTTTAGTCAATAACACATGAAGGATTTTAGAGCCAACTAATGGTTCAAGTAAACTCTCCTTTTCCAGCGAGACATCAATAATCGATTTAACCTTCAAAAAGGAATGTATTCGTGGTAATTCCTATATCATAATTATCAACCGAACTTAATTTTTGTAAATTAACTTAAATTGAGACAACAGGATGGTAGTTACTGCTGAGTCTTGACACAATCGTTTACTCCATCCCTTTGTCATAAAGCGGTTAATTTTTGTAATAATTCAATTTGAGCCAGACAATGTCCTCCTAGACCGATTGTTGAACTGTAAGCGCCATCGTTTTCTTATCCTGCACAAATCGTGTGTTTATCGGCTGGCAACCTACGTATCAATACGTACAGGCATTCCGTATATGAGCAGAGACGAAGAAGAGCTGGCTGTTTGCCCGTCAGAAGATATCGATCGGACTCCGAGCATCGCTGGAAATGATCCACAGGGGAGCCGTGGAGCGAGGGGCGCGGCGAGGAGTCGCTCGACACGTACGACAAATTTTGATTTCTGCCGAAGCTCGTGCCAGAGAAAGCAGAGAGAATGGCCAGGCGAGGGAAAAAAAACACATTGCAGAGAGGGAGAGACGGCGCGGCGGAAACCCATCGAGGGTCCCCTCCCCCGTCCCCTCCCGCCGCGAGCTTTTTTCTCCCCCCGTTACCAAGGATTTCCATGCGTAATGCGCGCGTCTTTCGGCCGAGGCTGTATCGGCTTGCGCGCGCTCTCTAAACGCATGCATTTATTTACGGGAGGGCGAGGCGAGTGACACGGCATATCAGAGGGCCAATGGCCCCGTTTTAATAAAACACCCTGAGCGTTTTTTCGATTCCGCCACTTTCACGGATGTGACGCGCGCTGGGGGATATATATCTGGCCCTTTGTGTATACACCAGATCGAAAAAGCGAAACTGCTTGACTCGGGTATCCCGTTCGACGGATATATATGATATGATATTCGACGGTATCGTAGTTTTTGGCTGTGGATCTGTCGTCAGTTTTGAGAGACATGATTATTGTTCTGATTAAAGCATATGAGACATGATCTGTCGACTGTATTCCATCGATATTTCAGATACGATGGATACTTATATCAAAATATAAAATGGAGATACCTAATAACGCCCACCTTTTGCCACTCACGTATATGACAGCTCCGCGTCTGGAACTATGTTGTTGGTAATATAAAATAATGACAGAAGAAAACGTTTTGACCGGTGCCTAGAACTTATTATCACTTATATCAATTATCACAATTATCACTTATATTAGAACTTATATAAAAAAATAGTATAGTATATAATAAGGTAGGTGTACCCAAAATGCACCACCCTTCGTATTTCATATATACGCGCGTCTAGAGCATCGCCGCGGCACAGGATCTTGTCGGCAATACTAAATAATGAAGAAAGGAAACATTTTCCCCGATCGGAAACCCTTACACCAAGTTGTTAGAGCTCGTTTTCTCCATTTTTTCAACAATTTTCATTCCCGATCTAATTTCGCTCAGGTAAGTGCGAATTTTTTCAATACCCTTAAACTGGGTCAAAAAAATTGAGCGACATATCATTCGATTCCTTTACATCCCATATACATCATCCAATTTTCTTTTTCACTTTTCGCCCTTTTTATCGACCATTTCAATAGCTCTTCGTTATTTTTATCAAATATACCCAATATGCGCCACCCCTATTTTCTTGTTCTAGCTGCTACAATCAACCCATTGATAGTAAATATCCGCCAAACACGGTCGAAAGAAAATTTAGTTCAAGCTCTGGAGCAGGTCAAGAAAGGTGAGATATCGCAGAGGATGGCTTCGACTATATATAAGATACCTCTTCGAACATTTCAACGATATGTCAAACAAAACATATCCGAAAAAAGGAAAATGAGTCGACCATATGCGTTAACGACAGTACAGAACGAAGAATTGTGTTGTCGAATTAAACGCTTAGCAGATATTGGCTATCCTATAACGAGAAAAATGCTGAGGTTATGCGTTTATAAGTACTGTCTACGAAAAAACATCAGACAGAATTTTTCTATCATCAAGACAATAGCTAGTCCCAAATAGGCTCGGACATTTTTTAAATTGAACTCTTCCATTTCAGTGAGAACATCTCAATTATATTTAAAATTACACTAAAAAGAATGTTCATCAATTTGAGAGATTAATATTGGAATTAGATGTTGCATAAGTTAATTTTGTTGATTCAAAAACAACGTTTTTTCATGAATTTTAACTGAAAACTTGATTTGATTTAGGTTGTTAGAAGTTCATATAATCTATGTACTATGGTTTAATCAAAGACAAAATGTATTTTTCAATAAAATTATATCAGAAATATACTTTTTTGTTTGTATTTTATTCATTTCAGACATGCTTCATGCTTCAAATTGGATGAAAAGAAGTATTTTCAGGATGGCGCCATATTGGGTACACTAAAAATTTTTTCCCGAAATTTTTTTTTTTTCAAAACGCTGTATCTTAGCGTAGAACTAGTCAAATTGGATGAGACTTAGCTCATTTTGTAGGTATTGAGTAGATCTTTTATTTGACATCAATTATGTTAGAAAATATTCATTTGACGCGGTGTAGTGACCTTTCTCGCTTAGGTGGCGCATATTGGGTACAGGTACCTTACATATCATGCTCATGTACGCGATGTCGGCGCACACAAACTTGCAATCCGAGCGCAGCAAGGTAAACGTTTTTCGTTCCAAAGTCACCAAACCTTGCACGGGTGGATAATATATACTATTTTTCAGTAATTAGACCTTCCATCCAATTTTCCTGCATTGAGTCAGTGATTTTTCATTATAGGCTCAAAGACTAGGCTAGAAAAGCGAAGTACTACTCGAGTTTTTATGATCATTTCACCTTTATTGTCTATTTTTTCTGCATAATACGTACTTCCTACCGAATAAATTAATATAGGGTAAGTGAAGCCAATGTTCCACCTCTAAAGGCTTTTTGCATTTTACGAGCTTCCTACAGTATCTTAAAGGGTAGCTCAATAATTATCAGGAACCATCGCTATAATTATCATCCGATTATTTAAACCCGTTCAAAATGTCAGTTAACTAAAAAAACTCAAAGGGCCTATATTGGCTACCCGTGCAGTTAATGTGGCACGTTTTCATAATTAGTTGTTACGGCATCTATACGCTCACAGGAATGAACAAATTGGCATTAAAATGAGTTCGAAATCATATTTCCATGGATAATTGTTGAAAACTTTTGACATCTAACCGAAAAATATATATTTAAATCATGATAACATGTCTATAAAAATTTGACGTTTATATCTTAAATATCGATCCATTTAACTTTGTCTTCCAATTCACAATCACATATTGAGATCGATTAAATCACTAGAAAATTAACGGTGATCAGATTATTATAGAATTACTGTAGAGTAGAAGACCATTTCCTGCTACTTGCAGAATTTCCTTTCAATAAGAACTAAAATGATAATTTTGAATTGCTGCTCAAAAGAAACACCTTTGAAATTGAATAGCCACATTTCCATATATTGTCGCCTGGGGGGAAAAAGCAACGATCTCAGAAACGCGCTAAAGAAAGATCTATTTCGATTTAAGCGAAATAAAAAGATCTATTTCGAATTGAGCGAAATAAAAAGATCTATCTCGAATCGAGCGGAATAAAAAGATCTATCTCGAATCGAGCGGAATAAAAAGATCTATTCCGATTCGAGCAGTATAGAAAGATCGTTTTCAAATCGACTTTTAAAGAAAGATCTAACTCAGATTTCACATTATAGAAAAATCTATCTCAGGTTTAATTTTATTTCGCGGCGTTTTTTCGAGTTCGGAGTTGATGCGGTACGCGCGCACTTGAGTGCGATTGCTTATGTGCGTGTGTGTGTATGTAAATATGTGTGTATGTGTGTGTGTAAGGACACATCTGAATGTAATATGCCAAGTTAACTATTTACGTTAAACAGTTTTTGCCTCGATGATTTCTCGTAGAAATTTGTATACGTGTGTTTTTGAGGTCGCTGATAACGAATCCGGCCTCAAATTAAAAAAATTCAAATTAGAGCCTCTAAGATCACTTGACATTTGGAAAAATTGAACTTTGTTGAAAATTGGTATACATGAGTTGTTGAGGTCGCTGATCACGAATCCGGCCTCAAATTTTGAAAATTCAAATTAGAGCTTCTAAGATTGCAAGCCAAAAATTTGGAAAAAAAATTGAATTTAATTGCAAATTGGTATACATGAGTTTTTGAGGTCACTGATTACGAATCCGGCCTCAGACTGAAATCAGCCTTAACCTTGAGCACGTAGAGACGAGAGTCATATTAAACGTATAACCAACATAATGTTTTCAACAATTTGAATTTTCAAAATTTGAGGCCGGATTCGTGATCAGCGACCTATAAAACCCATGTATACCAATTTTCAACAAAATTCAAATTTTTTCCAAAATTTTGTCAGGTGATCTTAGAGGCTCTAATTTGAATTTTCAAAATTTGAGGCGGGATTCGTTATCACGACCTCAAAAACACACGTATACAAATTTCTACGAGAAACCATCGAGGCAAAAACTGTTTAACGTAAATAGTTAACTTGGCATATTACATTCAGATGTGTCCTTACACACACACACATAAGCAATCGCACTCAAGTGCGCGCGTACCGCATCAACTCCGAACTCGAAAAAACGCCGCAAAATAAAATTAAACCTGAGATAGATTTTCCTATAATGTAAAATCTGAGTTAGATCTTTCTTTAAAAGTCGATTTGAAAACGATCTTTCTATACTGCTCGATTCGGAATAGATCTTTTTATTCCGCTCGATTCGAGATAGATCTTTTTATTCCGCTCGATTCGAGATAGATCTTTTTATTTCGCTCAATTTGAAATAGATCTTTTTATTTCGCTTAAATCGAAATAGATCTTTCTTTAGCGCGTTTCTGAGATCGTTGCTTTTTCCCCCCAGGCGACGAATTATACTGTTGTTCAATACATACGGTGGATGAAACTTACAGTGCTGCAATAACAATTGCAAACAGACGATTCAACGTTGTTCAACTTTGAAAGGTTTAACGAAGTGTATAACTAACGTCTGCGAATAACCATTTTACTTCATTACTAAAACGTGACCCGAGCGTCTCTAACCGACGCTAGAGCGTATAAAACGCTTGTGATACGAAATATCAAGAAAGTGCCACATTGGCTTCACTTTTATTTCATGCAAAAAAGTGCACTTCAAGTGGGATAAAAAATAGTTTGGAAAAGGTATGATGTTTCTACATAAGACAGAATAGTCGAATGTGAAGGAATGAAATTGATTACATTTGATTATTGTAATTGAGTTAACATAGTAAATCAACAAAAAAACGCAAAAATTGAAACGTAAAACTTAAAAGTCTTGTAAAACAGTGGTTTTAAGTGCTGAATGAGCGAGAAAGCGACCGAGAATTTTTCTTCAATTACCTTATTGTTGATTTTTCCTCTAGGTTGTGAGGTACACCGCGGCCCTCTCAGGTATATCTTCTAGAGCAAATAATAATTATTTGCACGTCATGATTATTCGTATACATGTCCAAATAAATTTAGCCGAATATGAAGTATACGGCAGGGACAGTGTGAAATTTGATATCAAGTTCAGTGCACCGTAAATACGTGTACAAAACGCTCGCGCGCGCTGGTGAAACGTCATAAAGTATACGTAGTCCAAAAATACTATCGCATTAATAGACGCGCAGAGTGTGTGCGTGTGTGTGTGCGTGCGCGAGCGCGGGGCAATGAATCACCCGAGGTGCACTTGCTCAGCACTTGACCATCGCGTCGGAGCTGCGTATAATATAATTGATGATGTCCGCGCGCCGAGCCGGTCCGGTGGCGCGCGCGTCATTATACAACTCGCGGCCCCCGCGTACAACACCAGCGCGATACATACAAACCCGCGATTGTCCTTTGCGCGGCCGAGTGCTGCAGCTTTGAAGACTCGGGATAAATCCGCGCGGGTGACCTTAACTTTCCGGCTAAATCGGGATCAAAGCTCGCGGCCGAGCAATCCCCGCACCGCCGCGAGGCGCGTATATAAACCGGTGGCCATCCATCAGATCGGTCGCCGAGAGCCGCTCGTCAGCGTCTATTATTATTATTATTGTCGCGCGCGTTGTCGCCAAGATTTACGCAGACGCTCGCCGTGCGCTAATTGGCCAGTGCGAATCGACCGCCCCCGCGTATACTCGCGCCTTATGTATTTTCTCTTTCCGATAATTAACCGCGGCGTGAACTCGTGTAAGCGCCTCGCCCACGGAGCAGGGGGCCCCATTTATACGCCCGACAGTGGGATATGCACCGCGGTGTCCTAAGTGGTCATTATTTCGACTCCACACGCGCGCAACTTGAGAATTCGCATATTTATAACTGCGTTTCGCCTGCGCGTTGTTCGTCGGGCATTCATTGTCGTTACACGATTCGTCTATCCTCAAAGTTCCAAGCGGTGGACGCACACGTTGGCTCGCTCGAGAATTGCGTTGATGAGATTATTTTCGCAACTAGGATGCGTCCAAGTAGTCACAGTCGGACACGGCACGGCGGCGCATCGAAGCGACGCGGGAACGAAGTAATTCGGCTACGGGGGTGGGCTCCAAAATGTATATACTGCCAACAGCGAGCAGAGGATGTAACGGTGAGGGAGGGAGAATATCAGCGCGGGGCTGTGCGAAGATCGTCACGGAACAAGAGCGCCGGGGGCGTCTGGTCTTGGCCCGGCATAACTGTATAATCGATAGGGCAAACAGAAGGGCGCGAAGTTGCGGCCGCGCCAAGTAAGACGTGCCGGAGTAATAAGATCGAGAGCTAGGGAGGAGCTGCTTAAGTCAGGCCTCGCGACTCGGCGAGCATAAACGACGACTTGAAGATCGCTCTTGGAACAATATCCAACGGCCAGCGTATGTGTATACGTGCAGCGATGTATACAATAAATGTACTCGCGGGGTCAGAGGGAGAAAGAGAGAGAGAGAGAGAGAGAGAGAGAGAGAGAGAGAGAGAGATTTGGTTAAGCCGCTACAGTGGCAGCGACGATTGCGAGAGGTTATGCTACGTAGTCTCGCCCTGACGTGCCTTGCATTCGTTATATCCTCCCCCCGGCTCGCACGCGCGCAGAGCTGCGGATTTCTGCAAGTCGACCGACCCCGCGTGTAATCCAACGGGAAAATCTCTCTTCGAAACTTCCCGAGGGTTTGGTTTGGTTGCGGCTCGCTCTCTCTCTCTTGCAAATTATTTGTTCATGGGGACTTTGGAGAGAGATGCGCGCCCGCGAGCCGGGATCAGAAGTGTGGATATGGCGCGACTACCCGCGAATAACAATTCCCTCTTCGTTTTGTTCTCGAATTAACGTCGCGTATCGAGCTGGAACGCACATATTGCGTATTCAAAACGCGCGTTCGGTTTTTCAATTCGCATTATTGGAGGAGGTGTTTCTACCGTTCGGTCGTCTCGCGTTTCGCGAATCAATATTTTCTCGTAGGAAAAACTTCATAAAGATGTCGAAAAACAAAATTGGTATCGTTCGTTCTTTCGTTGGATTTTGAATACTTACACGATGAGAATAATCCATGGAAAATGTGTATATATATATGTCAATAGTGGACAGTGCGACGCATGTAAAGGATATTTTATTTCATGCATTATATCCTGAAGGAGTGGTCGGATTGCGATGAGCAAAACGTCTCGGCTTCAGCTTGGAATCGATAAAACCGCAGAATGTTTTGATAAAGTTCATAATTTTTTCAAAATTGATTAATTTTCCCTCTCTGTCGATATTATCGGAAAAAACATAGTTTAATGGGGTTCTATTTCGTGACTAAAAGTATTCAGTTGAACGGTTCTAACCACGACGGACGTTAGCCATATTTTTCATTTCCGAAAGCTAGTTAGTCTAAGATAAAATCTCAAGAATATTCAATGAGTATTGTTCAATGTCCGAGAAGTTATTTCTAGATAAATGAATAAACAAGAACCCATTTGCCTATAAGTTATTGGGACTTTAGACAAAATGATTTTATGAAATAGGACAAGTTTATTCCACAACGATTTTCACAAAGCTCACCGGGTATTCAACAGAATACTTTTCACGACTGATTCGTGTAAATTAAATAGTGCAAGACTCGAGCACCGCTGATAAAGTGTCACGCGTTCGTCATACTCTTATCGGGACGTAGCGTCAGGTGCGCGGGCCAGGATTAGCTTAATCGAGCATCGAGTCGTTAAATTCGAAGTGCGCGTGAGCTCGAGAGCTTCTCGCTGCAGCGCCTGGGCAAAGTTGGCCGGGTCGGGAGACGCGTCGCGCGACCGCGAGCCGCACACGTGCGCAGTTCCTGCGCCAGCCCCCGGACAAGCTCGCGCGTGCCTTATAAATTATCCCAAGTGTAGCGGCAGAATGGATTCCTCGCGCCGTGGCAAGTCCTGGGAGAGTCGGCTACTTGCCGCCCGGCTCTCTCGGCCACTCAGTTATCTCGTTAACCAGATAATTAAGCGGCGCTCGCGTGCCAAGCTGGATCGGCGCTCGCCCGAGACAATGCCCGAATAACTGAGCGCCGCTCGCACCCCGAGAGTACTGCTCTCGATCTCGGCCGCGACTCCGCGCCCATAAGCACCACTCGCCGATTCTCCGTTCGCAAGAGAGCACCCGACGCAATATATAGGACCGACTGCCCATCCCTCACCTCCCGAGGAGTCTCATTAAGCTAATGCGACTAGTTCGAGGCTCTGCTTCCCGGGCACTGCACTTGTTGAAGCCCGCAGCCCTGCAGCTTGAGAAGCGCCACCGAGTCGACGGGGCGGAATTTTTTTTCACCTTCCTCGAAAACTTTCATCATCCACCGGAACGATCGCCAACAGACCCAAGCCGAATTCAAAGGCATATCCTTGTGGTTCGCTTCGCTTTTACATCGGTCGAGATCGATTCATCAAACTTTATGAAAAATATCCTTCTGGCTCCGTTTCATTCGCAAAAATGCTTTGTTCGAGCTCATATTTGCTATTGCGCGAGATGAAAATTTATCCAATGTGTAGCTGAAGCTATATAACGATGTTGAATGAGCTAACCGAGGATTGGCGGAGACCAATGCGATTGTACACGGCAGACTGGATTTCGATGACATGTTTTATCCCTTATGCTTCTGAGATAACCGATAAAATATCAGTGATCAGTTGACGTCACTCCCATAGACGAAAAGTAATTATTTGCTGTAAACGATTAGTATTTCTGGGTACATGGCTATCTTGATGTTGGTCATTCTCACGGAAGTGGTATTTTTCATATCTTCAACATTTTGATCATTAAAAATTAACATTTGCCATCGTGGCCTATTACTGATAGTTCAAATTACTTATTTTTTGAAGTTTAAGTAGTAATAAGTCACAAAGGATGTTTTTTGGATTCCATTGAACACTAAAATTGCCGTTATACTGAATCATTGCCGTACCACAATTTCCAGTATTCGCTTGGCAATAAATAATTTGTAAAGTATCAAAAAAGTGATTTTTTCTCGTTTATTCATTCTTATCAGATGTAGAAACGAATGCGCAGTGTAAAATAATGATTATCCCCGTAGCACGTGAAATTCTGGAATTACTAAAGGAAGATATATTTTCTGATGATTTAGAAGAGCCACGGTGAGTCTTTTTTTTGTAACACAGTACATAACAAAGGAGAAGATAAATACCAAAAAGAGGTATTTTCATTTTCGCTAGTAAAAAATTACTTTTTTCGTAATGTCTACATATTGCGCATGTATATAGAATCAATAATGCTTCATAGATTATTCTACGTTAATCCAATAGCGAGGTGAAATATTTGTACAAAACTTTATTCTATCACGGAAGGAACTTATACCAACAAACTTTTATTCAAGTCTAGCTCACGGACCGATCAGTGTCCCCTTGTGCTGGTCCGACATGAAATCACAAAAATATTAGAATGAAGATTCCATCTAGAAGAATTGTATCGTGGAAATATATTCAGAAGCTTTTGAACTTCCCGTCATTATACTTTGCCGCAGCCGCTTCCCAAGAGGAATATGAGAATAAATCATGAGTCAACTCCGAAATCCACAAGGAGTCACGGGGAAATCGTGAATGACATACGTGTGGTCGCGCGTGCTCACTGCTCAGCGGGTAAACAAAGTGAAGCCCAGCCCGAAAAATCAAAGAGCAAGTTAATCTGAAGCATATCTCCGGATTCCCGCGCAAACTCGGCGTGGCGGCGTATTTCTCAAGAGCACCCGTAAAAACACTCGTTCGGCGGCAGCCCGGTGAATGGGCAAATTAGGCGGGGCGACGTCACGCTGCCCACGAGGGGCGTTAAAAAATCCGCGCATTTGTCACGCGCGTGACCGGCTCATTAGTCACGCGCTCGCGGGGATTATACTGTGTGCCCGCGTATGCATATCGCTAAATACCGCGCGCGCATCCTTCCGATCGTACAACGCGTGGCCATTACAGTGTCGCGACGGAGGATCCCGTTTTAGACACCCAAAAGCTCCCGTCAGATGTGCATCGATGGTACATTGGGAGTTTATATGTTTGCAGCAGTTTACTAGTGGGAAATATAATACATTTTACGAGCAGTAACGAGCGATCGCACATTTGTCTGTGCAATAACAAACGAAATCTAAACTGTTCAATTGGGAAACGTCAATGAAACGCTTCTCAACGTATTATTCGACCGTCGATTTGACTGATTTGAATATCGAAATAGCTCCGGACAAATCGAGTCGAAATATATCAAAGTGCTTTCAAATATCACTCTGCATTCCATAAACAGAACAATAATACTTATAGAAAGTACTCATAATAATATTTCGAAATATAATATATCGTTGGATACGAAAATAATGATCAATATTCTAATGAAGAACTCGAGCCTGTGCGGCAGCGAGTGAGAGATCATGGCTAATTATATATAAGCAAAAAATAACAACAGTTGAAATACTAAGAGGTCACCCCAAAATCTTGAATTTCTTCCACTATATTTCTATTTCAGAAAACGTATACAATGAGCAAAGTCGAACCAAATTTACTCATTATTTCGAAGAAAAGACTAGTACATCGTTTAAAATGAGACGAAACCAGAGTGACTGTCAAGGAATTGAAAATATAAAAAGACTAGCCAGAATCACTCACTCGCTACCGCTCGCTCGTGTCTTTCATTTGCTCTATCACGAATATAGATAAAAAAGAGACAATGAATCAAGAAAAAAAGCAAATATTGCTGCATGTAATGGAGTGGCTGTAGTATATGTCGGAGAAAATGGCAAACCCCCAGCCGATAGAAGGATGTGTGTTTTTGAAAAAGATAAAGAACCTAAATTAATTCCTAACATTAATAAGAATATAGATCCGATGGTATATCCATTAATTTTTCCATATGGAGATGCAGGCTGGGAACCTCTTCTGGAAAGTACCACTTACATGAGAGTATATAAAAATATTAGTGCATTACAATATTATTCGTATCGATTTAGTATACGAGGTGATTTCAATCCGTGCTTAAATCTGAAAGATTTATCACAACAATTTGTTGTTGATATGTGGACCAGAGTTGAAACAAATCGTTTATATTTTCTGCGAAAACAGCAAGCAAAATTGAGAACGGATAAATATAAGGGACTAATGGATCAAATACACAATCGGATCAATAATGACGATGTTGCAATAGGTAAATTAGTAATCCTTCCATCTAGTTATATTGGAAGTCCGCGTGCAATGCAACAAAATTACTTAGATGCTATGACATTAATGCAAAATTGTGGGGGGCCTGATATATTTTTAACAATGACAATTTTAAAAATGTAGCCCTCGATCCCACCTTTCGATCCGCAATACCAAAGATACCTCGAAACTGTATAATTTTGGTTTTGCATCATCAAGAAAATTGACGAAAAATTTTTTTTTCACCACACCATTTTCGTTCACAAAGGATACGCCCACGCATCAATATTTTCAAATTTTTCAACATGAATTATGGAAGCGCTCAAGCTCCTCTATCGATCTGCTCAAACGAATTTTCGAAAAATCAACCCTTTGTACGTTTTTGAAGGGGGGTTCGGAGGAATGGCCCGATCTTCTTGAAATTTTGCACACCGGTTAGTTGTGGCAAGATCTAGCCCGAGATCAATTTTCAGCAAAATCCGTTGGTTATTTCGCTAGCAACCGTTCCTAACGTGTTTTCTCATAAATCCTTATGAGTGCTCATTGGGGCAAGCCGGAAAATCAGTTTTAAGTCACACTCGATGGCCAAGGACACTGAATTGTTGTATTTGCTCCATAGCAACGGTTGTTTACCTCCCTAGCAACAGTTACGAAGGTTGGAAATCATTAATTTATGACCTATTTCCATCATTTTCGACGGCAGAGGACACAAAATCTTCCCAATTAGCTCCTTTGCAACCGTTGTTTATCGCCCTAGCAACCGTTGCTAAGGGGAAAAAAATTGATGTAAGTTTCGTTTCCAGTATTTTCAACGTGCTATAGAGAAAATTGGAAAAATTTGGTGTCTTTTGCCCTCGAAAATGATCAAAATGAGTCTTCAAGTGTGCTAAATACGAACCGGATCGATTTTGACCACCATTAAACCGTATGACAGTCACAAGATGAATTGATCGAAAAATTATGCAGGTCCAAATATCTCGCATCGTGTAGAACCTAGAACCGTTTGCTTTGTTGCATTTGATCAAATCATAAGAGAGCCTGGGCAGACATCAACCCTCGCGACAAAGTTTGGTCAATTGAAAAAGAACGACACTTTACACAGTCACAAAATACGAATTGAACTGATTAAATAATTTTTTTGTAATCTTTGAAAAATAAATGATAGTATCTACGCTAGTGGAATGGTGAAAATACAGGTTTGAGACGCGTTTGTGGGTGATGTTGAAGCCTCTTTGAGAAAGCATACTGCTAAGGCACTTGGCAGCGGTTTTTTTTTTACCACACCAATTTCGTTCAAATAGAATACGCCCACGCATCAATATTTTCAAATTATTCAATATGAATTATGGAAGCGCTCAAGCTCCTCTATCGATCTGCTCGAACGAATTTTCGAAAAATCAACCCTTTGTACGTTTTTAAAGGGGGGTCCCACCCGGACATCGGTAAAAAATTATTTAAATTGTCCATACGCCCACCGCAACTTGAATTTTTCAAAATTTTTTTTCTATGTAAATGTAGCCCTCAATCTCACCTTTCGATCCGTCATACTGAATGTACATCGAAACTGTATAATTTTGGTTTTGCATCATCAAGAAAAATTGACGAAAATTTGTTTTTTCACCACACCATTTCCATTCACATAGAATACGCCCACGCATCAATATTTTCAAATTATTCAATATGAATTATGGAAGCGCTCAAGCTCCTCTATCGATCTGCTCGAACGAATTTTCGAAAAATCAACCCTTTGTACGTTTTTAAAGGGGGGTCCCACCCGGACATCGGTAAAAAATTTTTTAAATTGTCCATACGCCCACCGCAACTTGAATTTTTCAAAAATTTTTTCTTATGTAAATGTAGCCCTCGATCCCACCTTTCGATCCGTCATACTGAATGTACATCGAAACTGTATAATTTTGGTTTTGCATCATCAAGAAAAATTGACGAAAATTTGTTTTTTCACCACACCATTTTCGTTCACATAGAATACGCCCACGCATCAATATTTTCAAATTTTTCAATATGAATTATGGAAGCGCTCAAGCTCCTCTATCGATCTGCTCGAACGAATTTTCGAAAAATCAACCCTTTGTACGTTTTTAAAGGGGGGTCCCACCCGCACATCGGTAAAAAATTTTTTAAATTGTCCATACGCCCACCGCAACTTGAATTTTTCAAAATTTTTTTCTTATGTAAATGTAGCCCTCGATCCCACCTTTCGATCCGTCATACTAAATGTACCTCGGAACTGTCATATCATTGTTTCCGAGAGCAAGAAAGGTGAACCAGAAAAATGTACGGATCCATTTTATTATTATGTAGATTATAGTCCATATGAATGGTTAAATTATGTTGAAAACAATGTATCATCGTATTTGCACTTTTTTGTCGGTAATCGATTTTTACCCCAGAATGCGGTATTCGGCGGAGATATAAATATTTTGATAAATCCATTAAAATGCGTTATTAATAATGATTCATTGACTCATGATAAATCATATTGTAAATCAGAAGAGGGTTGCTTTGATAACAAAACTCCCACGAGGTCGGTTAAAAATATATCTACGTAGAAGCAGCTACTAGGTGCCGTATATTACGATTCTATAGCTGTCTTTCGAGTGGGGGAATGCCTTTACTCGTCCCAAATAGATTTTAAGTAGAGAACGCCGTAACAATGCCGTCGTGGTATGCGAGAACGTAATTCACTGTGCGATCTTTGACTCCGGTTCCTCCTTGATGCATCCACACTTGACACCGTCTACTCATCTCCGTAAACGAAGCTTTTAGGACCTACTTAGTCTGGCATTCCCCGTACGGTTATTGATTTCTTCACTTCCGTTACTCAAAAGTGGTCTTTCGTAAAGACTTTCCACCATCAAAGTTTCCCGTAGCTGTGAATCGTTTTATTGAATAATGTAGCATTCTATTCTTTCTGGTTTCGTTGATATACAGATAAATAAACCATTTTTAGCGTAAGCTTTATAAAGCACTCCAAAAGAAAAGAGAAAGCAAAATGAACCTCTAACTTATTTCCTCCACTCCATAGTAACGGTTGCTATGGTAAATATCCGAGCTTCGGTGTTCTTACTTCTTAGTCGTCAACAGTTCCGAAAATGGACCTCTAACTGACTTTTCCCACTCCATAGTAACGGTTGCTAAGGACGTAAACAATGGTTGCTATGGTAAATGTCGGAGCTTCGATGTTCTTACTTCTTAGTCATCAACAGTTCCAAAAATGAACCTCCAACTGACTTTTCCCATTCCCTAGTTACGGTTGCAAGCGATATAAACACCGGTTGCTAGAGACATCAACAATGGTTTATACGGGAAAGGTCTCTTTGATTGTTATAGAATCCCATAAATATACAAACCCAAATGATCATTTATCATGAATTATATGGGAACTTATCGAAAACACGCTAGCAACGGTTGCCATGGAATCAAACAACGGATGTTGCTGAACACCGAACTCGGTTCACATCTGCCGGAGACCGACCTGTGTGCAAAATTTCAGGACGATCGGACCATTCCTTCGAAAATTAACGTACGACAAAAAAAGTCAGTCTGAAGCTGAATTTTGTATCTCCATAGCAACGGTTGCTAGGAGAATAAACAATGGTTGTTCCAAAATGAATGTCTTATCGATTCTCATCGATCGTCGTCGAAAGAATTGGAGACCCATCGTGCATTGATGATGATTTTCGGAGCTTTTATCAAAAACACGTTAGCAACGGTTGCTAAAGAAATAAACAACGGAATTGGCTGAAAATTGAACTCGACCGAGATTTTGCGGCGACTAACCTGTGTGCAAAATTTCAGGACGATCGGACAATTCCTTCGAGAGTTATCGTACGACAAAAAAAAGTGCACGTACGTACATACATACAGACATTTTCGGATTTCCATGTTTTTCGACCCGTAGATTACGAAAATCGAGGTCCCGAAGTCCGATTCGGTGGGTCGATTTTTACCCCGTTACAAAGCTTTCTCTTTGAGAAAGCAAAAGACTATGGAAATCTTGGAAAATCGTCATTATTCTTAATAAACTTCTTTTCCACTTCTCCAAATTGGTATAGTCTTTTACGGAATAACAAACTCCTTTATCATAGTATACGTATGAAGTCATCGCTTATTGCTGTGAACAGCGTTCAAACCCTACAATATGTATGTATGGCTTTTTTTCTCGGCCTCTTAATCCAGTCCGTTGTGGGCGTTCATATGTGTCTCGACAAGCCACTCCGCGCCGTATGAATCATAATTCTTCGGTGCAACATAAACTCGAGTATAGTGAAAGATGCGGGCGAAAATCTGTAGTTCCCAAACATTGTTCATTAAACGCATTGTGTGAACAAAATTCGTTCCGCTTCTTTGTTTTGACACTTTTTCATCATTCACTCAAACCACACACGCACATTGGCCATTTGAATATACAGATATGCAGCGTCTGTGGAATGTCATGTCCTTTACAGAAAGTATATAAATTGCGGATTTATTTTCCCCGATCAGCCCCACTTCGCTTCGTCGAACAACCCGATTCAAATCTGTATCCGCGAACATATCGATTTCGAGTGATGAATCACGGGCAAAACGCGCCGCGCGCGATTGATACGTCGCGTCGACGGACTATATGGCTGAAAATTGAAAATCCCGCGGTACCAATGTCACTCTCGCCCCGGCGACATAGAGTCATCAGCGGCATGATTCTCGCTCGGAGCGATACAGCGGGGTGGCCGCGCGCGCACGGAGAGCTCGTAAAATCGAAGCGCGGCGGCGGCGGCGGCGCATCGTTAGTCGCGACCGCAGAGGTCCGGGTGGGATTTTTTTCTCCTCCCCCAGCGCGATCGTCATGCGCGACGTAATAACGCGCCGATAAATCATTCCGGCCGCGGAAGCCGCGCGTTGCAAACGAGCGGTGGTGCCTCGCCGGAGAGCCGTGAGCCGCGGGCTTCCCGCTAATTCCCATTAATTTCGCGCGTTCGCCGAATACCGTATCGTTTAAATGTTTCGTGCGCTCGCGCGATATTGCCACCTCTTGGGGAGGGAGGGAGGGAGAGTCGCAGCCCAGACCGCCCGTAGGCGACACTGATTCCCGGCCGCTCGTGCTTCGCATAATATCGACAACATTGGCCAATTATTTTAGCTTGCATGATTAAGCCGCTTAATTCGACCATTGATTGTCTGCGCGCGTTGATGTTAGGAAAATTATGATTGATGCGGCTCGCTTGTCGGATCTATCCTGTGGGATATATATATATATGCATCGATTTGCTGCTGCGTGCGCCGAATATATATTCATCGCGTTATTTCTTAGGTTGATTGCGCGCGTGTAGCTCCGGCCGCTGCAACGGAACAATTATATTTGTCGGATTTACGCGTAACGATCGTTAGATAACTTACATTCGAATAACTGTGTCACTTTCCACTGAGATCATATCTGTCTCTATATATTCCGTCTGTCCAATTAGTAAATACTATATCTCTTCAAATTCCTTACAGTGAATGTTTACTGTAAGTTTCAGGCAAATGTCGATCGCTGTATTACAATGAAATCGATAATTTTATATTTATAGTTTAAATTTCACTGTAGTACAGTGAACTATCCACTTTAAGTACATAGTGAAAAATGTTTTACTGAAGCTTACAGTGAGATTTTCACTGGAAGGAATTTAGAGAGTAAAAGTGACTGAAGGTCGTCAATCTTATATAGTCGTTTGAAACCATATACGTGAATGAAAAGAGCAAAACATGGATAACTCATTCAACTTATAAAGCGTTTTCTAAAGCTGCAGCAGAATGGAATACAATGTGTGAGATTTGATCCAGGTAGTTAGAACTCAATCAACGGCCCAAACAAATTGTAAAAGAATATTTGAAAATCTCCATCGAGATTGCGTTCACGTTCAGAAAGAATAAAAGCATACCGGTGTATCTGTAGACTTGCCACGATATACGCGTAAACTCAATATACGCTGGGGAGGATGGCTTTGAAAAAATCCAGCGCAAAGCTTCCCGAGATGTGGCTCCGGCTGGATTTGGAATCAATAAGTCGATTTGTACTGGCAGTGGAAAACGTTTTTCGCATTGCCGGAATTGTATCTGCAGTTTCGAATCTCGGGGAAAGAAGAGCGCGGACCAAAAAAATTCCACATTTCTCGGGTTATTCGATTCGAAAGTATAACGGCTCTCAACAACAATTTGTAACGATAAACTTTTCAGCAGAGGAAACAGCGAATATAGTCTAAATTGTAACTCGATATACTACGCGAATCTAGTGTGATTTTATTTTTTGCCTCCTACCAGCTAAGAGGGTTACGGAAGGGAGAAAAAAGACTAATGGAAATATCGAACCATTCGAGTCATTGCATAAATAAACCAATCTGAACAATTGATTTGGTTTACATATATACATATACATCGGATAATTCAACAAAGTTTGGAGGCTTCATTGCAGTAAGATATATTAAGAATGTTAGATCTATTCTTTACTATTCTTGCCCATTTTCATGACAGTCACTCTCTAAATTACTTATAGTGAAAAACTCACTGGAGGCTTCAGAGAAACATTTTCTGCTGTACTTACAGTGAATTTTTAAAATTTTACTGTAACTACAGTGAAATTAAAATTATAAATATAAAATTATCGGTTTTACTGTAAGTTACAGTGAGCGACATTTGATTGAAACTTACAGTAAATATTCACTGTAGTAGTACAGTGAGATTTTACTGCAAGAAATTTATAGAGCACTTTCGTGACAGTCCCTTTCGTAATAGCGCTTCTCCTCAGTTTCTTTTTATGGGTGACGCATGTTCACACTTTGGCTCGGTGAATCGTTAAAAGCAAGATAAGTCACTTGATGGCTACAGCCAGACACTTGTCACGGAAGTATGAACATGTGGTAAGCATGAGTGTATCTATATATAATAGTTTATCTACTCTGAAACATATTTTAACAAAGTACTTACTCCGATTCCATTTCATTAGGAATGTATGTTTAAGGTAAGTGCAAGCAATTTTCCACCCCTTAACCGTTTTTCGCAAATTTGGATATGATAAAATGCGAATTTTATAATTGTGCGAATAGGATGTTAAAGTGTCGGTAGTTTAAGAGCTATCAGAAATCAGCACTACAATTATTACATTTTACGACATAGAAGAATTGAAGTTAGTTAAATAAATGAATAAAATATGGAACTACGTTTCGCCAAAAAATGGCTCGATGAAGCTCCTGGTATGTGTGTTGTGTAGGAGATAAAGTTTATTTGTTATAACTCGAAGAGCCATCTTTCAGGAGTATAATTTTAGGATTGTATCCATTATCAGAAGATTTTTTCAATAGCTCAGATGCAATGCATTATTCTAAATGACTTCTATTGTTGCAAAACAAATTGTGGAAGAAAATTTTATGTCAATATTCAAAATCTAGGGGCATGTTTCTAACATAAAAATTTATAATTACAAACTATACGAGTACTTAGCACAGACTAGGTAGGGACACTAATTAATTATATGTGTAAGCGTGTATTCAATTTTATCCATACTAGAAAAATACTGTAGAACTTCAAGACTCTTTTCTTGAGAAATGAAATCTCTGAGATATCATCTTTTTTTTGTGAGGTAAGAAAGGTTCTGAGTGAAGTTGACGGTTACAGTTGAGTAAACATTATATGTATCTTTCAAGTGTCGGATAACGACATATTGCGAATAGATTTTGATGATGCTGATTCTTTCTGGACAGCATCCTTCAGTATACATTTGAATTGCTGATTCAGCTGCCCATTTGAGGAAGAGAGGCGATTGTAGCCTTTCGTAAATTTTTTGTGGCCATTAGGGTACACAATTATTGGATCATGGCAACCCTCTCGCTTATTTTCAGATTTTACGCACGAAAAGTACCTGTATTATGAATGGATAAAAGATTTATAAGAAAATTGTTGCGATCGACAAAATTGTTCTTCTTCGACAAACTGCTTATCAGAACTCAAGCGTTTCTTGAGAAAAATCTGTGGAGTGGATCAAATTGGGAGAGGTCTAATCTTTTGGTCATGTTTTGAGGTAGCAAAACCTATTATGCGTGGGTGTGCGGAAAGTGAATGGAGATAGATATGATTTTCACGGCTGACAGTTGTGTGCTTACATGTTAATAACACCGTTCAAATTATATCAACCAATGTTTTCAGACGAAAACTTAGTTGGAAATGTCATCACTCTTTTTACTGAATTCTTCCACACATAATATGCGTAAATAAAAAGTAAATTAAAGAAATAAAATGACCCACAGCAAAATACAGATGTGAAACAGAAAAATCAGCCTTTAGCCCCCAAATAATCAAATCATATTAACAAGGGTTCATTCATTGTTTAAATTACGAGTAATTTTCTCCTCTTTAGAAGTATTTTGTACTTGAGTCAATATTGAAATCTAATAATTAAACATTCACCGAATATCAATGAATGGAATATTCTAATAAAAGTAAAATCACAAAGAACACTCGCAAGTCTTATATATTAGTTAAGAATGAATGTATGATTCACTTTTGATATATAATTTACTCATTATAATTATGCTAATCATTTCATATTCATTTATTAGATCAATATATTGGTATGAATTTGTCTTTATAAGCCAGTAAATTTTCTCTTAAAGCAACAGAAGTATCTCGTTGCTCGGCGGGAGATTGTATGTCAGAAATGATACGGCAGCTTCTGCGAGTACGTATATAAGTCAAGTAAAGTTATATTCCAGAGGCTTCTTGTGTGAATACTTCTGGGCGGCTCTCGCACCCCGGGGGCAGCTTCCATCTGGTAGTACTTTCACGTAACATTGTGTTTCTAACTTCGGCGGGTAAGTACCAAAATTACATCCCCCTCTGGCTCGTTTTTGCAACCCTCTGCAACGCAATGTGAGCTTGCGATCTCTCTCGCAGGCATCCGTATATATATTACGGAATTCTTCGCCTCCCCGCCGCTTAACGATCTTTGTTTTAGTGCCCACCGCCCGCTTCTCGATTTAATGACGCACTCCACTTTGGCCTTCTCTCTCTTTTATTTTTCCCTGTACTCCTATCAAAAATTCCCGACTGATATTCCGCTGTTCTCCACCCTATACGGTCAGCATGGACATACGAACCTACACGACGTTCAATGTTGGACGCGCTGTATTCTGTTCACAGTATACCATCCAAATTAGCTCTAATATACTAGTATCCCCTGTTACGACTTTGCTCACTTTATGTATGATGTATAATGTAATAATAAATTTGTATGTTAAAAATGTGGTGTTGAAGATTTCACTGACTTTTTTTTCAGATTTGAGGACCTCTGGGTCAATAAAATTCTTTGTCATGATTTAATTTTCTAGTAACAGGATGAAATGATTTTTGGATTCATTTGAAATTGTATTGCAAAGGTGAATCAGTACTCTCTGACAAGCTTATTGTGAAAACCCGTTGTATTAAAGTAAAAAATCACTGTATAAATTATTGACTGGATTGCAGTGAATTTTCCTTATAATAGAAGTGAATTTTCACTTTAGTTCCAAGAGTTTTGATAACAAAAATTCACTGCGAATTTTATGTAAAAATTTTTTGTATTTGTGCATAAAATAATTGTGTACTTTCAACGAAAGTAAAAAAAACTGAGTGGATCGCAGTCAATGATCGTGCTTCGAACTCGTAAAACCGTTGAAGTTGATCACACTATTGTGGCCTTATCGATATGGGGTTATCAGCTCCTGCAGTGCCTTCAGTATTACATTATCTGGGGTCTGGTTATCCTGGTGCAACCAACAATTCCAGGAGTGCACCCTTGAAACATTTTCATCGGTAACCTCAACCACCTGAACATTATCCAGGGTCCGGGTGTTTTCCTGCAATCTTTTGCGATAGTACATATAAGAACTTCTCAAAAATATGAGACATTCCTTTCCAGTAAACTTGATTCTTTATAAAGGACATATATGTAAAATATATTCAGAGATGATGAATGAACAGTTTTTAAAATGTGGTCTATGTCTTAAAAGAAATGAGCATTTGAATCGTCAACTAAGATGTCATTGTGATCAATATTCACTAATATACCTCAATACAGCTATTTAATGTTATATACTGGTATGCTCCCCATCACTTGCTGTGGCTTGATTACTTGGTCCCGCAGAATCAACCTCAACTTCGCTGCTTTCCAGAGACATTTGGTTTCCGTTCTTCCCCGAAGGCTGCTTATTTCCGTTGTTTTCAGATTTCATTTGGTTTTCCTCTTCTTTGTCGGTGGTTTGCTAACCCACCCGGTGTGGTGGCGCTCGCTCTTCATTTAGGCCTCGCCCTCAACCTCGCATACGGCCTGGATCGTTACCTGGTCCATGACCTCTAGTTTTCTTACCTCCTTCTGAAAACAATATATTCATATTTGATGCTTATTGTGCAACGAGGTCCGTTACAGTATGGCCGCCATACAGCCAAGTATGATGGGCGCGAACATACAGGCGCCAGACCGCCAGGCGCCCCTCTCCGCAAGCGCCAGCGCGCGCACACCCAAGCCGCCGCACCGCTCAAGTGGGTATATAAGGCCGCGCATCACCCAACTCAAGGCAGTTAGACTCAGTGGACTCGAGGTGCTCTCGAGCCAGCTGACCCCGGAGCGCTCTCTACCTACGGGTGCTCCGTGGTGGAGTGACTCCCGGGATAGCTGGTGAATCCGCTTTGTCAAACTCCATCCAGTGCACGAGGTGCTCTCGGCAGCTGGACCCCTGATCCCCTCTGTACGAACGTGGCTCATGGGTGCTCCATAGCCTCCGCGATGGTGAGGGCTAATGCATGAGGTGCTCTCGTTAACTAGCTACTTCGATATACTAGATATTTATCAATCTTTGCCGAAACTAAAGTTCCATCGGTTATAGAATGAACAACATTTAAAACTACCTCAAAGCGGAAATCGGTAACTTTGTCCATTTCTCTTATAAAGTTTTTCAATATAATCAACTTCCTCACCCCTCGATTTATTATCCTGTCGTAACATACTGATGGTGCATCATCAGATTTGTCTCTAAATAAACTTGAAATAAAAATTCCCGATTTATTGTACTCAGGCTTTTTTGTACAATTAGAAACTGTCGCGTAGCAATGCGCATAATAAAGATCCGAAAAACGACTGGAGTGTTGTACGTTAGAAAAATATCCAAATTTACCTATACAATATGGTCTGTATGTTTAATAATTATCCCCAGAATTCAAAAAATAATCTTGCACTTTATCATTTTCGATAATATGGTTACATCCTCATTAGAGGTGATAACAATACCCACATATATTTGTCAAACTTGAATATTCTCCTTGTTAGCGAATGAAATTACTCTTCCCAATTCGATTGATGCATTATTACAATCCAACAACATTCCATGACAGCAAACATAAAAAAATACATCTATATTGTTACGTATGAAAACCGCTGCCAAGTGCCTCAGCAGTATGCTTTCTCAAAGTATTGCAATTGAACCTCAATTTGCATTAATCACCACTCTTTGAGAAAGCAAAATGAACCTTTAACTTATTTCCTCCACTCCATAGTAACGGTTGCTATGGTAAATATCCGAGCTTCGGTGTTCTTACTTCTTAGTCGTCAACAGTTCCGAAAATGGACCTCTAACTGACTTTTCCTACTCCATAGTAACGGTTGCTAAGGACGTAAACAACGGTTGCTATGGTAAATGTCGGAGCTTCGACGTTATTACTTCTTAGTCATCAACAGTTCCGAAAATGGACCTCCAACTGATTTTTCACACTCCATAGTAACGGTTGCTAAGGACGTAAACAACGGTTGCTATGGTAAATGTCGGAGCTTCGATGTTCTTACTTCTTAGTCACCAACAGTTTCAAAAATGGACTTCAAACTGACTTTTCCCACTCCATAGTAACGGTTGCTAAGGACGTAAACAACGGTTGCTATGGTAAATGTCGGAGCTTCGACGTTATTACTTCTTAGTCATCAACAGTTCCGAAAATGGACCTCCAACTGATTTTTCACACTCCATAGTAACGGTTGCTAAGGACGTAAACAACGGTTGCTATGGTAAATGTCGGAGCTTCGATGTTCTTACTTCTTAGTCACCAACAGTTTCAAAAATGGACTTCAAACTGACTTTTCCCACTCCATAGTAACGGTTGCTAAGGACGTAAACAACGGTTGCTATGGTAAATGTCGGAGCTTCGACGTTATTACTTCTTAGTCATCAACAGTTCCGAAAATGGACCTCCAACTGATTTTTCACACTCCATAGTAACGGTTGCTAAGGACGTAAACAACGGTTGCTATGGTAAATGTCGGAGCTTCGATGTTCTTACTTCTTAGTCATCAACAGTTCCAAAAATGAACCTCCAACTGACTTTTCCCATTCCCTAGTTACGGTTGCAAGCGATATAAACACCGGTTGCTAGAGACATCAACAATGGTTTATACGGGAAAGGTCTCTTTGATTGTTATAGAATCCCATAAATATACAAACCCAAATGATCATTTATCATGAATTATATGGGAACTTATCGAAAACACGCTAGCAACGGTTGCCATGGAATCAAACAACGGATGTTGCTGAACACCGAACTCGGTTCACATCTGCCGGAGACCGACCTGTGTGCAAAATTTCAGGACGATCGGACCATTCCTTCGAAAATTAACGTACGACAAAAAAAGTCAGTCTGAAGCTGAATTTTGTATCTCCATAGCAACGGTTGCTAGGAGAATAAACAATGGTTGTTCCAAAATGAATGTCTTATCGATTCTCATCGATCGTCGTCGAAAGAATTGGAGACCCATCGTGCATTGATGATGATTTTCGGAGCTTTTATCAAAAACACGTTAGCAACGGTTGCTAGAGAAATAAACAACGGAATTGGCTGAAAATTGAACTCGACCGAGATTTTGCGGCGACTAACCTGTGTGCAAAATTTCAGGACGATCGGACAATTCCTTCGAGAGTTATCGTACGACAAAAAAAAGTGCACGTACGTACATACGTACGTACATACAGACATTTTCGGATTTCCATGTTTTTCGACCCGTAGATTACGAAAATCGAGGTCCCGAAGTCCGATTCGGTGGGTCGATTTTTACCCCGTTACAAAGCTTTCTCTTTGAGAAAGCAAAAACTATTTCCCAATCCAACTAATAATGAACAGCTGAATATATTCCAATCTTCTTAAAAAATACTGATGTTGCCATATTCGCCAGTAGAAAATGCACCGCCACCATATTTTTGGGTTTTAGTTTCATTCATTGAATCTGAAAAGACAGTTTCCTTCACGCATTCCAAGAATAACTTTTGAATAACTTTTGTTGAGGAAGAATTAATCTCAGCATTTTTATTGACTACCAAGCATACGTAGAGTGCTACAGTCTCTCCTCCTAATTCAAAATCCATATATATCTTATTGCTTTCTCAAAGAGAAAGCTTTGTAACGGGGTAAAAATCGACCCACCGAATCGGACTTCGGGACCTCGATTTTCGTAATCTACGGGTCGAAAAACATGGAAATCCGGAAATGTCTGTATGTATGTACGTACGTACGTACGTACGTACGTACGTACGTATGTACGTACGTGCACTTTTTTTTGTCGTACGATAACTCTCGAAGGAATTGTCCGATCGTCCTGAAATTTTGCACACAGGTTAGTCGCCGCAAAATCTCGGTCGAGTTCAATTTTCAGCCAATTCCGTTGTTTATTTCTCTAGCAACCGTTGCTAACGTGTTTTTGATAAAAGCTCCCGAAAATCATCATCAATGCACGATGGGTCTCCAATTCTTTCGACGACGATCGATGAGAATCGATAAGACATTCATTTTGGAACAACCATTGTTTATTCTCCTAGCAACCGTTGCTATGGAGATACAAAATTCAGCTTCAGACTGACTTTTTTTGTCGTACGTTAATTTTCGAAGGAATGGTCCGATCGTCCTGAAATTTTGCACACAGGTCGGTCTCCGGCAGATGTGAACCGAGTTCGGTGTTCAGCAACATCCGTTGTTTGATTCCATGGCAACCGTTGCTAGCGTGTTTTCGATAAGTTCCCATATAATTCATGATAAATGATCATTTGGGTTTGTATATTTATGGGATTCTATAACAATCAAAGAGACCTTTCCCGTATAAACCATTGTTGATGTCTCTAGCAACCGGTGTTTATATCGCTTGCAACCGTAACTAGGGAATGGGAAAAGTCAGTTGGAGGTTCATTTTTGGAACTGTTGATGACTAAGAAGTAAGAACATCGAAGCTCCGACATTTACCATAGCAACCGTTGTTTACGTCCTTAGCAACCGTTACTATGGAGTGTGAAAAATCAGTTGGAGGTCCATTTTCGGAACTGTTGATGACTAAGAAGTAATAACGTCGAAGCTCCGACATTTACCATAGCAACCGTTGTTTACGTCCTTAGCAACCGTTACTATGGAGTGGGAAAAGTCAGTTTGAAGTCCATTTTTGAAACTGTTGGTGACTAAGAAGTAAGAACATCGAAGCTCCGACATTTACCATAGCAACCGTTGTTTACGTCCTTAGCAACCGTTACTATGGAGTGGGAAAAGTCAGTTGGAGGTCCATTTTCGGAACTGTTGATGACTAAGAAGTAATAACGTCGAAGCTCCGACATTTACCATAGCAACCGTTGTTTACGTCCTTAGCAACCGTTACTATGGAGTGGGAAAAGTCAGTTAGAGGTCCATTTTCGGAACTGTTGACGACTAAGAAGTAAGAACACCGAAGCTCGGATATTTACCATAGCAACCGTTACTATGGAGTGGAGGAAATAAGTTAAAGGTTCATTTTGCTTTCTCAAAGAGTGGTGATTAATGCAAATTGAGGTTCAATTGCAATACTTTGAGAAAGCATACTGCTGAGGCACTTGGCAGCGGTTTATCATTCGTGAAGCCAAATTTCTCACTCAATTTCTCGCAAACTTTCTTGTTCGCCATAAACTGGTGGCGCTCGGTCTTCATTTAAGCCTTGCCCTCGACCTCGCATACGGCCTGAATCGTTGCCTGGTCCATAACTTCTAGTTTTCTTACCTCCTTCTGAAAACAATATATTCATGAAATTTCATTGAATCATGCAATCTTTATTAGGATTATTAGGATATAGAACATTTTCGATTAAAATTATTCTACAAGTAAAAAAACTATGACATCGCTCATACTTGAGGTTCCACCCAGAAACTTGTGTATCAGTAACATAACCAAACTTTTAATTGGTGGCGCGTTGAATGTTATCGGTACATTCATAGCATCATTTTATATCGACGCTTCGCTACAGACCGTGATTCAAGAAAACGTAATTAGCTCCATTTGTTTTATTTTATTGCATCATATTTGATGCTTATTGTGCAACGAGGTTCGTTACAATGTGGCCGCCATACAGCCAAGTATGACGGGCGTGACATACAGGCGCCAGACCGCCGCGACGACCTCTTACAGCTCTAGCATACGCATGGCCATTCAAAATTTTTTCAACAGAATTTTCCCCATATAATTCGCAAAAAACTTCTTTGAGCCCACTGCCATCCATTATGAATCCAATCGAACCCATGAACGACATCGTTGTATGGAATCCGTCTAATCTAACTGTCACATTACCTTATTCATTTTTGCAACATTCCAGGATATCACGAGCTTTATAATACAGAGGCTGATCAAAGGTCACAAATGTGTGACTCAGTCCTCCTGCTTTCCGTCTTAATTCAGCTTCAATTAAATATTGTTAGAGAATTAAAATGAGATATCAAAATTGATGGATTTTGAAGTTCTTATGTGATTTTAAAGTTTCTATGTGTTCATATTAACAACTCAATTGCCATTCATAAAATACGATGGTAACCAGTGAGGACGGGGGTTAGCGAGCCATCTATTTACTTTCGCCTTATGTTATGATAGCGTTGGTGTTTTCGCTGTCACATCAAGTCGTACTTGCAGTTTGCAGGTTAAATTCCTCAATGTTGATTTGATTCGTTTTTTCTAATGCGCGCCATTAGGTATTTTCGATGCCCGACCAACATTTGCAGCACGAGCGCAGAGAGTGCTGCTGGTTGAAGGCGGGCATCGGAAATAAGGTAGGTGTACCCAATATGCGCCACCCTTCGTATTTCATATATACGCAACTCTAGAGCATCGCCGCGGCACAGGATTTTGTTGGCAATACTAAATAATGAGGAAAAAAACATTTTCACCGATCGAGAATCCTTACACCCAACTTGTTACAACTTGTTAGAGCTCGTTTTCTCCATTTTTTACCAATTTTCATTCTCGATCTAATTTCGCTCTGGTACGTGCAAATTTTTTTAATACGCTTAAACTTGGCCAAAAATATCGAGCGACATATCATTCGATTTCTTGACATCCCATGTACATCATCCAAATTTTTTTCCATCTCACGCCCTTTTTATCAACCGTTCTAATAGCTCTTCATTATTTTTATCAAATATACCCAATATGCGCCACCCCTATTTTCTTGTTCTAGCTGTTACAATCAACCCATTGATGGTAAATATCCGCCAAACATGGTCGAAAAAAAATTTATTCTAAGCTCTAGAGCAGGTCAAGAAAGGTGAGATATCGCAGAGGATGGCTTCGACTAAATATAAGATACCTCGTCGAACATTTCAACGATATGTCAAACAAAACATATCCAAAAAAAGGAAAATGAGCCGACCATATGCCTTAACGACAGTACAGAACGGAGAATTGTGTAGTCAAATTAAACGCTTAGCAGATATTGGCTATTCTATAACGAGAAAAATCTTGAGGTTATGCGTTTATAAGGACTGTCTTGGAAAAAAACATCAAACAGAATTTTTCTACCATCATGACAATAGCTAGTCCCAAATAGGCTCGGACATTTCTAAAATTAAACTCTTCTATGTCAGTGAGAACATCTCAATTATATTTAAAACTATACTAAAAAGAATGCCCTGTTGAAAAAAATCGACTGGATTTCCAGCTGGATTTGCACTGGATTCCAGCTGGATTTGCACTGGATTCCAGCTGGATTGTGACTGGATTCCAGCTGGATTCCAGCTGGATTTGGACTGGATTCCAGCTGGAAACGAAAAATCCAGGTGAAGTGATGCAGGGAAAATCCAGTGAGTTTCCCGAATAATCCAGCTGGATCCTGAGATAATCCAGCTGGATTTTACTAGAATTAGGGTTATATCGTTATTATAGATCCAGCAGATTTTCCGGATAATCCAGCTGGATTTTTCGACAATCCAGCTGGATTTTTTCGGTTCTAGAACAGCGGGCTACGGCGGCGGATCCAGCTGGATTATGAATGAATCCTGCTGGATTTTTCGATAATCCAGCTGGATTTTTTCGGTTCTAGAACAGCGGTCTACGGCGGCGAATCCAGCTGGATTTTTCGACAATCCAGCTGGATTATGAACGAGACCTGCTGGATTTCTCGATAATCCAGCTGGATTTTCGGTTCTAGAACAGCGGTCAACGGCGGCGAATCCAGCTGGATTTTTCGACATTCCAACTGGATTAAAACGAATCCTGCTGGATTTTTCGATAATCCAGCTAGATTTTTTTGGTTCTAGAACAGCGGTCTACGGCGGCAAATCCAGCTGGATTTTTTGACAATCCAGCTGGATTCTGAACGAATCCTGCTGGATTTTTCGATAATCCAGCTGGATTTACGCCGGATACTAGCTGAATTTTGACTGGATTCCAGCTGGAAACGAAAAATCCAGTGAGTTTCCCGAATAATCCAGCTGGATTCTTTCCTAATCCAGCTGGACTTTTCGATAATCCAGCTGGATTTTTTCGGTTCTAGAACAGCGGTCTACGGCGGCGAATCCAGCGGGATTTTTCGACAATCCAGCTGGATTATGAACGAATCCTGTTGGATTTTTCGATGATCCAGCTGGATTTTTTCGGTTCTAGAACAGCGGTCTACGGCGGCGGATCCAGCTGGATTATGAATGAATCCTGCTGGATTTTTCGATAATCCAGCTGGATTTTTTCGGTTCTAGAACAGCGGTCTACGGCGGCGAATCCAGCGGGATTTTTCGACAATCCAGCTGGATTAAAACGAATCCTGCTGGATTTCTTGATAATCCAGCTGGATTTTTCGACAATCCAGCTGATCCAGCTGGATTTTTTCGGTTCTAGAACAGCGGTCTACGGCGGCGGATCCAGCTGGATTATGAATGAATCCTGCTGGATTTTTCGATAATCCAGCTGGATTTTTTCGGTTCTAGAACAGCGGTCTACGGCGGCGAATCCAGCGGGATTTTTCGACAATCCAGCTGGATTATGAACGAATCCTGCTGGATTTCTTGATAATCCAGCTGGATTTTTCGACAATCCAGCTGGATTAAAACGAATCCTGCTGGATTTTTCGATAATCCAGCTAGATTTACGCCGGATACTAGCTGGATTTTGACTGGATTCCAGCTGGATTCCAGCTGGATTTGGGCTGGATTCCAGCTGGAAACGAAAAATCCAGTGAGTTTCCCGAATAATCCAGCTGGATTCTTTCCTAATCCAGCTGGATTTCTTGATAATCCAGCTGGATTTTTGGATCTAGAACAGCGGGCTACGGCGGCGGATCCAGCTGGATTATGGATGAATCCTGCTGGATTTTTCGATAATCCAGCTGGATTTTTTCGGTTCTAGAACAGCGGGCTACGTCGTCGAATCCAGCTGGATTATGAACGAGTCCTGCTGGATTTTTCGATAATCCAGCTGGATTTTTCAGTTTGGGAGCAGCGGGCTACGGCGTCGAATCCAGCTGGATTATGAATGAATCCAGCTAGATTTTTCGAAAATCCAGCTGGATTTTTTCGGTTCTAGAACAGTGGGCTACGGCGGCGAATCCAGCTGGATTGAGAAAGAATCCTGCTGGATTTTTCGATAATCCAGCTGGATTTTTCAGTTCGGGAGCATAGGGCTACGGCGTCGAATCCAGCTGGATTATGAACGAATTTTTTGATAATCCAGCTGGATTTTTTCGGTTCTAGAACAGCGGTCTACGGCGGCGAATCCAGCTGGATTAAGAAAGAATCCTGCTGGATTTTTCGATAATCCAGCTGGATTTTTCAGTTTGGGAACAGCGGGCTACGGCGTCGAATCCAGCTGGATTATGAACGAATCCTGCTGGATTTTTTGATAATCCAGCTGGATTTTTTCGGTTCTAGAACAGCGGTCTACGGCGGCGAATCCAGCTGGATTTTTCGACAATCCAGCTGGATTATGAACGAATCCTGCTGGATTTTTCGATAATCCAGCTGGATTTTTTCGGTTCTAGAACAGCGGGCTACGGCGGCGGATCCAGCTGGATTATGAATGAATCCTGCTGGATTTTTCGATAATCCAGCTGGATTTTTTCGGTTCTAGAACAGCGGTCTACGGCGGCGAATCCAGCTGGATTTTTCGACAATCCAGCTGGATTATGAACGAATCCTGCTGGATTTCTCGATAATCCAGCTGGATTTTATCGGTTCTAGAACAGCGGGCTACGGCGGCGAATCCAGCTGGATTATGAATGAATCCTGCTGGATTTTTCGATAATCCAGCTGGACTTTTTCGGTTTTAGAACAGCGGTCTACGGCGGCGAATCCAGCGGGATTTTTCGACAATCCAGCTGGATTATGAACGAGACCTGCTGGATTTTTCGATAATCCAGCTGGATTTACGCTGGATACTCACTGGATTTTGACTGGATTCCAGCTGGATTTGGACTGGGTTCCAGCTGGATTTTGACTGAATTCCAGCTAGATTTTGACTGGATTCCAGCTGGATTTTGACTGGATTCCAGCTGGATTTTGACTGGATTCCAGCTGGATTTGGGCTGGATTCCAGCTGGAAATGAAAAATCCAGGTGAGGTGAGGCAGGGGAAATCCAGTGAGATTTCCGAATAATCCAGCTGGATTAACGCTGGATTCTAGCTGGATTTTTCGACAATCCAGCTGGATTCACGCTGGATACTAGCTGGATTTTGACTGGATTCCAGCTGGATTTGGACTGGATTCCAGCTGGATTTTGACTAGATTCCAGCTAGATTTTGACTGGATTCCAGCTGGATTTTGACTGGATTCCAGCTGGATTCCAGCTGGAAATGAAAAATCCAGGTGAGGTAAGGCAGGGAAAATCCAGTGAGATTCCCGAATAATCCAGCTGGATTCTTTCATAATCCAGATAGACTTTTCGACAATCCAGCTGGATTTTTTCGGTTCTAGAACAGCGGGCTACGGCGGCGAATCCAGCTGGATAATGTACGAATCCAGCTGGATTTTTCGACAATCCAGCTGGATTTACGCTGGATACTCGCTGGATTTTGACTGGATTCCAGCTGGATTTGGACTGGATTCCAGCTGGATTTTGACTGGATTCCAGCTAGATTTTGACTGGATTCCAGATTGATTTTGACTGGATTCCAGCTAGATTTTGACTGGATTCCAGCTGGATTTGGGCTGGATTCCAGCTGGAAATGAAAAATCCAGGTGAGGTGAGGCAGGGGAAATCCAGTGAGTTTCCTGAATAATCCAGCTGGATTCTTTCATAATCCAGATGGACTTTTCGACAATCCAGCTGGATTTTTTTGGTTCTAGAACAGCAGGCTACGGCGGCAAATCCAGCTGGATTTTTCGACAAACCAGCTGGATTATGAACGAATCCTGCAGGATTTTTCGGTTCGGGAGCAGCGGGCTACGGCGAAGAATCCAGCTGGATTATGAACGAATCCTGCTGGATTTTTCGACAATATAGCTGGATTTACGCTGGATTCTCGCTGGATTTTGACTGGATTCCAGCTGGATTTCAGCTGGAAACGAAAAATCCAGGTGAAGTGATGCAGGGAAAATCCAGTGAGTTTCCCGAATAATCCAGCTGGATTCTGAGATAAACCAGCTGGATTTTACTAGAATTAGGGTTATATTGTTATTATAGATCCAGCAGATTTTCCGGATAATCACGCTGGATTTTTTCGGTATAGGAATTGCGAGCTATAGCGGCAAATCCAGCTGGATTATGAATGAATACTGCTTGATTTTCCGTAAACTAGATAGATTTCTTTGGATCAAATAGGAACGAATAATTTTGTAGGCTAATCCCAGCCGAATTTTTTCGGAAAATGGGGTATAGTTATACGCTGAATTCAGTAGGATTGTCGGATAATCGAACTGGATTCCACTTGGATTCCACCTGAGTTGTGTACAAATTCAAGCAAGGTTCTAGCTTGAAGTTTACGTAGAAAGAGAGAGAAAGAGAGAGAGAAAGAGAGAGAGAGAGAGAGAGAGAGAGAGAGAGAGAGAGAGAGAGACAGTAGGATTAATACTTCGGATCCAGCAGGATTTCCAGATAATCCAGCTGGATTACACCTACATACCAGCTTGATTATGAACTTCTGAATGACGTTACCAGGATTCCGGAATTGTCCATCAATTTTCTCACATGGATATTTGTCAATTCCCATAGATTATGTTTATCCTGTGATATAACCTCAGTTGTACTTGATAATAGGATCGAGCAAATACCAAAATGAAACTTCGTTGACTTCACTGGAATATACTTACATGGGCTTATAAAATATTATGTTGAGAATTAATGTAATTCATTCGTAAATAACTTTTATCGGTACATTTATATATTGTTCCATATCACTATATTTATTTTCGATTATTATTTCTGTGCAACGAGTAACATAATCTATATACTGCGTGATAATTCATGAGTACCAGTACATGTTTGGAACAGCACATATGATTCGCTTGTTTCCTATTTCCAGTAAAACGCACAATTTTTTAATACTTCTCGTTTCTACTACGCTTACTTCATCAGCTATATTTCGAATGGTTCTTAAGCTACTACAATCATGCATTAAACTATTATGGGTTTGTACCACATTACATAGTGTATATTCTTCGCTGTTGTTTGTTACTACGAACTGTATAATTCGAATGTATTTACCGTTCTCCATTTGAGCATAAGAATTATCTGACCTGCGTAATTTTTTAATACATGATTTAAAAATACATCCATTCAGCATGGATTTTTTATAAGCTTTACATAAATTTATTTGCAAATTTGGATGCTCAATATTTTGGTCTATTAAACAGCATGGTTTACCAAAATATCTGTTAGAACCTATCTTTAATGATTTCTTTGTGTAAGTGACTTCTAAATTTCGACAAGTTTGTAAAACAGGTGAATCTCTAGCTATACAGGAAACATGTTGTTCTACAACTCTACTGCTTCTTTGAATGGAAATGCTTCTGCAGATTTGACTTATAACTCCGTTCGCTGCATGGATCATTTTCACTAGTTTCCCATTACCATTTTCGAATGGATATCCCCAGTGAGACCATAATGGACCCCAATCACCGACGCTTGCTTTTATGTGCAGCAACTGGTGAACATTAAAAGTCATTGCTTCTTTTGAATATAAGACTTCCGTGAGATTGACAAATTGACTAAGTAAATTGTCTGCCCTAATTAATTCATCTGTATCTATCGATTCTGATAGAAGTAAATGCGATGCTTCAACCAGTTTTGACCAATGTTCTGCGTATCTTGAAAACCCTGATATTTGTTTCATGATTGGCAAACTATAATACAATAGCCAATTTTGCCATTCTTTGGCTTTCCAAAATTTTCTGTCATATATGCTGCGAGATAATCTAGCCAACTGAGTTGGAACTTTGAAATCTCTTACAAACTTATCAATACTACGAATATCACGGTTTGATATGCTATATGGACACCTAACAGAGTCGAACCATAAGTCAGCAAATTGTCTCGCTACGCCAAGATCAATACAATGCATGGCATCAGGAACAAATCCAGTGATGATATTGAATTTGTCCAATATTAACAATGGAGATGCACCTTTCATTCCATGTGTTTCTTGTTTGTCTCTTTTTGCCTTTTGTCTATTTGAAATAGCAATGTTAATGTCAAACAATGTCTGTTCTTCAGATCTGAGTTGTGGCATTTCCGCAAGTAATGGATATTTTACAACCCCATGTCTAGCATCAGGCACTCTCACTCCCTTATGTAAACACCAATTGCATCCAAAATAACCATTAAACTGGATGATATTTTGCATGGGTGCTCTAGCAACCGAATCTACGCAACAGCAAACAGCAAAAACTTTGATCGTTTTATTTTGATTATTCATCCTACAATTGAAACCATTCTTTGATAATTTATTAATTTCCTTTACGAATGCACTTAGAAAAATATTCATGTTTGGCTTATCTCTTCCGAACCATAGTGCATATGTTGTAGTATTCTGACATTTCACTTTGGGTGGAAGCTCATTGATGTTAATTTGTACAGGCCAAATAGAACATTTTGAACTCTTCCATACAGGAGATCCATCGCTGTTGAAAGTTAAAGTTATGAAAGCCTTTCTATCTTCTTCAGATAAAGATTGTAAAATATCCATATATTTTCTACCATTATAAAAGTCTTTCATAGTATCGTTTTCACCTAAACTGTTCATCAACTCAATGTAATATTCTTGATTATTTTCAAGCAAGTGTTTCAATTCGGGTACCACATTGAATGTAACAAAGTAATCACGATACGATGGATCTATAGTAAAATTCTTGTTGCATACTTTACAGAATAATCGTTTCTCGGATTTTTCGTATTCCCTAACGTATGTCTTACAATCCGAGCATATGGCATGATATTTCATTTGGTTTCCGGGATTAAACAATTTATCTAGTTTATGACGTGAAGCAGGTAAGATGGGTTTATCGAAGAAAGAATTGAACAATCCACAGATATCTGCAACGAATGATATTGGTAGGGAATGATGATCTGCAATTTTTAGAATTCCCAATAACATTTCGACTTCAGAGACTACTACATTGACATCAGCAGTTGTGTTTGCGGTTCTTTTCTTCAATAACTCCAGTAATTCTTTTAAAGAAATTTGTTCGCCATCATCTTCCAAATCTCCATCATCACTATCAGATTCATCATTATCTGATCCATTATTTTCAACGCACGAATAATTCTGAAATAATTCATTCGTCAACATTTTTTCTTCAGCAAGGGACATAATAATTTTGTTTTTTCATGTTTTCTGCAATTTTTTTTTTCAATGCTTAAACATTATTCCTCGCGGGACCACGGTGATTCGAACTTGTTTATTGGAAATAAATAAACATCTTACCCTGGTATAAAAAGTCATTACATAAGTCATGACTAATCATTCTGTAATTTTGTTTGTTAAAATATTCACTCTCAATTTATTTTTTCAGTTTAAGTGATAATATCCGACAAATTATTCTTCTTTTCCATTTTTTTTATGGCTTAAATCACGCTAAAATTATCCTACAATCGAAATCTACAACTCCGAAGTACTCATCTAAACTGAAAATTCGTTTGAATCAATTTTTACCGAACAACTTTTATATAAGATATATAGCATTTTGAAACTTTCAACACGTTTTTCTCAAAACCATGTTTTCAAACTCGGCGAGCAGTAGAAGTGAAAAAGTTTACATCCGATTAACTTGAAATTCTAACTGTAGCTTCTTCATTAGATTATCTAGTGAAGTACACACGATTTTAGCGATTAATTAATAAAACAAAAGTTATAAACAATTAAAGTCGATGTTTTTTGTCGACAAATTTCAAACTTTCGCCGTTTCGCCAAAAAAATCTAAAAATATTATGATGTGTACTTCACTACCAACACTTATGTAGATAATGGAAAATTTTATTTTTTTAGTTATTGGTGGAGTTGGGCACGACTTCCACTGCTCACCGCAGAAGAACTTTTTAAAAAAGCATTTCACGGCAATCGCTGCACAGCCACCATTTTGTGAAAAAAATAACAATAAGAAATTTTTATCTATTCTCCAAGAGTTGCTTAATCCAATGATATATTACTTATATACCTTACATCTCTAATGTCGTTTAAAAAAAATCATGGATAAAGCATTGTCTTTTTGACCATTTGGTGGATATTACCCCTTACATTATAACAAGAAATATATGAATCAAATATTTATTAAATAGTCTCGAAAAGGTAACTTGATTTGGAAATTTATTTTTTCGATTTTTGAACTTCATTTTTCAAACTGGTTCATTGTGTCATTTTCTATTCAATTAACTTCACATCTCGAATGCAGCCTTTCAGATACATAAACTATGTAACTACCTCAGCTCATTGCGTTTAATGAACAATTATGCTTTACTCACATTAGCCTTCAGGAAGAAAAAAAAAAAAAAAAATGCTTTACTCACATCCATTATCTCTTCAGTGTAATTTTCCTGTGATGATGACTGATCAGGAAAATCAACATTCATATCCTCAGATTCATGAGAATTGCCAGTATCCATCAAGTTTGAAATAACTGAAAGGTATTTAAAATATGTATATATAAGTTGTCGATCTTTGAGGGTCAATCCAGAGAATTCTGGTTTGGCCCTCAAAGATCGACAACTTATACATATTTGGAATAATGAAGGGTGCACTGCATAATATGAAAGGTATTTATTTATTTTTTATAAAATTTCTATCAATGTTATACAATATAATTACGTTTAATCTGTTCGTGGTGACTAATTTTCATGGTACTATTCTTTATGTGCATAAGGTTCTGGGCTTCTATAGCTAATTGATGATGAATAAGAATTTAATAAAAAAATAAATGATAAAAAATAAATGATCTAATAGATTATTTTCTAGTTTTACATGTACTTCATCATTCATGTCGGTACATTGTAGCATATTTCACAAATGAATTGACAAATCACTAGAAATATGGAGTATGAATCAAATATAATGAATATTTTTTTTATTATGGCGTGAAGTGCAAATGTAGGGTCGATCGAGCTCTTAAGGATGTTCTGGCTACAAATGAAAATAGTGAAAAATACTTGAAACTTCGTACATTAGCATATTTTATGATATGAAAGTTGTAGACAAAATTTGAGAAAGCCTGGTTGGCTGGTTAAAAAGATATGAGCACTTCGATTTACATGCACTCTTATGGAGTTTCGTGAAATTCGAGTATTTTTATGTTCTAATCTATGTGAAAAGTATGGAAAGAATAGTGAGAATCTGAAGAAATTTTTAAAAACGGGAGAATAATATCCAATAATTGGATATATGCAAAGATCATATGCCTGGGTTGGTTGTGGAACAAATTATTAATGGTTTTTCATCCTCCCAGTGAGGGATAAGTCATAACTTGAAGGATAATCAGATTCAAAAGCTTAAGACATGCTTATAAAAACGAGCTCAAATGTGATGTTACGCTGATTAAAATCCTCCATACAACTATGGATACGGTTATTCATATCACATACGAAAACATCTGTTGCAGCTCAGCTCTTCAAATACGTTTTACTGATTTACCTAACTTTTGGGAATGACTGTGTAGCCAGAACATCCTTAATCACTCATGAGTTCAAGTGGTACTGTACGCCCTTGGTGCAAACATTATTTATTTGCACATAAAATATAAATTTTCTTTCAATTGTCTAAAAAATTACAAATATTCTGCATCATTTATGATCAGAAATACTGAAAATTAACCTCAATGCATTTCTCATTCTCTTAGCAACAGTTTCTACAGATGTAAACAATTGTTGCTATAGGGAATCAAGAACATTTAGTATTCTTTGCCATTACATGTCATGAAATTAAAATTTACCCCACTCCGTAGCAATGGTTGCTATGAAGAATATCTCATTGATTCTCATCGGTCCTCATGAGTATTCATTTAACTCCAATGAACATTTATGAGGATTTCTAAGAAACTTGTCAAAAACACGTTAGCAACGGTTTAGAAAAAAAATTTTGAAAATTGTCACAGGCTGAAAATAGCGTTGCATACGTAACATACCTACATTTTTGGGATTCAACGTTTTTCGACAGGTACATTACAAAAATGAAGATACGAAGGTCTGATTTGAAAGTTTCATTTTTTTCTTGTCACAAAGCTTTCTTTTGCACAAACAAAATTATGATTTATCTTACTTTTTAAAGAAATATTAACTGTAAGTATTAGTAAATAGTTCTAATTTCAAATAATTAATCTGCCAACTTGGATCTGCCTGAGTGCAATGTTAAAAATCAATGAACTTTCGGCTTTGAAAACATTTTAATTATTCACAAAATCTTTCATTCTGCTTTTTACTGAACATTTTTCACTATTTCAACTTGCAAATGAAGAATGGGGAAAAATAATCACAAAGATAACAAAATTTGCAAATGTTACATGAAATTCCCTCAGATTTCCATGCAGGTCAGGAGTCACAAACATTAACTGAGTTTATAGGAAATTTTACGCTGGAGAACATTATTTGCCACAGTAATAGAGCAAATGAATAAAACTAAATTTTACAAGACTATAAAAGTGTACTTCACGATTATTATGATAAACAATGTTTGTGCTTGAATGAAATTTAAGATTCACTTGTGTAGTGTGAGAAAGCTTAAGATGCTGTGTCAAGTTACACCAAATCATTAATGTAACATACATAATTTACAAACAACCTTCTCTCAGCCTCCTTGAATTGAATTTCTGAGATATTTTTGAATTAAAAATAAATAATTTATGTTCAATTATGTATATACTTATCAACTATTTCAACTTTATAATCACCATTGAATGACTGACGAATTGTTGTTGATGTATCATTCCTGGATGAAATTTCTTCACACGTAATAGATGCATTGGTCTTGTCACTATCCATTAAAGTACAAGACTCACTCGATCCATCATGATTGCTTGCAGAAAACTCAGTTGATCCATTGTGGTTGCTTACAGAAGACTCACTTGATCCTTCATGGGCTTCGGAAGACTCACTTGATCCTTCATGGGCATCCGAAGACTCACTTGATCTGTGATGATCGTTCTGAGTTTCCTGTATCATCAAGTTATATTAATCTTTACAGAACTTGCATTTAGGGTTCAAATTCTCACCAAGAAAAAAGTATGCTTCAGTCATACGAAATAATATAAAGATAAATTCATCTGTTCAATTGATATTACAAATAATATTATACATGATATTATCTAGTTCTTATCGTTGTTATGGCCCGGCCGTGCCCCGCCCAGAATTTTCGAAATTTTAGATTGACACGAGTCGCATCGCACATCTGCAATGCGCATTTTCCCACATGCTACCCGAGTTGCGCCGAGAAGCGACATTAGGATTAAGCATACATGTGTGAGTGTAAGAATGCGCTGATTGGGACGCATCCATGCGACGGATGACGAGTTGCACGTAGTGCATGGGAATCATGAGGACAGCTTGCATTTTTGTGCAGCTGCCCAACATTGAACGGATGAATGTCGGCTATAAGATATTCTCTTATCAGCCTGCGCGAAGCCACGAGCAGCCAGCGGGCGCTCGTGCGGGAATATTATTTTTATAAGTGCGAGTTGCACACGGCAACTGCGCAGCTCCCAGTTCTTAAGAAACGGCCATAGGATATTTTCTTATCGGCACGTATAAGTTGACGAGTAGCCAGCGGGCACTCGAGCGAGAGCGACAAATAAATGTATAGTCAAATATAATTAGCATGCAATGCAAATGAATTATGCGCTAAAGAATTAAGGACTGATCCGGCCGGATCAGAATACATTATGTTTGTATGCCATGAGCAAGAGCGAATCGTTTATTGGTTAACCAGTTAATAAGTTAATAATGTAATGACGCACATATGCGTGTATCAATATTGTAAGGCGCCTTAAAGATATATGAATATTTAAATAAGCGACCAGTGCACATCGCGGCGCGTCAATAGATTTGTAATGAAGCGAGCGCGCTTCATAGCTTTAAGTATTCGCGCGTGCGAACGGGCAGAAGACGCTGAGCCACGCGCGCTTGTTATCACTCCGCGAGGGAGAGGTAATTCTCGCGAAGTGCAACTGCGCTTCTCCACCGTTTCGCGCCCGCGCTTCGCGCCCCGAGAGCGCATCTTGACGTGACGTCACGGCGCATATAAAAGATGTGGCCGCGGCGGACACGAACGAGTTGATCCGCGATAATCACGGATGCCACACGGGTGGCCGGACAAGGAGCACGCGAGCGGCGCAGCTCCCCGCGGACGTGTAGCTTAACATCTATCATTTCCGAAGCAGAGATTGTATTCCGATCCAACCACGCGGGATCGAGCATTTAGTTGTAAATTAAGATCAAGGAATAAATAAGATTAGTACTAGTGCACATGAAGGGGATTTGATTGACAACACCATTCCCACCCCACACTCCATCCAGAGCCAGCACGAATATACGGCCCAGCGCGCCGCGGACTTCTCGGCTGCCACGCTGCCAAGCTCCAGCAGGGAACAACACAGCGCCGGACGGAGTAGGGAAGATGTAAGTGGCCGAGCGGCCTTGCATTCAACTGGAATCGCGACATCTCCACACGAGCAATATTCCCGCGTAAATAGGGGTATTTCGCCCAACCGCCCCTCTAAATAACGGTCGGGCCATTACAATGGTGACAGCGGTGGGATACTGTCTGATTTTTGCTTCATGAAATTCTGTATAACTAGGATTACTCATATGCGAAAGGGAAAATTATGCATGGAGTGATATATCGCGACACATGGATTTTGGGATCGTGTGAAATCTGAATTACCGCAAGTGGGAAGATCGGTAACGATACCGACCGGTAAAACAGGGTTTCATTGTATCGACACATAGCGACCTGTTTTATCATCTTCATCGGGTAATTGCGGGTCCACGAGAACCAGATCGGACGATCATTCGAAGGTTATGTCAAATAGTATCAACGCGGGTATTATTGAAAAGAGAATTGAATCCGCGGAGACTAAACTGAATAAAGCCTTAGCGAGAATAAGTCGATTGCGATCCGAGCTTCGAGAAGTGTCTGATAGATTGACGACTATCGAAGAAGACTTTGGATCAAAGGAAGAACTCAACGATTATTGCGTTATCAAATTGTTCGGACTACGAAAATCGATTGACCATCTTATCTTTCATAAAATTCAAGCGTTAAGAAATTCGAGAACTGAAGGACACTCCGAATCAACCAGTTTGCCGGCACGTGTCGAAGCCAATTATTCGGACGCTATTTTATCTGAAATCCAGTCGACTTGTGCGATTCTAAAGAACTTAATTTAATTTCACGGTGTCGGACAAATTGAACGAGTCAGCTGCGAGGCTGCGAGCGTGTGTCGATCGTTTCGTACGCGTAGCAGATAAAATAAAAATGTCACAGGACGATATGCAAAGTACACCGAGATCGGAGGAAGAGCTGCTGCGTTTTGAGGACAACCTGGCACAGTTCAACGAACGGTTGAATGAGAGGGAAGCTCAGCTGACTGAGCGTACGAAACAGCTTGACGAGCGGATTCGGAAGCTTGACGAACTCGAGCGTCGATTGACTGCCGAGAAAAATGAAAGTCTTGCAACGGTTGGGGATGAATCTTTGGCTTGGCGAGCTCAGCTTGCAGAATTAGCACAGAAATGCGAAGATCTCGAAAAGGAAAATTTGACTTTGAGTCGTTTAGCACGTGAATCGAGAGTACCCGCGACCCCACCCATTGCCAACGCCGGCCAACAACAAAATGACGCGCCACTGAGTAAAGAACCAAGTAATATCGATAGAAACGTTCAGAAAGAAGTGGAAATATTGACTAAACGCATGCAACAGATAGAAAAAGACAGAATTCGGGCTGAAACTCTGCACCCCACGCGTACATCGAATTACTGGGCCCAACCGAGCGCAGTGAATCCAACCTTATACTTGAAGGAAGCGCTAGCGACCGTGCCGAGCTTCAACGGCACGAACTTGCAGAGTTTTGCGCGAGCCTGCAGGCGAGCAGCGGAATCGGTACCAGCCAATCTGGATACGGATTTCCTGAATTTAGTCAAGAACAAGCTAGATGAACGTACTCATGCGATCCTCGCCGGAACGCGCTTTCTAACTCTGGACGGAATGCTGGAAAGACTCGCCCAAATATTCACACCTGGCGAGAGTGTCAACCGCCTTCGGGGCCGACTAGACTCGATCAGGAAAAGCGAGAAAGAGTCGGTAATCGACTTCATTAACCGAATAACTATGCTCAAGGATAATATCATCGATAGAAAGAAATTCGAGGCAGGGCGAGAACTGTACTACGAGGAGCAGCGAGAGATAGACAGGGACGTGATGGAGAGCCTCAGAGATGGCCTCCCTCCTGAATATCGGAATTACATGGATAAACACGCAGCGAGTTTGACTCACGTGATCAGTGAAGCGATAAGTGCCGAGAAACAGGTAGAACGAGACAACTGGAAGCATAGCAGGCCCTCATACGGCAGCTTTTACGTTAAAGCATCCGCAGAAGGAGCTGATAAAAGGGAGCAGGCCCCTCGTTCGCAACCTGGGAAGGGCCCCATCTCTCAGGCACCTCAAACGAAAAATCAGCCCGCTCAGAATCCCCCGGCACAAAAACCTGACGGAGGGCCCGACGCAGAAAAACAGAGTACAGCCAAGGCCAAATTCTCGGCGGATGGAAAGCCCTTGTGCTTTTATTGCAGCAAGCCGGGTCACTGGATTCGCGACTGCAGGAAGAGGCAGTCCGATAACACACAAGGGGCTAAGCCGCAGGGAAACGGAACAGGGCTCCCGGAAAAGGACGCAACCGCGGCAAGCCAGCCTCCGCGTCCGTTAACTCGCGTAGCCGCGATTCAGGATCGTACGAATCCCGGCACCCCGTCTACAACGTTCGATTCCCAGATACCGAGTACATCCCGGTCATCGAACTCGAAGCAGACGAGTTCCGAACAATAAGTGTAGATGCCATGATAGACTCAGGAGCCGCCCCAAATTTGATCAAAATTGGCGAGCTCGATCCCGACGTAGAAGTCGACGAAAGCATAAGACCCATCTTGCGAGGAATATCGAGAGGGGATGAAGGAACATACGGTGTATGTAAGATACACACAATGGGCACTATCTTGGAATTCATAGTAGTTCCAGATACTCTGCCAATCAAGAACTCAGCTCTGCTTGGTTCTATCTTTTTGAAGAATCACGGGTGCAATTTGGATTTCGAAAGAGGAAGACTGGAATTCAGAGGTCAATCCATTCCCTTTGCAAACAACCGAACCGTCATGATTCCGGCCGAATCATCCGTGTTCGCTAACTTCAAGGTTTTCAATGGAAATGATATTAAGACCGGTTTCGTCCCGAAATACCACTTGAAACCCGGGGTTTACACAGAGAGCGCAATAGTGCAGGAAGAGAATGGATTCGTCAGTCTAAAAATAATAAATGCGACGGATCACACTCTTGACGTGATTCCAATTGAAATTGGGATCGAACCAGAACAAGCTGCGCGCCACGAGCGCTACGAAGCCTATCCGATCGCGAGTAGTGATGGACAGGCTGAGCTTGACAATATGCTCGATCAGCTGATCGATCTGGAAGTACCCGAGAAATATAAGAAATATATTCCTGGGCTACTAGAGCTAGAGGCTCAAGGCTATTCTTCAAAACAATGCGGTATTGAGTGGGACTCAACACCAGACCCTTCGGGGATACAGAGTGAAACCGTGCGCAACGATGACGCAAAATCGGCAGTGCGCACGGGAACGAAGAATAGATACAACCAATGGAGTTTGCCAGAAACTCACGAAGACTGCACAGAGGTTACCGAATTTGTGGGATTCTTGCAAACAAAACTATATGAACCAATTTCACATGGTATAGCTGAAATTGGCCAGATCCAGGATGGATTGGAAGTTCAGACCCTGGAAGAGAGAACGTGTATTAACACGGTCTACGAGAACGAATCAAGAGTCGATAGACTCATGAAAGAGATTCCAACCGGACATCTCGACCAAGCAATGAAGGCAAGGCTCAGGAAACTAATAGAACGGACGGCACAAGCTTTCCAACTACCCGGAGAGGATCTGCCAGCAACCAACCTGGTAGAACACAAAATTGTTTTAACCGATGATGAGCCCGTTTACGTACCACAATATCCAATCCCGAAAGCACTTCAGGATGTTGTGCAAAAACAGGTCGATCAACTATTGGCCTCGGGCGTCGTTGAACCTAGCACGAGCCCCTATAACTCACCACTTTGGGTGGTAAAGAAAGACGATGCACCGGACGGAACAAAGCAATACAGAGTAGTGGTGGACTTCCGCAAGCTCAATGAGAAGACGGTTAGATTTCCCTTTCCGTTGCCAAATATTAAGAGTGTTACCGAAGACATGGGCAACACAGAACATTTCATGGTGGTGGATATGGTGTCCGGATTTCACCAGATTCCTTTGAGGAAAGAAGATCGAGAGAAAACTGCATTTACGACCCCTTACGGTCACTTTCAGTTTACGAGACTGGCGTTTGGTATGCGGAATGCTGCAAGCGCTTTTCAAGAAAATACGAATGTGCTTATAAGACGCATCGTAAATATATTGAGACGAATGAATAAACTTGACGAACGCACCAAGGGTAATATTTTTGGATATATCGATGATATTTTCATGGCAAGGAAATTACTAGAAGAGTTAGAAGAGGTATTCATCATATTAGCGGACGAGCTAGTAGCGGTGAATATGCGGCTGAATCCAAAGAAATGTCAGTTTTATAAACAGGCGGTTCTTTTCCTCGGACATCTGATTACGCCGCAGGGCTTACAACCAAATCCGAAGAAACTAGAGGCGATTAGAGATTTCCCCGCACCGGTGTCCAAGCGAGAAATCAAGAGATTCAACGGCATGTGCAATTATTACCGACGATTTGTCCCCGAATACGCCGAAATAGCGAAACCACTGACTGACCTGCTCAGTGATAAAGCGGTATTTCGATGGACAGAACGAGAACACCATGCATTTAAGAGGCTTAAACAGGCCTTGATATCGAAGCCCATACTACAGCATCCGAATTGGGATAAAACATTCTACGTAACAACTGACGCTTCAAACGAAGCAGTCGGAGGCGTGCTCTCACAAAAACACGACGGTGCTGATCTGCCGATCGCGTACGCCAGCAAAAAATTGAGCCCAACCGAACAAAAGTATAGTACCATCGAGCAAGAACTATTGGCGATGCTCGTGTGCGCAGACGAATTTCAATTCTGCCTTCTTGGGCGGAAATTTGTCTTCGTGACAGATCACAGACCACTGGTCTGGCTCCACAGAGTGAAAAATTCAACATCGAGATTAAAACGCATGTATTTCACGTTATCCGAAGTTTACGAATTCGACATAGTATACCAGCCTGGGAAAACGAATTTCGTAGCTGACGCATTATCGAGACGCCCCTCACGCGAGCCGGGCCAGCACTACCGGATAAATGCAGCTAACAAAAGAAATCGTGAACCGGACGAATCCCTGGAGAATGGCAACGAGCACACCAGCCAAAAGCCAAGAGTCACTCAGAATAGTGACGCAGAGTTAACCGAATCAGGAGAGAACAAGTCTGACGATGAACTTGGGGATGGGGGTGTGCCCATCGCCAAATTACCGAAGATTCCTAGAATCTTAATCTTCAAGAAGTATACATTTGTAGCCGTGAGGAATCCGGAAAACACATTTTGGCTATGCCAGGTCAAACAGGATGTTTTCAATACCAGCAAATCAATTAGAGTAAAATGGTTAACCGAGCTCACGGATACGCCAAATATATATATGTGCGATTACTCTGATTCAATCGACGCACGAAGTCTCTTGGTCACGGTGAAGTTAACAAAACTTGCCGAAAACCGATATGAACTACGCGAGGAAGAGTTAACGAAAATTGATGAAGTACTCAGACAATCATTAAGTACCGAAGAGGATAAGACAAACGAGGAAAATTGGCGCGTGGTCGAGCGGGAGTCAGAACGTGAATTGGCGGACGGAACGGTCTTTGATGAGTCGCCTCACGACCTTGAAGGATTCCTTCTCGACGAAGAAACCACAAGTCAGATAATCGAACATAATGAAGCGGATAATGAATCGCAAGGTGATGAACAAGAGCCGGAAGAATCCGAGATCGATTCAGACGTAGAATTTGACCTAAACCCGGATGAAGAACGGCGCGCGCGAATAAGTCCAAATATTATCGAGGTACGCGATTTGTTCACGATGAGCAAGGACAGCATGGTTTATTTCGTGACGGTGAAGAATCAACCAATCTGCACGGGCAGTCGAGCTTTAAAATCTGACAACAGACTCCCGGACATAACAGACGTGACATTGGGAAGAGCCAAGGTAACGCCCTGGCCCGACAATAAAAAATGTTTCATTGCACTACCTTTAAAGGAGAATTTACACATACGAGCCGACGCAGAGATACTCGCGGACTGCATCGAATCATTGCTTAACGTTTGCTTAGAGATGGAACTCGATACCATCAGAATATCCGAGACACTTCAAATTGACGATCTGACCTGGGATTCAGTGACGGGTCTCTTAAAGGACACATTCGAGGGAAGAGCAATTAGGGTAATCATTTGTAGAAATCTGATAACGATTCCGGAGGCAGGGTTAAGAGAAGCACTGATTAAGGACCTTCACGAATCCCCGGTCAACGGACACAAAGGACGAGCAAAAACGTACGAACGCCTCAGACAGGACTTTTACTGGAAGGGAATCAAAGCAGATGTAGAGAGAATTGTGCGGCAATGTCAAATTTGCCAGAAAAACAAACTGGTACGGAAGGCCACTCGTCAGCCGATGGTTCTAACCGACACGCCAGGAACCGGATTTGATAAAATAGGCATGGACATTGTCGGTCCACTAATTGAAACAAAAAACGGAAACATCTACATATTAACTATGCAATGCCTACTTACGAAATTCTGTATAGCGGTACCCTTGAAGCGCGCGACATCGAATGATATCGCGACTGCATTCCTTAAGCGAATGGTGTACGTTCACGGAGCCCCGCTTATTGTATTGACCGATCAGGGAAAGAATTTCACTAGTGCACTGATAAAGAAAATCGCGAAGTTATGTAACATCAGGACGTGTACGACAACGGCCTTTTCGCCGGCTTCTAACGGATCCGTGGAACGAATGCACCACTCTCTAAAGGAATGGCTGCGATGCTGCACGACAAACGTTCGAGACTGGGATGATTGGCTAGAATTCGCGACTTTCTCTTATAATACAAGCGTCCACTCAGGAACGAGATTAACTCCTTTTCAATGCATCTACGGTAGAATAGCACGCGTTCCTTCCGATCGTCCGAGTCTCGACGGTCCAGTCGGAGAAACATACGAAGAATTATGGACGAAAATTAGATCTGTAACGAACGAATTTCAGCGCTTAGCTCGCGAGAATTTGATGAAAGCCAAAGAAACATCGAAGGAAATTTACGATAGACGAGCCAACCCGCGACAATTCAAAGTTGGTGAACGAGTAAGGCTAATTATTGAACCGAGTAAAGGAAAATTGGCACCGATATACTCTGGACCGCACAGAATTATCGAAGTTTTGAATAACGGTAAAAATATAAAGATCGATACGAAGAAGGGACACAAGGTCGTGCATCCCAACAAATTGTTAAAAACTACGTTAGAAACCTAAGCTTGAATCATCTGTACATATTCATTGCATCTAGTTTAAGAGAAACGTATTGTAAGACATACTCCCGCGCTCAATGTATTTTACAGGCCATGCAACGAGAGCAGCGCCTACCTTGGGCTAGAATGGCACTGCTGACTATATTGTGGACTGCAGTCATCGCCTATGCTGGAGCGGAGATCACCGGTTACTCGTGTGGGGCGGGAAGACCTGCCATCACAACGGTGTCACTGCGAGAGATCAGAGACTGCGATTTCTCCAAGCTACAACCGAAGATTGAGGAAATAGACATACAGTTGCTTCAGAGGTCAACGACCGTGTCGACCTTAGTGAATCAGTGTCATGTGTTTGTGGACAAAACAATCGAAAAGTGCGGGATGTTTTCGCATCGCTTAACGATGTTTCAAAAATCTTACGTGCACGAGCTTTCGGAAGAAGCGTGCCGAAATCTGAACATTTACGGTCAATTCAAATATAACGAACAATTAATGGACAAACTTCAGTTTAACGGAACTTCGTACCGCCACGTGATATTGGCAGGTGTGGAGCGCGAAAATGGAGAATGCAAAGGCGCCCTATACAACTGGGACGGGCATGCCTATGAAGAGGCCGTTGTCAAAGCCTCCCTAACTATCACCATCGCAAAGTTTCATGCGATAGCTGATACCGTGCGTAACGAACTAGTGACCCCAGATGGTCTCAAGTGCGCCTACAAGACCCAGAAATGTCTTGACGGAGAGAAAACACAATTTTTCTGGTCAGCCACGACTTCTTCTCAATGCAAGTTTGAAGAGTTTACCATCTTATACGAAGGAAAGGCAGTCAAGGTCACGGACGGCACACCAGAGAATAAAACCGTTTACTTCGGTAATTCCTCTACCCATGTTCAATTTGGATTGGAAAAAACCGGACAGAACTCGATCTGTGGGTACAGAATCTCGCTGACCGAGCACCCAAAACTGGTCATTTTCGAAGGCCCCGGTTCTGCAAGCTTTGCCAAGAACCATGATTTGAAATCAGAAGACGTATTACAGGATGTCTATTTCAACTCGAAATTGACTTATCTAGCCAGACACGTAGGCAACCAGTTCGGAGAAATGTACAAGGACATCCTAACACAACGATGCCAGCTTGAGAGACGAGTACTGCAGGACTCTCTCGTTCAAGTATACGAACGTCCAGACATCTTTGCTGACGCAGTGATGCGAGAGCCCGGACATATGGCATATACAGCCGGAGAGGTAGCCCACATCGTGAAATGTGGCCAAGTTAACTGTCGAGTAAGGAAAACCGACTTGTGTTACGACGAACTCCCAGTCACCTGTGGAGAGATGCAAGGATTTTTGAGACCAAAAACACGGATTTTTGTACACATGGGCACCATCAAAGACTGCAATCGCCTTTTGCCCACTATGTTCTTGTTGAATGGAGTGTGGCACACCTACCCATCGGTCGCCGCTGCCTTCATCAAACCACAGCCACTCGAACCCGGAACAAAGCCAACCTGGAGGTATGTTGACCTTGAGTCATTCATGGAAAGCGGCATCTACTCCGAAAGGGATTTGGAAGAGGCTCGGCATCGACTGGTATTCCATATCCAGCGTGAGTCAATTGCTAACGAGTTAGCACGGAAGATCGCGCCGCGCGCACACGAAGGTACCAGTGTGGAATTTGGAGAGCTAATGGATGAGGCCCGCTTGGAAGGCTTTGTCGGTAACTTCATGAACAAAGCCTGGACAGACTTCCAGAAATTTGGGATTGTTTGTGCCGGAACCATCGGAGTTTTAATGATTTTCCAACTATTAAAATTGATAGTTGATTCAATCATACGAGGCATCGCCATTTACAGAATTTACGGTTTTACCATCTACATACTCGGAGCAATATTGGGCTCACTTACCCACTTATTGACTACCATCAAACCGGAAGGAAGAAGAGGAGAGCAACAGCAAGGAGATGACGTGGAAAGAGCGGATATGCCTATACCACTGCGACGCGTAACCACGTACCGAACGTTACCGTCGGGCGCCGCAGAACGGCTACAACAACAGATTTCCAGACAGTCCTCGGTACAGTAGTCCTTGGCCTGACTTGGGGATGGGGGTGTTATGGCCCAGCCTTGCCCCGCCCAAAATTTTGATTTTCCATCGATTTCCCCGACAACAATGAAGATCCAGCTTTCGTCATTCCCTCCGCCCCACACGAGTCCAACGGCGACGCGAGCAGCTCAGCTGTTCGACAGTGCAGAGAGACGATAGTCACGAATGAGTATGCGAATGAGAGAGATACGGCGTACGGTAATCAAGACGCGCTGCGTTATCATCTGCAGGCGATGATTGCATTACCCTCCGTCGTGCATCTCGGGAGTGAAGTATGGCCAGGGCGTGGCATATTATATAATAAGTTTCTTCAATTTATGTTTTCTAGATTTTTACAAAAGCGGGCTAGCCTAGCTGATAAGAAGTATAATAATAAGTTAGCCTACATGCGTAGGTAGTCGCATGAGCATTTTGCAGAGGTTTCGAACGGATCTTTCAATCAATCAATTCAACACGTGAACGGATGATACGTCTCCGAATTTCCGAGCATGCTAAGTTAATAGTTAATCATGACCAATGCAACGTATTCACGCGACTGATTCATATCCATATCTATTTTCCTATAATATATAAAATTGTGCTTAGTAGTAACGGCTCCTTCAACAACGCACGCCGCATATTATTATTACGTTACTAATAAAACCGGCCTATAATCAGGCATCTTACACCATCGATCGAGAGCTCATGACTCGAGATCATTATAATTGGTGACGTGTACATCCCTAAGTAATGGAAACAATGTAATAATAAAGTAAAATTATCCTTTATTGAGTAAGTATCGCGGGCACGCGTACCAATATGCATATTTGTCAATTATTGTTAGAAATAAGTCAATCATGTAACGCCAAGTTACACATAATATATCTATATATGCGTGAGGATTTTATTGCGCAGTATAATTAAGAAATGTAGTCCCTGACGCCACGGTGTTACTCCGCGCCTCATCCAAAGCCATGACCATATAAGGAGCTATTCGACCACTCGGATAGTGTCGCGGCACCTTCGAGGAGCGTTCCGCGACCCTATCAGTGTGACGTCACGAAGAGGATAAGAGAGCGAGCTGCAGCCGGCCGCGGCAGAATTCCACCCGCCACCGAATGCAACAGACGTTTGCAGCGCACGTCCTAACGTATCAAGTACCCATCGCGGAATTCTCGGGCGTGACGCGAGTTAAGAATTGATTAGTGTATCAAATAGTGAAGCTGAGAATAAATTCAAAGCTATAAGTTGGAAGTGAAGGAAGTGTGTAGTTTATTCACCCGCACCTCTTACAATCGAACGACCACGCGAGGCGTGGCCGCCTTGATAGAACTGCAGAGCCGAAGGAGTCGCGCCTGCAGCCAACGAGTAACTGGTGGGCCGTAACCGGACACCGAGGATTTTGGAGCAAGCGGAGGAGACGCAGCGGCCTCCCCTCCCTTTCCACAGTCGACGGAGCGCCTCGCGATACCGCGGCTCTCTCTCTCTCTCTCCGACGCGCTACAGCGTGAGCACGCGCACACCAACGGTCCACGCGCCTCGCTTGGCGACGCACGCTGCCAGGGCCGCACAACTGCGCGCACCCACGCTCCACGAGCGCGCCTTATAGTAAGTCCCGTTCCGCGCGGACACAGAACAGAGTTTCACGATAATAAAACCCGACAGAATCCCACCTAAAAATATATATAAGTCCCTTCCCAAAGGTCGGGCCTTAACATCGTTATGATGGTTAATGCTGGAATAGCCAATAGTATTGGTAATTCCAATCATGTCTCAATAGGTGCAATCAGTAGTAATGAATCAAAAGTAAACACTACAAATAATTGCCATGACTTGATAGAAAACCAACATCAACATTCATATACTAGTTAAGTGCTTTGACTGTTCGGAGACTAAGATATCAACTGAAGATTCTGATATTTGAAATGTAATTTAGTTTAAAACTGAACAGGAGATGAAATCACGTCATTGTAATGTTTACAATAGAATAGATGTTTTCATGTAACTGTACATTCCAAACAACACAAGTATTATTTACAATACAATAATCCTTACACAGTACATACCATAGATGAATCATCTGAACTCGAGTTCATAGGGTCTGCTCGTTCATGGATCTCGTTTGAGCTATCCATTTTTATGAGTAAAAAATTTGTATGAGTCTCCTTTACTTCAGTATAGCTATGTTTCTGGCTCTTGCCGCCAAAACACGGACCCGCACGTTTTTGGCGCAAATACGAGAAGAATGTGTTGGTGGCTCCTACCCGTCGCAGCGGCTACCACGCAAGCGAAAAACTCCATATCTATATACTACAATTTACAACCACGGAAAAAGTGTGTGGACCACAGACTTAGTATACTTATTAAGTCTGTGGTGTGGACTTACCGTTAATCTTTGTCAGACGCTCCCCCCCCCCCACGACCCATACCCCGCAACCTGTCATTGCAAACCAGAAACATTTTTTATTTTCTCGAACTACTATTAGAAAATACGCGCAATGAAACTATATATGAAATAATATTGAATTTGAATGGCGCAATTGAAGTAAGTAGCCATAAACTTTCATCTATATTGAAAACATACTATAAGAATTCCAACTAAGTTTGACATAGCCATTGCAGTCTCAGCTTTCTCACTTCTCAGTATCCTGTACACGAAGCCTCGTCGAAATCGAAGAAAGACCAAAGAAAAGCACTCTCAGTATCCGGTAAAATAATACTTTGGCATCAGGTATCAGATCTACTCATCTCTGCAGAAATACATCACGTAAAAATCCTTTTGCTTTCTCAAAGAGAAAGCTTTGTAACGGGGTAAAAATCGACCCACCGAATCGGACTTCGGGACCTCGATTTTCGTAATCTACGGGTCGAAAAACATGGAAATCCGAAAATGTCTGTATGTATGTACGTACGTGCACTTTTTTGTCCTACGATAACTCTCCCTACGATAAGTTCCCATATAATTCATGATAAATGATCATTTGGGTTTGTATATTTATGGGATTCTATAACAATCAAAGTGACTTTTCCCGTATAAACCATTGTTGATGTCTCTAGCAACCGGTGTTTATATCGCTTGCAACCGTAATTAGGGAATGGGAAAAGTCAGTTGGAGTTTCATTTTCGGAACTGTTGATGACTAAGAAGTAAGAACATCGAAGCTGCGACATTTACCATAGCAACCGTTGTTTACGGCCTTAGCAACCGTTACTATGGAGTGTGAAAAGTCAGTTGGAGGTCCATTTTCGGAACTGTCGATGACTAAGAAGTAATAACGTCGAAGCTCCGACATTTACCATAGCAACCGTTGTTTACGGCCTTAGCAACCGTTACTATGGAGTGTGAAAAGTCAGTTGGAGGTCCATTTTCGGAACTGTCGATGACTAAGAAGTAATAACGTCGAAGCTCCGACATTTACCATAGCAACCGTTGTTTACGTTCTTAGCAATCGTTTTGCACACAGGTTAGTCGCCGCAAAATCTCGGTCGAGTTCAATTTTCAGCCAATTCCGTTGTTTATTTCTTTAGCAACCGTTGCTAACGTGTTTTTGATAAAAGCTTCAAAAATCATCATCAATGCACGATGGGTCTCCAATTTTTTCGACGATCGATGAGAATCGATAAGACATTCGTTTTGGAACAACCATTGTTTATTCTCTTAGCAACCGTTGCTATGGAGATACAAAATTCAGCTTCAGACTGACTTTTTTTTTTGTCGTACGTTAATTTTCGAAGGAATGGTCCGATCGTCCTGAAATTTTGCACACAGGTCGGTCTCCGGCAGATGTGAACCGAGTTCGGTGTTCAGCAACATCCGTTGTTTGATTCCATGGCAACCGTCGCTAGAGTGTTTTCGATAAGTTCCCATATAATTCATGATAAATGATCATTTGGGTTTGTATATTTATGGGATTCTATAACAATCAAAGAGACCTTTCCCGTATAAACCATTGTTGATGTCACTATCAACCGGTGTTTATATCGCTTGCAACCGTAACTAGGGAATGGGAAAAGTCAGTTGGAGGTTCATTTTTGGAACTGTTGATGACTAAGAAGTAAGAACATCGAAGCTCCGACATTTACCATAGCCACCATTGTTTACGTCCTTAGCAACCGTTACTATGGAGTGGGAAAAGTCAGTTGGAGGTCCATTCTCGGAACTGTTGATGACTAAGAAGTAATAACGTCGAAGCTCCGACATTTACCATAGCAACCGTTGTTTACGTCCTTAGCAACCGTTACTATGGAGTGGGAAAAGTCAGTTAGAGGTCCATTTTCGGAACTGTTGATGACTAAGAAGAACATCAAAGCTCCGACATTTACCATAGCAACCGTTGTTTACTACCTTAGCAACCGGTTATTATGGAGTAGAAGAAATTAGTTAGAGGTTCATTTTGCTTTCTCAAAGAGTGGTGATTAATGCAAGTTGAGGTTCAATTGCAATACTTTGAGAAAGCATACTGCTGAGGCACTTGGCAGCGGTTTTTTCGAAGAAAGACCAAAGAAAAGCACTCAGTATCCGGTAAAATAATCCTTTGGCATCAGGTATCATATCTACTCATCTCGGCAGAAATACATCACGTAAAAATCCTTTTTTCCGTATAAATATAAAAATATGCATATTTTATATCCAAAAATGATTTGCGACGAGAGAGAAAGTCTTGTTGCATGCAAGTATATACTTCCAAAGTGTCAAATATCATGACATATATGCTGTGATCTTGATCGCTTCATTTTTATAAAAGTTTTGAAAAGAAATTGAACAATCGTGAACTGCAAAAAAATCCTGCCAAGACTGTATTCTATAAGTTCTTAATGCATGGATCTGCTTTTTCCCTTGTGTGTTAGTTTTGAGATTTTCTGCGAATTAGGAAACAGGCAGTTTTAACTCAATAATTCCCATCTAAGAATACAATTCACTTTCCTTTTTCTATCACTGATTGGTATATTATTTTTTCGTATATAAAAACATTTTGTCATTTACACATGTTTCCTCATACTATATAAAAATCATTAGTGACCATACACAGTGAATCTCTATGAATTATTTAGTGTCACAATCTATTTTGAAACCAGTGGGAAAATACATTTTTTAATTTGAACTGAGAAAAGATGGAGTTGAAATCCACTTGGAATTTTTATTGTCATTCATCTTTCTAAATGGGCTTTTGGTTATATGTATAAAATGAAACATAATTGCTCTAGGTTTATATATTGTTAGCACGTTACGATTTTCCATCATTAAACTGAATCCGACAATGATATTTTGTAGTCACTGTGACATATGTTATCAAAAGTCAATTCATGCTTCCAACCAAGGACGATAGCAGGTATAGTAATACCATCCATCCAAGATTCTGTTTGATCTTTCGGGTTTTGTCCTGGTAGGAAGTTATATTTTCTGATATGAAAAAAAATCCATACAAGTTCACGTTTTGCGATTGACAATAGGTTATAACTTTCTATATAGGAAAGAATCAGCTATGAAAATGCAACACACTCAGATTCTCGATGCTTTTTTGGGTATTTGTATTCGTAATGAGTTACATTTCAAAACAGAAAACGGAATCAGCCATAAAAGTCTGATCAATGTGGAATTCTTTCGGTACTTCCATTTTCAGGATTGACTGTTATTCTCTGCTCTTGCTTCATTCAACCCTCAATGACCTACCAAAACTGTATTCTATGACTCCTTAAGATGGCTTCAGCGAGTTTTTTATTATACAATAGAATGGATTGGAACTTTCACAGAATGTACCTAGCACAACCAACTTTCAATTGCTACAAAGAACATCATTAATCAACATGGTTATTTCCACTGAGCGCTGTAACAATAACGACGTTTTTTACATAGGCTCTTATGGCGAGAATCGATTAATCCCTTCTCAACTGAATATGATCTTATGGAAAAATTTGAATAAATTGTGAATAGAATTGTGAATATTCATAAGTAGATTATAATATGCTCGCGAAAATCGTATGTTACCGTTGAAATAAGATCATAAAATTGAAAAAAGTGAATTTTGATGTATTTCACAAGAGAACATGTGCAGATTTTGACTATGTTAAAGTTTATTTTTCCTTTTTAAGCATCTGTAAGTAGTGTAGGATAAGGTTGATTTACTTAAAACCATAGAATTATGAGAACTTTGAAAAATTATTCAGGCACCCCCAGTAGGGCCCCGCATTCGTACGGCACCTAACGCTGAAGCAACATTAATGCATAAATATTTTTTTTTCCTTTTAGTATTATTGAGATTTGCTACGTGTTAGGAAACAGACAGTTTTGACTAAATAACTCCCATCCATGAATGCAATTTATTTTGCTTTTCTCATCACTGATTACTATATTAGATGGATTGTGATCCTGGCATGTTTCGTCGTAGTATTCAAGAATCATTGGTGACCATACACAGTGGAGAGATTTACAATTTGTCGTTGAGACTTAATTTGACTCATCAGACTGATTCGATTTATGAATAATTTATCGGAATTGCTGTATGTACGTCACATTTTTCCCCTATAACGCAAGAGCCTAGTTTTTTTCTTCTACCATCGCTTCCGACGTTGACATATCGTGTCAAACGAGATCTGACACTGTAATGATGAGTTCTGTGACTATTTAAAAGTTTGGAAGCGCGGAGCGTCTGAGCATGCGTGATTCTGCGCTCATTGAGCGCTTCTATTTTTCATCGTGAAAAGTTGAAATATGTCGATGCGTGGGCATGAAATTCGTTCTTGAGAATTGATGGTTAACTTTGTGATTTTTATCTGTTCATAGAAATACGTGAAATCACGATATGGTGTAATTTCGAGTATGTCCGATTGGAAGAGTATCGAAAGGGCTTTCACATCCATGATTGGAATTTTGGGAAAATTGATGAGTGGGCGTGAAATGTGGAAAAAACTCATTTTCAGAAAGTGGTACAAGATTGAAATCGTTAAAATAATTGATCAATCTGCGTCACGATGAAAATTCAATATTGATGCGTGAGCGTGTTTGGAAATAGTAGTAGTGGAAATTTGGAAATAGTAGTGTAGTGTTCATTTGAATCTGACCAATCATTCGATAGGTTTTTATATATCATGATAAACATTTTTAAAAATTTATGCATGGTAACTTGTTTCAGGAACTTGTATTGTGATGATTAAAACGAAATATAAAATAGTGTTATGATAGAAATTTTGCTGTTACCAATCGATCAAGTCGATTAAACGCATCCATTTGATATCGTAGGATATTCGATTATTTGTGTGCGTGGGCGTAAAATTCAGGAATCGAAATTGTTGTTATCTCTAGTGATGGGGAGACCATTGAATAAACTATAAAATAGTCATATGATGCGAACTGTATCCACGATACTATCAGGTATAAGAATTTGTTTCAAATGATTTTGCAATATTAGGCCTGATAAATGAGAAAATGAAAGAGATTATTTTCTTGTTTTCCATATGATTCTATATTATTTTAAATAGTACTATCGGAAAAGCCCATAAAACACTCGAGCGAGCGACAGCGAGTGAGAGATTATTGCTCGTATTCTTATATCTTTTGAATGCCAGAATTCCTATGATTTCTGAATATCAACTTTTATTGTTCAATCGTGACTATTGAAGATTTTAGCAAATGCAAATATAATGAAAATGGACAATTTTTGAATCTCTTTTTTTGAATTTTAGTGTACAAAAGTTAATTAGTTTCAGGTTAGATCGATAGAGAAACAAGATTTTGAGGTATTCTCATGAGTTATGGAATACCAGCATCTGTTCATCGACTTTCAATCTTTAATCGTAAACTAGCAATAGTCTCTCGCTCGCTTGCTCGCTCGAGTATTTCATGGGATTTTGTAATCAAAAATTTTAAAAGAATGCATACGTATCGATTGAAATAACTATATCCGTAGGTAAATATAAATCCGCTTTTGGATATGCGCCTCACCAAGCCGTCCTCGTCGCGAGAGTCGGGCAACATTCTCAACTGAAGTAGAATGGCAAACATTGGGTGGCTTAACCTCTTTTTAAAACATTATAATCATAGCGAAACTCGAATAATTCATCGACAAATTGAACCCAGTATGCTTTCTCAAAGAAATTTTATGCGAGAAACAAAGATTTCGTATAATTTAAAATAATTCATTATATTTCATGCCCCCGCATCATTTTTTTTTAAATTTTAACAAGGGAATATAGCTAAAAAACATTAATTCTCTCTGACAGATATAAATATAAAATATGCATTGTGACATCAATCCATGAGTTTTCTCGATAAATTTGAATGAATGAAAATTTAAATATATTATTTCGCACTTCACGCCGAGGAATTAATTTTTTTCAAAATTTTCACCATGAAATATGGAAGCGCTTTCAATGATCATTCGATTGGTCAGACTTGAAATTGCACCAAGCCATCTCGTGGTTTTTTTACAATCCTACGATTTCCCCATTACACATGAGAACACCATATTTCTTTAAAAATGAACACGCCTACTCATCAATTTTACAAAATTTTTTCCACGGGATATGAAAACCTCTTCAATGATCTATCAATTGGCCAGACTCAAATATACATCATATCATTATCTCGTAGTTTTTTCCACGATTCCTCTATAATACATGAAAACATCAAATTTCATTCGCAAATTTTACTGTCACGCATCAACATTTTTGTCTTTTCACAATAGTAGATGAAAGGGTCCCCGCAGCTCTATCGATTTGTCACATCAAAATTTTCATCTAGACATCAATTCATAGTTTTTTCCAATGATTCACGGGATACAGGGTATTATGAAGGTTTTTCTTCTCATATTACGCCCACCATCAATTTTAACGAAATCTTCACCATGGAATATGAAAGCCCTTTTAATGATTATCTGATCGGTTAGAGACGGAATTGCACCATTCCATCATTTCATGGTTTTTTGTAATGGTTTCTCCGATACCCATGAAACCATGACTTTGATTATCCCATTTTCAACACTCGCGCATCAATCTGAAAGCCCTCTGAATGATGTATCGATTGGTTATCCACATTTCAATAATACTATAATTTTATGTATTTTTTCCACGATCTCATTATTTAAATTTGAAATGCCAATTTATTACGTGAAAGTCACGCCCGAGCATACATTTTTTTCAATTCTTCACGATCGAATCTGAAAGTGCTCAATTAACTTCATCACTTGGTAATACCAGAATCATCCTCATGACATCATTTAATGATTTTTTCAATAATTTTACAATAAAATCCTTTCGATGTCTTGTCTATTGGTCAAACTCGCATCGTTATTTCATGTATTTTTCAATAGTTTTCCAAATACCCATAAAAACGTAATATAAATCCTAATATGAAACATAACGTTCCTTTTTCCGTTTTCAACACTCATGCATCGATTTTCTCGAAAATTTCAATACGGAATATTAAAGCGCATGCAATTCTCTTCCGACCTATAATATCTATTTCCTTATATGTCGCTTTCTCCGCTGATTTTCTTTGGTTGCATGATGTCTGAGTAGTACAAACACCGCCAATGATCTATGCAGTTGACACCAATTATTCGGATGTTCTCCCCTTTTGTGACTTCTTCAACGGCTACTGAGCATTTAATGTAATGAACACTCTGAGTCTCAACTGACGTTGCTTAATTCAAGACCTGTAAGAATGAATCAAGAGACATGTCATGTAACTCGGATGATGAGTTGATATTCTTGTCTATTTCTATAAAAGGTTTCCTGATTTTCAAATCTAAATTTTTCCTGCAGTCAAGTATTCGGTGTCTATGTACATTCATATTCAGCAACTACTAAAATATCTTTTTACAACAATATCTTTGTTTTGGTCATTGATCTCATTCTTAGAAATGTGCGTATCTACTTGTTTTGTTGAAAAATCAGGTCTGTACGAAATTTTCTGGGGTAAATTTTTTGTCAACTTTCGAGCTTCAGTAATATATTCCGGGTCTCGTATGGGCATACTTCTCAATAAACGACTGTCTAAAATTTCATGAAGTAAACAATTCATATAAAATCTTACTAATTCAAGTTTCATTTCTATATTCCAAAAATCGTCATCACTATCTACTGTTACATAATATAAACTTTTTTCTGTGAATATAGAGAATATACACCATTTCGTTTTGGTTATATGAAGTTGCCCTTGAAACTAAAAATAGAATTTATGTTTGTTTTTCATTTTTTTTTGTTTTCATATCAATCAAGCTCTTGTAATATTTGATCCTCGTTAATACTTCTTCCGCTTTTAAATGACACCCATAATGTGGACACTTGTAAACAAGAACATGAAACGAATAAACGAAAATTTTATAAAAGATTTTACTAAACTACTATAATTATCTCCATTGCAGGCAATAATTGATTTCTGTTCATGATGAATACAGAGGAGAAAGATGATAGGTAATATTATGAAGACCTATTTGTAACATTCACTTACTGTCTTCCATACATGAATAATGATATCATATTTCCAGCTTGTCACCAGACAAAAATGATGCGAGTCAATTGAGTCAATCGGAGATAAAATTTGCGAGGGTGAAATTCATTACAGACAATATTATAAAAACGGTGCCGATTGTAGATATCGACGAATTTGAATCGGTACCGCCAAAAAACCTCCATGATTATTCGAGGACTTCCATATATAGCTGCTGGTATTCTGATGAACGGAATAAGGAGAAAACCAAATATGGAGTTATAATTGGTTGCTTGGCACATGGTAATTGATTTTATTTGTCTAAAATTTTTTTCTTCTTTTTCTTCCATCCTGCGTCATTTTGATTTCTCAAAAAAAAGCTTTGTATGGTGTTCACAATCGACCTCTCTAATCGGACTCCGAAACCTCCACATTTGTGATATACACAATTCCAGAAATGTTTGTTTGTACGTACGTACGTATGTGTTCGTTAGTTCTGTCCTTCATATTAATAGTGATGGCGTTTCGAGTGAAGGCATTAACTCGTGATTTGATTGGTGTAGATCTAACGACGTGATTTGTAGTGGGGCGTATATAGATAAAGAGTAGCCGATGAAATGATATTATGGGTTAGGATAGTCAGTTTCGTTGATGGAGCTGTCATAAGTTTCGTCAATTCATTTTCAAAACTGTAACTGTGGGTATGTGAATTTGATTGATGGTACGTGGATATTTTAGACTACCTTTTAGTTTTGAACAGTAGCCGGATAGGACTCTGTTAGGTTAAAATGTTTGATTTGCAAGTTTTATGTGTTATGTGGTTTGATGAATAGTTTAGTGTTAAAAATCTGAAATCGTCTTGCGAGCTCAAGGGTCGATAAACAGGATTATTTAAATAAAAGAAGATGTCAGTGCTCGATAGTTCTTTCTAAGACTTATACAGTTATAACTATCAAAGGAATCGTCCGATCTTCCTCAAATTCTGCGACCATATTACTCGTGGCGGAGTACGATACAAGTTCAATTTTCAGTGGAACTATAGCTACATTTAGACGTTCTACGAACGGTCTACATTCATGCATTTCAAAATGATGTTCCAATTATTCACACGATAATCTTTTCCATGTACTTAATCAATCAATTTCAATATTCGCAATTTCATAACCTACATTCATGTTTCATTAAACTTTTATCTTTACTTGATTATGCGCAATTTCGAAAACTATATTTTAATTTTATTCAGCACCTGGCAATAAAATTTTAGTGTTAACTCAGAACTTTTCAATTTCTTCATAAAACGACAGGAAAATTATTTATTTTTCCCATTCCAACTTTCAATTTTTCCCGTAATAATGACTGAGATACAACATATTTTGATATTTGAAGATGAGGACTCTGCAGAGACTAATAGGCCAAGATTTGCCAGGCTAGAGCAGAGTATAATAAATGAATACAACAACAAAAGTCTAATTAATGACGAATGTAGCTCAGATGATGAAATTACAAGTAAACAGGTAAATTGATTGTCTTAATTTATAAGTATTCAGAAGAGTTCACAGAAACGTCTGTCTCATTTTTCTACTATTGTTAAAAACAATGTTTTTCTAGCTCAAACAAAAATCAGAGACGATTGCCACACAGAATGAACTAGAATTATTGGCTAAGAAGATGGGGGAGAAGAATGGAAAAAAGATGCCTCTGACCCCACGTTGTTCGGTTAAATTGCTAGACCTGAAAGATGATATAAAGACGAAATATGACAAACAACAAAAACCTGCGACTACTGTGGGAAATGCGTCTGTACAGGATTTGTCTGAGGAAGTAGATGATGAAGGAAAGAAAAAAGAAATTGAAATGTGCGATGAATCACTGCAGACTAGAGATGTCAATATGGGAGAGTCCGAAAAAGACCTGGCGGAACAAGTTAAGGACTTAAAACGAATGTACACAGCTCAGCAACAACAGATAAGTGTATTAAAGCACAAAGTCGATGAACTCGAACACTGCAGGCTGCTTAAGCGTAAGTTCAATTATAGTTGAACCCCAAAGGTGTGTGTGTGTGTGTGTGTGCGCGCGCGCGACCCGTTTTTCTCCGTCCACGATAACTCTCGAAGGAATGGTCCGATCTTCTTGAAATTTTGCACACAAGTTAGATGTGGCAAGATCTAGCCCGAGTTAAATTGTCAACGAAATCCGTTGTTTATTTCTCTAGCAACCGTTTGTAACGTGTTTTCTCACAAATCCTAATAAGTGCTCATTGGGGCTATGAGAGTCAATGAGAATCGATGAGAATCAATGAGATATTTTCCATAGCAACAACTGTTGATATCCTTGACAACGGTTCGTTTACATCCCTAGCAACCGTTGGTTTTTGAGCCGGAAAATCAGTTTTAAGTCACACTCCATGGCCAAGGACACTGAATTGTTATATTTGCTCCATAGCAATCGTTGTTTATTTCCCTAGTAACCATTACGAAGGTTGGAAATGATCAATTAATTACCCATTTCTATAACTTTCGACGGCAGAGGACACAACATCTCCCTAATTAGCTCCTTAGCAACCGTTGCTAAGGGGAAGATAAATTCACGTAAGTTTCGTTTTTTGAAAAATAAATGATAGTGTCTACGCTAGTAGAATGATGGAAATATAGGTTTGAGACGTGTTTGTGGGTGATGTTGAAGCCTCTTTGAGAAAGCCTGAATACTAATCTGGTTGAACATTTTCAAAATTCCTCATCCAAGATGGTGGCTTCAATATGGCGGTGAACACTTTCTTGCCTTTTCAATAGTGAATTCGTACATCTCAAAAAGAAGTATTTTGGGGCGCTGATGATAAATCTGACATCAGATTCCCAAAATTTTATATCCAAGATGGCTGTTTACGATTTTCTAAATATTTTCGGCCCATAGAAAAAGCAACAGTATCCGACATTTTGAATCCGCCATGTTAAATTAATAATTTAAAGAAAACTTCATTTGAATACGGTAACTATTGTTTCAGGCAATATTGTTCAACAAAATAGTAGTACACCAGAAACTCCTAAATCAAAGAGAGGATCGTTGATAGAACAGCCTTCACTCAGTCCCGTACTAGCGAAAGGATACATCAAAGTCGAGGGTGTGTTATACATCATGATTGATTTTTTTGAAATTGAATAAAAAATGATATGCTATACGGCAAATTAATGAATGAATCTAATAATTGATTTATCATTTAGAAACATCCGAAAAGAACATTGAAAAATCCAAAAAGAAAAAAAATAAATTGGTTTCATTCATGATCGACGAAACAGAAAGTAAAAGGAAATTTACTGACAAATATATTGATAAAGATACTGGAGAAAGGGTGAGTTCTTTGAATATACATCAGAACCTTTTGATTGATAATCATAGAGAATGCTATAATGTAATTATTCTAAGACGAATTATTTTCTCCTCAGATGATGTATTTGAGGCATGGGTACGATATCAATGCACATCAATTTAATAAAATAATCGAAACGAGCAAAAATGACAGTATTTTCGTAAAAAAAATGCTGCGATACTATTATAAGCCAGAAGAAATCGTGAAAAAATGCATCTATGCCGATGAGAAAAAAAAAACACCAAATGGAAATAATCAAAGAACACCGATATCACCTAAAAGAATAGACGCAATTAAAAGTTAGTATCGTCATTCGTCTACAATTATGTAATACAAGTGCTTTACTCAATTTTATAACCGTTTCTTCCAGAAGCATTATCTTTCTGCATTAAGGAGAAAGACCCGGAAGTAACGAATGAGAATATGGGCGAAAGACTCCAAAAGAAGAATGTTCAGAAGTATATCACAGAAGAGATAAATGTTCACATCAAAAGATTCAAAGCTGAGAAAGAGAAGCATGGAAATGTTAAAGATTAGTATTTTCCAGATGACTCAGTTCAGAAACATATTGAAAAATGATTAGAATGTAAAGTTTTCAAAGGAAAAAATTAATTATCGTATCAAGGAATTCAAGAAATAATTAATAGTAATAGTAATAATGAATAATCAAGGAATAATGAGAGAAGAATGTGATTTTTGAAGATCAGTATTTTCTAGATGATAGTTCATGGAAATATTCGGAAAAAATCAAAAATGGAACATTATGAATCAATCTAAAGTTAATTCGGTGTACATAAGATATGTACGGTAACTTAACAATGTATGTCTGAAATATGTGATTTGGATTAAAAAAATGTGGATCATATGAAGAGATTTAAGACTTATGAAGTCAATAATGTGATTCTTGAAGACCAATATTTTGTACCTGATTAAGTTCGGATAAATATTATAGAATTGATGAGAAACGAAGAGTATTAGTTGTAAAATGGAACAAATAAATAAGTTTGCCTGAAATATGTGTTTTGAATTGAATATACATAAATATTAGAGGTAAGATTTTTAAAATAAGAAACTGACAGAATAAACAAGTTTAATTTTTAAAAACATCTGCAAGGATAGAGAAAATTCAGCTCAATTATCTGAGAGCGCAGCTCGATTGTTTGACAATCCTACTGGATCCGCCGTAGAAACCCAGCGTTCAACCCACAGAAATCCAGCTGGGATCGTTCATAATCCAGCTGGCTTCGCCACTATAGCCCGCAAATCTCATACCGAAACAATCCAGCTGGATTGTCAAAAAATCACGCAGGATTCGTTCATAATCCAGCTGGATTCGACGCCGTAGACCGCTGCTCTCAAACCGAAATAATCCAGCTGGATTATCCAAAAATCCAGCAGGATTCTTTCAGAATCCAGCTGGATTCACCGCCGTAGCCCGCTGTTTTAAAACCGAAAAAACCAGCTGGATTTTCGAAAAATCTAGCTGGATTCATTCATAATCCAGCTGGATCCGCCGCCGTAGCCCGCTGTTCTAGAACCGAAAAATCCAGCTGGATTATCGAAAAATCCAGCAGGATTCGTTCATAATCCAGCTGGATTGTCGAAAAATCCAGCTGGATTCGCCGCCGTAGCCCACTGTTCTAGAACCGAAAAAATCCAGCTGGATTTTCGAAAAATCTAGCTGGATTCATTCATAACCCAGCTGGATTCGACGCCGTAGCCCGCTGCTCCCAAACTGAAAAATCCAGCTGGATTATCAAAAAGTCCAGCTGGATTCTCTCATAATCCAGCTGGATTCGCCGCCGTAGCCCGCTGTTCTTGTACCGAAGAAATCAAGCTGGATTATCAAAAAATACAGCTGGATTATCGAAAAATCCAGCTGGATTCGCCACCGTAGCCCGCTGCTCCCAAACTGAAAAATCCGGCTGGATTATCGAAAAATCCAGCAGGATTCTTTCTTAATACAGCTGGATTCGCCGCCGTAGCCCACTGTTCTAGAACCGAAAAAATCCAGCTGGATTTTCGAAAAATCTAGCTGGATTCATTCATAACCCAGCTGGATTCGACGCCGTAGCCCGCTGCTCCCAAACTGAAAAATCCAGCTGGATTATCAAAAAGTCCAGCTGGATTCTCTCATAATCCAGCTGGATTCGCCGCCGTAGCCCGCTGTTCTTGTACCGAAGAAATCCAGCTGGATTATCAAAAAATACAGATGGATTATCGAAAAATCCAGCTGGATTCGCCACCGTAGCCCGCTGCTCCCAAACTGAAAAATCCAGCTGGATTATCGAAAAATCCAGCAGGATTCTTTCTTAATCCAGCTGGACTCGCCGCCGTAGCCCACTGAACCGAAAAAATCCAGCTGGATTTTCGAAAAATCTAGCTGGATTCATTCATAACCCAGCTGGATTCGACGCCGTAGCCCGCTGCTCCCAAACTGAAAAATCCAGCTGGATTATCAAAAAGTCCAGCTGGATTCTCTCATAATCCAGCTGGATTCGCCGCCGTAGCCCGCTGTTCTTGTACCGAAGAAATCCAGCTGGATTATCAAAAAATACAGCTGGATTATCGAAAAATCCAGCTGGATTCGCCACCGTAGCCCGCTGCTCCCAAACTGAAAAATCCAGCTGGATTCATTCAAAACCCAGCTGGATTCGACGCCGTAGCCCACTGTTCTAGAACCGAAAAAATCCAGCTGGATTTTCAAAAAATCTAGCTGGATTCATCCATAATCCAGCTGGATCCGTCGCCGTAGCCCGCTGTTCTAGAACAGAGAAAATCCAGCTGGATTGTCGAAAAGTCCAGCTGGATTCTCTCATAATCCAGCTGGATTCGCCGCCGTAGCCCGCTGTTCTTGTACCGAAGAAATCCAGCTGGATTATCAAAAAATCCAGCTGGATTGTCGAAAAATCCAGCTGGATCCGCCGCCGTAGCCCGCTGTTCTAGAACCGAAAAAATCCAGCTGGATTATCGAGAAATCCAGCAGGATTCGTTCATAATCCAGCTGGATTGTCGAAAAATCCAGCTGGATTCGCTGCCGTAGACCGCTGTTCTAGAACCGAAAAAATCCAGCTGGATTATCAAAAAATCCAGCAGGATTCGTTCATAATCCAGCTGGATTCGCCGCCGTAGCCCGCTGTTCTAGAACCGATAAAATCCAGCTGGATTATCGAGAAATCCAGCAGGATTCGTTCATAATCCAGCTGGATTGTCGAAAAATCCAGCTGGATTCGCTGCCGTAGACCGCTGTTCTAGAACCGAAAAAATCCAGCTGGATTATCAAAAAATCCAGCAGGATTCGTTCATAATCCAGCTGGATTCGCCGCCGTAGCCCGCTGTTCTAGAACCGATAAAATCCAGCTGGATTATCGAAAAGTCCAGCTGGATTAGGAAAAAATCCAGCTGGATTGTCGAAAAATCCAGCAGGATTCATTCATAATCCAGCTGGATCCGCCGCCGTAGCCCGCTGTTCTAGAACCGAAAAAATCCAGCTGGATTATCGAAAAATCCAGCTGGATTCGCCGCCGTAGCCCGCTGCTCCCAAACTGAAAAATCCATCTGGATTATCGAAGAATCCAGCAGGATTCTTTATTAATCCAGCTGGACTCGCCGCCGTAGCCCACTGTTCTAGAACCGAAAAAATCCAGCTGGATTTTCGAAAAATCTAGCTGGATTCATTCATAACCCAGCTGGATTCGACGCCGTAGCCCACTGTTCTAGAACCGAAAAAATCCAGCTGGATTTTCGAAAAATCTAGCTGGATTCATTCATAATCCAGCTGGATCCGCCGCCGTAGCCCGCTGTTCTAGAACAGAAAAAATCCAGCTGGATTGTCGAAAAGTCCAGCTGGATTCTCTCATAATCCAGCTGGATTCGCCGCCGTAGCCCGCTGTTCTTGTACCGAAGAAATTAAGCTGGATTATCAAAAAATACAGCTGGATTATCGAAAAATCCAGCAGGATTCATTCATAATCCAGCTGGATCCGCCGCCGTAGCCCGCTGTTCTAGAACCGAAAAAATCCAGCTGGATTGTCGAAAAATCCAGCAGGATTCGTTCATAATCCAGCTGGATTGTCGAAAAATCCAGCTGGATTCGCCGCCGTAGACCGCTGTTCTAGAACCGAAAAAATCCAGCTGGATTATCGAAAAATCCAGCAGGATTCGTTCATACTCCAGCTGGATTCGCCGCCGTAGCCCGCTGTTCTAGAACCATGAAAATCTAGCTGGATTATCGAAAAATCCAGCAGGATTCGTTTTAATCCAGCTGGATTGTCAAAAAATCCCGCTGGATTCGCCGCCGTAGACCGCTGTTCTAGAACCGAAGAAATCCAGCTGGATTATCGAAAAATCCAGCAGGATTCATCCATAATCCAGCTGGATCCGCCGCCGTAGCCCGCTGTTCTAGAACCAAAAAAAATCTAGCTGGATTATCGAAAAATCCAGCAGGATTCGTTCATAATCCAGCTGGATTGTCGAAAAATCCAGCTGGATTCGCCGCCGTAGACCGCTGTTCTAGAACCGAAAAAATCCAGCTGGATTATCGAAAAATCCAGCAGGATTCGTTCATAATCCAGCTGGATTCGCCGCCGTAGCCCGCTGTTCTAGAACCGAAAAAATCCAGCTGGATTGTCGAAAAGTCCAGCTGGATTAGGAAAAAATCCAGCTGGATTATCGAAAAATCCAGCAGGATTCATTCATAATCCAGCTGGATCCGCCGCCGTAGCCCGCTGTTCTAGAACCGAAAAAATCCAGCTGGATTATCGAAAAATCCAGCTGGATTCGCCACCGTAGCCCGCTGCTCCCAAACTGAAAAATCCAGCTGGATTATCGAAGAATCCAGCAGGATTCTTTATTAATCCAGCTGGACTCGCCGCCGTAGCCCACTGTTCTAGAACCGAAAAAATCCAGCTGGATTTTCGAAAAATCTAGCTGGATTCATTCATAATCCAGCTGGATTCGCCGCCGTAGCCTACTGTTCTAGAACCGAAAAAATCCAGCTGGATTTTCGAAAAATCTAGCTGGATTCATTCATAATCCAGCTGGATCCGCCGCCGTAGCCCGCTGTTCTAGAACAGAAAAAATCCAGCTGGATTGTCGAAAAGTCCAGCTGGATTCTCTCATAATCCAGCTGGATTCGCCGCCGTAGCCCGCTGTTCTTGTACCGAAGAAATCCAGCTGGATTATCAAAAAATACAGCTGGATTATCGAAAAATCCAGCAGCATTCATTCATAATCCAGCTGGATCCGCCGCCGTAGCCCGCTGTTCTAGAACCGAAAAAATCCAGCAGGATCATCGAAAAATCCAGCAGGATTCGTTCATACTCCAGCTGGATTCGCCGCCGTAGCCCGCTGTTCTAGAACCAAAAAAAATCTAGCTGGATTATCGAAAAATCCAGCAGGATTCGTTTTAATCCAGCTGGATTGTCGAAAAATCCAGCTGGATTCGCCGCCGTAGACCGCTGTTCTAGAACCGAAAAAATCCAGCTGGATTATCGAAAAATCCAGCAGGATTCATTCATAATCCAGCTGGATCCGCCGCCGTAGCCCGCTGTTCTAGAACCGAAAAAATCCAGCTGGATTGTCGAAAAGTCCAGCTGGATTAGGAAAGAATCCAGCTGGATTATTCGGGAAACTCACTGGATTTTTCGTTTCCAGCTGGAATCCAGCCCAAATCCAGCTGGAATCCAGCTGGAATCCAGTCAAAATCCAGCTAGTATCCGGCGTAAATCCAGCTGGATTATCGAAAAATCCAGCAGGATTCGTTCAGAATCCAGCTGGATTGTCAAAAAATCCAGCTGGATTTGCCGCCGTAGACCGCTGTTCTAGAACCAAAAAAAATCTAGCTGGATTATCGAAAAATCCAGCAGGATTCGTTTTAATCCAGCTGGATTGTCGAAAAATCCAGCTGGATTCGCCGCCGTAGACCGCTGTTCTAGAACCGAAAAAATCCAGCTGGATTATCGAGAAATCCAGCAGGATTCGTTCATAATCCAGCTGGATTGTCGAAAAATCCAGCTGGATTCGCCGCCGTAGACCGCTGTTCTAGAACCGAAAAAATCCAGCTGGATTATCGAAAAATCCAGCAGGATTCATTCATAATCCAGCTGGATCCGCCGCCGTAGCCCGCTGTTCTAGAACCGAAAAAATCCAGCTGGATTGTCGAAAAATCCAGCTGGATTATCCGGAAAATCTGCTGGATCTATAATAACGATATAACTTTAATTCTAGTAAAATCCAGCTGGATTATCTCAGGATCCAGCTGGATTATCCGGAAAATCTGCTGGATCTATAATAACGATATAACCCTAATTCTAGTAAAATCCAGCTGGATTATCTCAGGATCCAGCTGGATTATTCGGGAAACTCACTGGATTTTCCGTGCATCGCTTCACCTGGATTTTTCGTTTCCAGCTGGAATCCAGCTGGAATCCAGTCACAATCCAGCTGGAATCCAGTGCAAATCCAGCTGGAAATCCAGTCGATTTTTTTCAACAGGGGGTACAGGGCATAACATGGTATACGGTACCCCAATACATATCAATACTTGTCAACCACATATACCAATGAACTTTTCATTAATTAGATTCAAAACTGAACTCAAAAGCTACCCTGTCAAATTATTATCGGATTATCCTGCTCTCTTTATAGGATATATGAGGGTCTCAACATGTTAAAACCAAGATATCGTGGGAAAACATGTTGAACCGCTTCCCACCCAACAAAACACGCATCCCACCCATGAATATATATCAGAATATATATTCTATAGTTATTTGAAGAAGGGAAGTACCTATAATATTACCTCATCCTTTTCTACAGTCCAGAACAGTTGAATTTTTGACGTCAAACAGTCATATCCATTCACAACTGTATCTGGACATATACTAACTTCCTAGCTAAAATATCCTTATGGATGCGGATATTTCTCCAAGTCTATGGAATTATTGGCACATGAAACAGAAAAAATGTACTCACTTACCTAAAGTAACATGCGCTTCATTGATATGATGTTGCATCCGTCACATGCATGTTATCCAACACTGCAAGTTTGTTGGGGATTAGTTTTTGCGCAAATGTGTCACTTTTACTTGAGTCTCTATGGTCCACCAGCTTCCATTGAATTTGTTGCCTTCAGCACAGGAATGATGTTCTAGAGGATGAAAAATAACACTCCAAGCCACGTCCATTCATGATTGTACTCTTGAAGTACCTGAAAATAAAAAAAACAAAGAATCATTTTCTTCGAATTGAGAGATTGAAAGTAGAAAAAATCTAGTTCAACTCATAGAGAAAGAGAGTTTAACAGCTACGTCAATCTAATTTGAATAGAAAATAGAAACACAAAATCAAAGGTTAGGTTACATTATTTACTTATCTGATGATTGATGAAGTGATTGATCCTTTCTGCAGCAATCAGCGTTCCTGATCCAGTGAAAGAATTTTTCTCAACCCTAGAAAGAATTTTACTATCTCAGCTCTATTCATAGTAGTATACAGTACACTACATAGCACTCACGTATACTCCATGGTATATCACTAGAGCCTCCCTGGTATATATATTCATCTAACTCATCCTGACTCATCCCGAAACAAAGGATAACTAGGCCATCTGTTGGCGCAACAAGTTATCACTGATTGTTGTGAGATGCCAGTGACCGCGGCTGTGATCAGTTGGAAATTCAAATACTGTACACTACTGTATACTCCTATGAATAGAGCTGAGAAAGTAAAATTCTTTCTAGGGTTGAGAAAAATTCTTCCACTGGATCAGGAATGCTGATTGCTGCAGAAAGGATCAATCACTTCATCAATTATCAGATAAGTAAATAATGTAACCTAACCTTTGATTTTGTGTTTCTATTTTCTATTCCAATTAGATTGACGTAGCTGTTAAACTCTCTTTCTCTATGAGTTGAACTAGATTTTTTCTACTTTCAATCTCTCAATTCGAAGAAAATGATTCTTTGTTTTTTTCATTTTCAGGTACTTCAAGAGTACAATCATGAATGGACGTGGCTTGGAGTGTTATTTTTCATCCTCTAGAACATCATTCCTGTGCTGAAGGCAACAAATTCAATGGAAGCTGGTGGACCATAGAGACTCAAGTAAAAGTGACACATTTGCGCAAAAACTAATCCCCAACAAACTTGCAGTGTTGGATAACATGCATGTGACGGATGCAACATCATATCAATGAAGCGCATGTTACTTTAGGTAAGTGAGTACATTTTTTCTGTTTCATGTGCCCATAATTCCAAAGACTTGGAGAAATATCCGCATCCATAAGGATATTTTAGCTAGGAAGTTAGTATATGTCCAGATACAGTTGTGAATGGATATGACTGTTTGACGTCAAAAATTCAACTGTTCTGGACTGTAGAAAAGAATGAGGTAATATTATAGGTACTTCCCTTCTCCAAATAACTATAGAATATATATTCTGATATATATTCATGGGTGGGATGCGTGTTTTGTTGGGTGGGAAGCGGTTCAACATGTTTTCCCACGATATCTTGGTTTTAACATGTTGAGACCCTCATATATCCTATAAAGAGAGCAGGATAAGCCGATAATAATTTGACAGGGTAGCTTTTGAGTTCAGTTTTGAATCTAATTAATGAAAAGTTCATTGGTATATGTGGTTGACAAGTATTGATATGTATTCTGGTACCGTATACCATGTTATGCCCTGTACCGCCAATAATCGAAAACTAATCATGTTATGTTTTATTTTTTTTCTCTAGAATGGCTGAGCGTTAGACCCTGTGGCTTTCTGGGATCTTTGGTGATAGTATCAGGAGAGACCCCTTAAATTTTGGTGCCATTTGGTGACCCAAAGGGTATGCATTCTCCTAGTAAGATTGAAAAAATTATAACATCAAAGCCTATATGTAAATGCACGTACAAACCAGAATAATTAGTCAACTGCGGGTCAAAATGTTATAAAGTAATGTATTCTAGAATATAATTTAGATCGGTACAATTGATGCTGAGAAGGTGTCAATACAATTATATTTTTGTATTTCAGCTGTGGCTTGGGGTACAGTTTATTAACTTTAATATTGTTCTACTACAGTATTCAATTGGAAGTTTCTGTAAACAATTTAAATTAGTTCAAAATATCGAAAGCAAAGACCAAATAATTAAAACTATTAGTTTTAAGTCGATACCTTTCATGCCATAATAATTAGTTATAGAAGTTGATGTTATGAAGTATGCAGGGAATTGCTGTGAAATATAAATAAAATTTATTCAAATACTATTATATATTGCATATGTTTCTTCCCAATCAAACCATTCTCTAGTTCCAATTTTCAATACTTTAACTTTTAACTACATGACGTTTTGGCCTGATAAATCACATGATAAATCACATGATAAATCACATGATTTATCATGTGATTAATCAGGTGACTTTTTCCAGCAGGGTTATCCTCTGCACAAAACTGGATTCTGTAAAGTTAGCAAAACCACAGAACTAACTGCAATTAGCTCCTCTTTAATTCAATTGGCACTACTCTACAAATGAAACTAAATACGTGAATTTCATAAATTACACGAGAGTTAGAGCTATATTTTCCAAACAACAAATTTAAAAAAATATTTTATTTTTGAATCATCAATGCATGTTGATTCTTTAAAAATTAATATAATGAAAATTTAAATGAGCTAATTCCAGGCATCTCCGTTCTCGCATAATAGAAGCATGTTAGAAATTATTAATCTGCGCAATCATAAATGATGAAGTTTAGTCTTCTAGACAAGCGCCACGTGATGAATTTCATGTGGGAAAACGTCTTTATTTCGAAATGATAGCTCAAAAGATACTTCAACATAGATGCTTCAAATTAGATTCAATAAATTTAATAAAAAACTCATTTACTGTGGATATTTTGGAAGTGAATTCTAATGTTGAAATTTTTACATATGAAATTATGTGGCTCATCCGAAATTATAATAGACATGAGGTAATAGTGAGAAATTCATTTTTCGTATCCTAAATCCTTTTATAAAAAGTACATGGATTAGGTTAAATGCATGTATGTGATTGCTCTAAACTCTTAAAAAAATTAAATTGAATTCACTATCCAAATTGATTCACAGCAGAATTTACTATACCCATGTGCAAAAGCATGTGAAAGCATGTTTCAGTTCACCATAAATAAGGGAGGATGGTAAATATTTGTTCTATAGAATTAGCATGATATGTTTTGGAATCTATAGTGATAACTATGATCAGAACTACTATTTAAAACAACCTGTCATTGCAGCTGTTTTCCCACAATTTTGAAGTCCTCTGCATGATCATAATGAGCTCCGTACATACATATCCTGTTGATAATAAGTTAGAAATAAAAGTAATAAAAGTTGGTCTTCTTAGTATTTTATTTTGAATACTTTCAAAATTATATATATATATATATATATATATATATATATATATATACTTCATTGGCAATCAAAACTGTATCGATTTTTTTCATATATATATACTAGCTTTTCTCTGTGAAAACGAACATTGAGAAGTTCGATTTGGCGCAACATTTTCTTATATATTTTAGGGCATGCCACGATATCTCCAAAAATTTTTCAGATTTTTTTGACCATTCTAACTCTACTTTATAGAGAGCCACGGTAATTGTTTTAGCTGATTTTACAATTTTAGAGGCATTTGTGATGAATAATTTTATTCACAGTTTCTTGTGTACCTTAACAAACTAGCGACAATATATTGACCATTATTGCATAATTGCTAAAAAGACGGATTGGACGAGGTTGGAACTGTTTAAATTCGATTGAAATCGATTAAATACGATTAAAATTCGATTA